>JAVXUP010000118.1:600000-784502 GCA_033070095.1 Escallonia herrerae
CACAACCACGTGCACAAGCTCAAAGCCTCCCCAGCCTTCTCCAGTCTATGCAAATGACCGAAACTGATAGTCACAACCCGGGTGTACCAGAAATCACAAGAGGCTGACAATCTCCAAAACCAAAAATTGCTCCCTTCACTTAAACTCTCTGAAAAAATCACGCCGATAATCATTACGATGGCTTCACCACCTATGCCGCTTTCTCCTCAAGCCCCATTTAAGGCAACTGAAACTAATACTTCAGACCTACCTACCTGAAACCTGTACACCGAAAATTTGCATCATGCGGCCATTCACACTCCCACACAATCACAAGCCATAGAATGCCAACCATCCAAACCAGTCCCCAAACAGCCAGGAAGCTACTTCCCAATCCCCTCTGCTCGGGCACCTGAACCACCCCCAGTGAGCCCTCAAACACATTCTCAACCACCCCTAGCTCCAGTGATAATCCACCGACACATCCCAAAACTCATCATGACAGTATCATTCCTCATCATGTCAATTCACCCCCTCTCTCCCATACTGGGACAACCACCTAAGATCCCGCCACCCACAGAACAAACTCCACCCCTGCCCGCCTCAATACCCAGCCCCACCCACACTGTGCACCAACCAAACCCTGCACCTTTCAACCTCAACCTCCCTCTGGAACAGAACAACCTATCAACCATGCCTGCTCGACCTCAGGTTCACAATGGGAAACCATACAATCCACCCGCAGCAGCTAAGCCAACTCAAACGCCGTTTTGGTATTTTTCAACCTCACTGCAACCTGAATCGCCCAAACTCACACACTTGGCACAGGGTCCCTCGCCCTTAAATGATTAACAGATATCTTCCATTGGGCGACATAGAATTGTAGCTCACCACCGATAACAAAACACTCAATAACATCCTTTTCTCTCATCTCACACTACCAATAGCCGTTACCGCCATGTGCTCCACTGTGCAAGAAATGGAAAGACCAAACTACATGGTGAGATCAGGAGAGACCTTCACATGGCCCCGGTGAACGGAGATCAACCTCCAGCCGTACAGTAGGACCTTGGAGTACGCACAACGAACATTCCCCAACTTGAAAATTATGAACTGTATCGCCTGGAATTGCGATGGAGCAGGGAACACCCACTTTGTTTTTCATGCCAAAGACCTCATTCAGCGACACAAGCCTGAAGCCATGATTCTGCTCGAAACTAAGATAACCTTTGAAGCTGCGGAAAGGATTGCACCGACGCTTAGGTTCGCTCGACATCACCGTGCGGATGGTAATGGCTACCGTGGGGGAATATGGCTGCTTTGGAACCCCCTCAAACTTCAGATTGATGTGGTTCATGAGTCTTCACAAGCAATCCATGATGTGGTTCAGGTAAGTACTGAATCCCCTTGGCTACTCTCTGCAATTTATGCTTCCCCCGTAAATCATTTGCGACATAATCTGTGGATGGATATGTTAAGTGTTCAGCGTTCTCACAACCTTCCCTGGCTCCTAATGGGAGACCTCATCGAAATTCTAAACCAATAAGAGAAAAAAAAGGGGGGGCCCCTTCATGCTAGGCCAAGCTAGAACTTTTCTTCACTTCATCAACAATACCAAATTGATTTCTTAGGCTTTAATGGTCCACCTTTCACGTGGACGAACAGCAGATTTACCTGTCATGACTTTATTCAGGAACGACTCGATCGAGATTTAGCTACTGAGCCTTGGTTACTAATGTACCCCTATTCTCAGGTTTTACATCTCCAACGTACCCATCCGGATCATCACCCTATTTATCTCCAGTGTATGAATGCCCCCAGGATCCACCAACGACCCTTTCCTTTCGAAACGGCCTGGTTTAGCCATCCAAATCTCAAACCCACAATTTGTGCAAACTGGGACAATACCTCCCTGGATACTATCCCTTTTGACATTAAGCTAGCTAATTTTACTAACCATCTCTTAACTTGGAAGCATGAAACCTTTGGAGATATCTTTAGGAGAAAACAGAGTATCCTTGCCTGGCTTAATGGCATCCAAAAAGCTTTGGCAAACCAACCTTCTGTGTTCCTTGTCCAGCTCAAACAAGACCTCCAAAACAGCTACCATGAAATCCTTAACCAAGAGTATGAGTACCGGAAACTCAGAGCTAGATTACAATGGGAATGTGAAGGTGACCGAAATACTAAATTCTTCCATTTGACTATGATCAACTGACGTCCTAGAAATAACATTACAAGTTTAAAAAATAACGCAGACAAATGGGTCACAAATGAAAGGGACATTAAAGCTATGTTTAAAACTTATCCAGCCAACCTTTATGGGGTCGGAAACCCCTGTACGGACAATGATAGCTGGAACATCCCAATGGGTTATTGTCCTCAACAAACTTATCACCACCTTTCCAGTGCCCCTCTTGATTATGAGGTCAAAAATGTCTCTTTTGAAATGGGTTCTCATAAAGCTCCGGGGCCGGACGGGTATCACCCGGGTGTTTTTCAAAAATACTGAGATATTTTGGGGCCGAACCTTACAGAACTTGTCCAAAACTGCTTCCACAACCAAACTATCCCGGGTAATCTAAACAAAATTCATGTTGCTCTCATTCCAAAGATAACCCAACCTGAGACAGTACTCCATTTTCGACCGATTAGCCTTTGTAATACCATCCTTAAGATCATTACGCGCATTATTGTTAACTGCCTCCGACCTTTCATTGACACGCTGATCCACCCAAGTCAAACTAGCTTTCTCAAAGGCCGTCGTCCTGCAAACAATATCATTATCGCCAATGAAATTCTTCATAACATTAGACGTAAAACTGGGAAGGGTGACCTTTTTATGGCTAAGCTAGATTTGGAAAAGGCCTACGATAACCTCAATTGGCAATTCCTATTTCACACCCTCATGAAACACGGTATTCCAAACTCTTTCATAAATCTTGTCATGAATTGTGTGACTACTGTTCAATATGCCACCCTCTGGAAAGGTAAGCCTACGGAATTTTTCACTCCCACTAGGGGTCTTTGTCAGGGCGATCCCGTATCACCGTACCTGTTCATCCTCTGCCTCAACGAACTTTCTCTGGATCTCAATAGGGCCGAAGAGAAAAATCTCATTCACCCTATTAAAATGGCGCATTAGGGGCTGGGAGTTTCTCATTTACTATTTGTTGATTTTCGGTCGTGCGTCTAAAAGCAACTGCACTCACTTTCTTCGCACGTTTAATGCTTTCTCTACTAAAGCGAGTCTTAGGATTAACCTCCACAAATCTAAAATCATTTTCTCAAAAAATACCTCTCGTGAGATCAGAACCTTCTTTTGCCAAACCATTGGCATCCGCTCTACCGACCTCTTTGATAGATACCTTGGGTAACCTCTGTCACGAACTCAATCCTTTTATATTCCATGCAATCCCACATTCTTCCAGATAAAATTGCCCATCAACTTGACACTTTGAACCGCAACTTTCTCTGGGGTCACGACAACTCGGATCGAAAATTACACACGCTTAATTGGGACACCATTACTTCCCACAAACAAGAAGGGGCGCTAGGTATTCGACGAACCACTGTTATTAATAAAGCTATGTTCATGAACACAATCTGGAGACTTTGGAAGTCACCAGACAGCCTTTGGGCCAAGCTTCTTAAGAGTAAGTACTACCCTAATTCTTCGATTTGGGAGGCTCAACTTAAAGCCAGCAGCTCTACCTTCTGGCCCCAGATCATTAGGGCTAGGGACTAGGGGTGAGCAGCAAACCGATAAAACCGATCCGGACCGTTGAAATCGATGGAACCGAACCGTTGATGAGCTTGAACGGCTTGGATTCAAATTTTCAAACCGAGGCCGGTTCGGTTCAGGATTTCCAAACCGGCACCGAACCGAACCGAGGGTTAGATAAAGAATAAAAAAAATACCCCCTTGATCTTGGTTAGCTGAATAACCAGGTAGTTTAAAAACCTGCTCACCCTAATCCCTTCTCCTTTTCACTTCTGCCACCCCACTTTCCAAATCTCTACTACTCAGAGACAACAACCCACATACAGTCAGACACTAGAAATTGCTTCTCTTTTTAGCTCGCGGCCTCGCACTTTGTCTCTCTTCCTATCTGTTGCATCCGTCTTGGCTGAATTTGGGAAGATTAAGGGTCATTGCCCAGTGCCCGACCACTTATTGGATCTGATTCATGCCAATCTTTCAAGCTGATCTACGACGCCACTCCCAATTCTTAGTTTTCACTCCAATTTCCAAATCCAGTAGAGTTTTCTCTGATCCAAGTGTTGTCTTCGGCTTCCGAACAGTGAGCAGTGGTGAGTTTCAATTTTGATTTCTATTTTTTAGCTTTTACCCATCCCTAAATCATTAATCTCGATTTCAAAGTTTTAGCCTGACTTTTTGTCAAATTCCCTTAGATTAAAAGAGGAGGGAGGGAGTGAAATACTTATTGTTGGAACTCAGGAAAAGTTGTAAATTAACCTTGAGAAAGAACTGTCATGGAGCTACAATTGGCTTGGTTAGCCTTCTTTTTATTTACAGTAAATATTTTTGGAAGTTTGTTCAAAACGTTCTTGAAACAATCTCCCAAAAAGAGTGAAATTCTTTTCTGCTTTCGCTTCAGTCTTGCTTATGAATTAGCATTACCTTCTTCCTCCCAAGAGATGAATCCACAGCTAGGTAACAGCTCTTACAATGGTGGTGGTTGAACTGCTCTTCAGTCTTCACTATGCTGCTAGCAAGGGTTGGGTGAAAATAGCTGAGTTACTGCTTTCACATGGTGCAAAGCTTAATCTGTAGGATAAGGCTTGTAACTTTCACGCCTGAGCTTTTCACTTATTTGCAGAACTTTTTGAATTTCAGCTTTGAGGATTCTATGTCTTAGCATCATGTGCTACCAGTAATTCATTTTTTTGTTTCTTAGTTTATCTGGGAAGCTTGCTAACGAAATCACCCAATTGAAATGCTTTTCTAACAAGCACATTACATGAGGATTTAAGACCGGGAAGAAAGAAAACTGACCGTATTGGTATCTTCAGTTTTTGTCAATGAAACTTAGCCATTGGATGCTTTTCATATTAGGGGTTCCTTGGTTTTGTCCATAGCTAACATCTGCCATGCTTTGTGTTTTAACTTGTCAAAAAGTGTGTTGCTTTTCGTATAAGCGTTTCTTTGATCTAGACTATTATTTTTTCTTGAAAACAAATGCTTAAACTTCGCTCAAACCGAACCGAACCGTTCAATTTGAACTGAACAAACCGTTCAAACCGAGGTATCTCGGTTCGGTTTGGTTTAAGAATTTGTGAACCGAGGTCCATTGGTTAGGTTTGCGGTTTAGCCTCTAAACCG
Source organism: Escallonia herrerae (assembly GCA_033070095.1). Taxonomy (NCBI): domain Eukaryota; kingdom Viridiplantae; phylum Streptophyta; class Magnoliopsida; order Escalloniales; family Escalloniaceae; genus Escallonia; species Escallonia herrerae. The sequence continues at coordinate 605,327 of JAVXUP010000118.1, forward strand.
AACCAAACCAAACAGTGCTCACCCCTACTAGGAACCGTGTGGCACAATCCCTCGATTGGCGCATAAGCAATGGAGCCAACATCTCCTTCTGGTCTCACCGTTAGCACCCTCGGGGCATCCTCCGTAATCTTTTCATAGGCCCCCTTCAAAATCACTCAAATTCATTCTGTGTTAGAGATTTTATAACTAATAGAGAATGGAATCGGCAACATCTCACCTCTATCTAACCTCCGGAACTTGTCTTAGACATCATTCATCATTGCAATCCCCCTTCCCTATGGCCATGACAGCGAAGATACTCTTATATGGCCCTTTGATAAAGGCACTTGCACCGTTAAATCAGCCTCCAACAGGCTTCTTCCATGGGACATGGATGTGGAGGATTCCTTGCCCTTCTAGGGTGCAAAGTTTTATCTAGAAATGTAGTGTAACGCCCCGAACCCGAGGGTCCAAACACGTCCTTAAACCAAAATCCAAACACATCGATGACATAAATATTATAAAGGTAGAGCATAGCATCTAGGATACCACAAACACAATTATCTAATCTTAAAAACTTAACTCCAAAATACTTCAAAACTTTATCACAAGGCTCTCAGACTAAATGTCTGAATCCAAAGGAATATAAATCAACTAACCAATATTTCGTCTAAAGAAATCATAAGCTCTATTCTCAATATCAGAAACCAGAGCAATTCCCACCGTTGCACTAATATCTCGCCCTTTATGCTACTTTTGGCCTGAAAAAATAAAGGGGTGAGCACGAATTGCCCAGTAAAAGGTTTTACACACAGAGGGCCAAAACGAATATGAAACATAAGTTATCGAATAGAGCCAATAAAGAGGAATTCAGATAACTTAATTGAATTCACAAGCGAATAGCAGAAGCGAAGCGACCAAAAAGGGGTTAAATAATGAATAAGTCGAATATAGATTCACACACGAATAACAAATCGACCCAAAAAGGGGTTACATAACCAATAAATCAAATATCAAAATATATTTACCAAATCTTGTGGATGTCACATACACAATTGCTTATTATTAAGCATCACAAATTATGGTTATACCATGTCGAATATTGCAGCCGGCGTATCACACATAAGTCACGATAATTAAAAGTGACTTTCAAACACAAATATCACCCACAAAGTAATTTGATAAATATAGCGAATATTCATTCGAAGTCTAAAAATAGTCATTAGAGACTCAAATTGAAGATAACAAAACTACAAATTCAAACGGGATCAAAATCAACTCAATCGGAGATGGGATGGATGAGATATCGTCAAAAAAGTTTTTTGGTTGAAAACTTAATGACACGAAAATCGAGAGGATGAAAAGAAATTATCAAAAACCAAGGAGCCAGTAGAAACGTGACATATGGCAAGGCAACCAAGGCCCTCACGCGGCTAAAGCTACACATCGATGGAATGTAAGAATCATAACAATATTATGACTAATAACTTGTAACCAATGGAAACTTGACATGTGGCATTGAATGTTAGAAAGTTCACAGGATGACCTTGCTACCGTGACTTGGACAAAGAGGATTAACACAAAATCTGTGTTAGTCAAAAGACTCTTTGTTGGGGAGAAAATTTAAAAGAAATTGTAAGTCTCGCTCTAACCTAGTAAACATGTTGGGTGAAAACCGATTTCAAGAATGGCAACAGAACTGTCTTTAACGCAAGTTATAAGACAGTAAGAAAAATTGGCACAAATAAAAATAAAATAAATATGATGAGAAATAATAAGCTCAAAAGCAAACATGTTTTGGGAATTGTGAACAATAATAGTGGCTTGCTTGAACATGCCTTATAACAAGGATGACCGATAAAAGAACAGAAATCTAAAATTTGTAAAGAATTTTCAATGCAAGTCACAATGCAACAATGGATTTCATGGTGAAGCTAAGAAAAATTCAAGCATGATGATCAACAATAGGCTCAGAAGCAAATTCAAATTTGAAATCAAACGAAGACGCAAAGATCCTCGTGTATGAAACGAAAAGACGGCATAAAAACTCTTACCTCAAAGTAATGAATATCATGTCAATAATCTCCTCTTTATCTTGGATCTTTACTTTAAAGTAACAATATCATGTCAAAAATCTCCTCTTTATCTTGGATCAATCACCACCTTTTTGTTTGAATACCCAAAAGAATGCACTTGACTCTTTATCTTAGATCAATCGCCACCTTTTTTGCTTGAATACCCAAAAGAATACACTTGACTCTTTTTCTTTCCTCTCCTTTATCTCTAAAAAAATATGAAGACTCTTATGTCTTCTTCCCCCTTATATAGTTTGATAATCTAATTCTAATATGACTTGAAGTCCCAATTTCTAGTGTAATTATAACACAATTAAAAGTCCTTATTGCTAGTGTAATTACTATACAACTAAAAGTCTTCATTATTAATTTAATCACAATGACTTAAAATCCTAATCCAAGTCGAAATCTTTTCTTCTTCTTCTTCTTTGTTTAATAATACTTAATCTAATCACATTAGCCACTAAAACCCTTAAATATTAAATTCGTCACTAAAAGGACTCCAAGAAAATTATCTATGGACCATTATTTAATTCAAATCAGCATAAATTTTAAATTATTACCTACACAAGTAGCCAAAAATCCGGGGTATTACATTTAGTCACCAGGCCTTACCGGTTCACCACCACCTCTGTTGGCTCAAAGACAAGACTTGTCCCCATAGTTGCGGTCACCCGGAAACTGTTGCTCACAACCTTAGAAATTTTCCCATTATTCAAAACATTTCGTCTAGTACTCAGATTACCAACCATCAGGTTCACCATAGATCTCTCTCCTTCACGGATTGGTGCAAGGAAAATGCATCAAACTCAAAACAAACCAACATTTCAGGAATTCTTTGGAATACTTTCTTTACTATCCTCATGGCTACCATTTGGAAGCATTGAAACAAGCTTGTCCTGTTCAATCAACCATTCCCCATGAGTGACCAGATTTTAAAAGAAGCTTTATCCCAAGCAAGGGACTACCTCTTCTTTATTAACCATGAAAAAACGCTTCAAATCAACACTGGAACCATCCAGGTGGGATGGAAACCTCCGCCCATACATTGGGTAAAATTGAATACGGCTGGTAGTGTTGTCAAAACTCTAATTCTGCAGGTACAGGCACCTTGATCCGTGACCACCTAGGCACATGGCTATCCAGTTGCTCTCGATCCATCGCTGACTGATTGCTTTGCTGTGAATGGTGGGCTCTCCGTGACGGCCTCATTTTAGCTTGGGAGGAAAATCACCGCAACACTAGGAAGCACCGGTGCGGCACTTAGGGTGAAGCACCGGCACCGGATACGCGTTGGGTGCGGGTGCGCCTCGGGTGCGGCACAGGTGCGTGTCAGGTGCGTGTCCACCATTTTTTTATTATTTTTTTAATTTCTTAAATCCCGGGTGCGGATCCGGTGCGTATCGGCTCAGATCTGTGACCACCGGCCACTCCAGCGACACCGGCAACCACTGGCCACTCCAGCGACACCGGCGAGGACTCTGACGAGAGAGGACACTGGAGAGAAGAAGTAGAAGCAGCAGAAGAAGGAGAAGAAGAAGAAGGAGGAGGAGGACTTACCAGCGACGGCGACGGCATGCGGCGACGGCATGCTGCGACAGCGACGGAGTGCGGCGTGCGGCCAGATTGAAGAAGACGCTGTGGTCGATACTCTCGATGTTGGAATCTGCCGGCCTGCTTTCTTTTAATTAATAGTGGGAAGCTGAATTTTGACTTTTGACTCTTGACAAAAGATTTGTTAATTTATTTTAAGTACCCATTGTTAAGTTATTACATAAATCACCCCCAAATACTTCAAAGAAATAAAAGTGATACCACATAAAAACTTTATTCTTTTCAAATTTATGATTTTAATATTTATAAAACAGCCCATTAAACTTAACAAATTCTCACTGAAAGTTTTAAAATTTACAAAAGAGCCCATTAAACTTAAAACCTCACTACTTTATTTGGAATATTAATATCTTTTACAAATCAAACATACATATTATGATTATTGAGATTTAAACTGTTTAAAAATTTAATACCAAGTGTATATAATTAAAAAAATATTTATAAAATTTGCCGTATCCCCGCCGCACCCGTATCCTAAAATTTTCAAAAATGCCGCATCCGCGTATCCGCACCCGTGTCGTATCCGCACCCGCACCAGCATCCGTGCTTCATAGCCGCAACATTATTCTGGAAGTGCATAACAGTAGCATTGTACACATTTTATTACATCCTATGACGCCCCCTCCCCCCTAATGTCGACACTTTGGTGATGGATTGTAGGGCACTCCTTGAATGACCATGGCAGGTAACAGTTGCTCATGTATATAGGGAAGCCAACTTTTGTGCTGACGAACTGGCGAAACAAGCAGGCACTCGACAATATAAATACCATCGATGGAATCATGAGCCGAGTTTTTTGTCTAAACACCTATATTTTGACATGTGGGAGAGTCACCCCACGCTGTGTGACTCAAAACTAGTGCTTTAAAATAAAATTCCTCTAGTTTCCCAAAAAAAAAAAATCATGTTGGGCCTAGTGTTTCACGATCCTGTACATTTTTGTTTTGCGCTGGAATGACCACACTGTACCATACCAGCGTTGTGCAAAAAAATGCCCAAGAATATCGATGGCTTTAGATGCATAGCAACGTCCTAATATGGTGTCACGAAACTATGCAGGTTGATCTTGTCAAGATTCTTAAATGTGCGCGCTCAATGCTAAAATGCTTCACACTCAGTGCACTAATGTGCCCATTATCCTGCATAGCATACACTCAGTGCACTAATGTGCCCATTATCCTGCATAGCACACACTATGCACGCGGTCTATCTAATGTCTCTATGTAGGTCAACGCACACCAACAACATGCCAGCATGCACATCAGTGTGCCAAAGTAGCACAACGCGGTGCTTGCTTGCCTGACATCATGCCCACTTGTCCCATTTTTCTCCAATCATTGCTTCATTTGTCAATGTCTATCTGACGCACGTACAAAGAGATACTTGTCAAAAACTCTGGTTTTTAGATTTATGAAAATGCCAATGCACGTTATTTTTCCCTAAGAAGGAAATCAAGTACTCTCTCCTCTTACTACCAACCCCTGAGGCCTTGACCCACCCAAATCACAGGTCATTGGCCTATGTCAAAAGCACCCAAAAATATTTTTCTCCACTCAATTGATCAGTTCCTTCGATGATGGACTAACTCCCATGTTTGCCGTTGTCACATCCATCCTGTGACACAGCCATGTTTGCAAGCAAGCCAATCAATTTAAGTCATGTGTAGTGCTCATGACTAGCTTCACGATGTATGACTCATGAGCACAAAGCCCCTTGGGAAAGAAAAAAAATTAACTAAGAGTACCCATCAAACAACAAGGACCCAAATGCGGCAGTGGTACTGGCCAATGTGGTATGATGTATGCCTGATAGGAGCTCTATGTTTGGCCATTACTTTTGACGAAATCCAACAAACCAAGAGATTAAGCGAGTCAAGTTTGTACTAGATGGCTACAAAGCTAGAGTCTTCATTGAGGAGAAGTATGGTTGCGTCTTGAGAAACTGATTTATCTGATTCTGGCAAAGATCTAATGACAACCTATCAATAATGTAGTCAATGTATTTCAGGTCCACGTGAGTATCTATTTCTCTTTTTCTACCTGTTAAATCACAAGTTTCCAACTTCATACCTACAAGAATCGTAAACCTTGTACAAAACAAAAACAAACAATACTTGTAATAAATCTGTAAGTTTAGCTCTGAGAAGTGCCATTTCTATCACTTTACATGTTATGATATTCCCCTTTTGCCACTGAACTTTTTAATGACATGCGCTAACCTTTCAGCAGCATATAAGATGTTAAAAAGCATATTTGATAGCATAACGTAAGGTAAAAATAGTGTCCGTTAATCGTCATGATTGTAGATATTACTTGCATAATTATGTTGTCATGCAAATTTCAAATAAGTTTGAAAGTAATTTTGGCTTTACTGGATCGTACAAAGCGTACAACAAATGAACATACTTTGCCAATTCGAGAGGAGGGTTCAAACTTGCATGCTTTCAAGAATGATAAGTTCATCAGGTATGAGAACTAATCTCAATCTCCATATTTAGTCAATTTGGGACTTTAACACCCACCATCATCAAAGCTTGGAGTATTAGGATCCTGGATTGGAATGAAGAGGACTACAGCAAGGTGCGACCTCAAGACCATGGGGTACAAGCAGAAGCTCACCCTCATACCATATTAGAGTCTGGTGTTCAACCAAAAAACATGCTTCAAGAAGGATGTGCTTACCAGGCATAATAACCAATCTCAATCTTCATGCATAATCGATGCGGAACTTTAATGTTTCCAATGAAAACTTGCAAGCTTTTGGCAGGTCAAAGTTATGGATAGTGCCTTGATTATGAGGAGAGAGAAGTCTATATTAACTATCCTACTCCTTATCTCTCTTACAGAATGAATAATTACACTCTCTTCCCCTGAGGTAAGTCAAATTATAGGTGCATCCCCGACGTTTCTGAAATGGCACCGTCCTCCCTTCCTTCTCGATATCCGTTTCATAAACCTCCCCTTAAGGTGAATGACCAAGGCTGGAATGCTGAGGTCATCAAACGGTCTCCTCCTAAATGCCCGTTTTACCCTCCTACATGTGTATACAATCTTAATAAATCTTCAATGTCGTTACAATTAAAAAGCTTTTGATTTCTATGAGTTGGGTTTAAGAAGATTGTTGTTTGTCTTTCTTATAAGGAATTATATCCCTAAACTCCTTAAGGTTAGGGGGTAATATCACACGTGTCTATTAACTATAGCAAACATCAAATACGTCCTTTGACCGGACAAACACAAATGGCTTTAAAGTGTTTGATCCAAAGATGACTCTACCCCTTCGTTCATCTTGAATTTTCCTTTCACATGCCACCCTCCATCTTCATTTCCTTACTACTTTCTAACAACCCCCCCCCCCACCCCCACCCCCACCCCCTCCCTTTCCCTGCATCTTCACCCACCGTCATCATACCCATTTGCAAGCTCACAACCACCCATCTCTCCCACAACCACCATCACCCTGTAACAACCATCGCCCATCACCACCAGCCCCTCCATAGCCACTACACAAAACCTACCGCTGCACCCACCACCGCCTGACCAAACCCACCATAGCACCTCCACATTCGGGTAGTGGCGGCTTTGGTAATTGGGTTCATCTTTCCGCTAAGTTCGATGTCGTCACCACCACCACCATCCTTTTCACCAGATGACACTTAAATCACCATAACTACAACTACCACCACTACTATACCCCCGACCTTCAACAAATCTGAGCCAAAGCCCAAAACGACCATCAATCTTTGACCACCGTCGCGCCTTATTGCAAGCACCACCTCCAAGGTATAAAGTAATCACCACCAACTCCAAGACCTACATCATCCAATTGATTTTCACCACCACTGTCACCCTTACGCAACCCACCTTATACAGATCTAACCACAATCACCATACCAACTTCCACCATTGCCATTGACCACCACACATCTGCAACAATTACCATACACTATTGCCACCACCGTTGCCAAACCGTCAGTCACTATTTCTCCACCGCACCACAACCTTTAGATTTACTCCATTCTGAGATCATAAGAATTAGAAAATTGGAGTATTGAAAGTTATGGCTCGTCTTCATAGAGTAGCACGATACAAATAGAGAGGCGAAGGGAAGGAAAGATGGCAATGTTGGCAAAATACGTATGCAAAATTTTATACGTATTTTCAAGAGTTGGAGTAAAAAGGTCCTATATTGGAATTTTAAAAATAGGGTATGCTCACATAAACTAAAAGTAAATTAAATGCTGACAGTGTTATATCAGAAAGGTATATGTGTTACGAATTTTTAAGATTTTGGACTAACAAGAAGAATTTTGAATATCAAATAGGTTGACTATTATTACATCCTTAACATCAAGGGGTTTGTGGTGTTTTCCTATGATTGCTTAAATTAATTACATTAGAATCTAAATTCACTCGCATTGACCCACCCACGCACATAATACAGTATTATCTTTAACAATGATTAAGAATTTATAACTTGAAGAATTTTGAATCTTAGACCTAACCCATTTCTCATTGTCAATCCACTCTGATTTAAAAGCCTCGTCACTAAAAGAGAAGAGTTTTTTCTAGACCTTGTTAGCAAAATCCAGGAGCGATGTGTAGGGTAGAAAAGAGTCCTCTTAACAAGGCGGGTAGAGAAACCATCATCTCTTCTGTGCTTTCAGCACTTCTCAACTATCACTTACAGGTATGCTTATTTCCAAATTTTATTTGTAAAACAACTAACTCGCTCTTGTGCAAGTTCTGGTGGACAGGGTCTGATCATACAAAATCAGTTCAATGGATCAATTGGAATGCCTTCTCTGCCCTTAAGTCTATGGGTGGACTAAAGTTCAAGTACATAAGGCTAACTAATCAAGCCCTATTAGCTAAAACCAGGCGAAGGATCTTAAAGGAGCCTGAGAGCTTACTAGAAAGAGTTCTAACAGGGACATACTGTACTAGATCTAGCTTTACAAACTGCGCTAACAAAGAAATTTTTCTTGGGGTTGCGTGCAATATTGGCCAGATGCCAAGTTATCACAAAGGGTCTCAAATGGCAAGTTGGTACTGGAACTAAAATCTCTATTTAGAATGACGACTAGATTCCTAGTGAGGCGTATCAACCCCTTATCATATCGAATATAGCCCACCATCAAGTATCACTAGTCAAAGAACTCATCCAAAATAATGCCTGGAACTCCCAATTAGTCACATTTATATTCTCGGCTGACATTTCAACAAAGATTCTAGCCATCCATATCTCACCACACTCAATTAAAAATCTTCATGTTTGGCGGGAAACTAAAAATGAAGGTTACTACGTCTCATCAGCTTACCGCATGTTATATAATCTCAACTCGGAGTCCCATAATTTCTGTGGCCTACACTCATCAAGACCTGCCCTTAATCCAAGCCTTTGGCAGGAAGTGTGGTCGTTAGCGATCCCTTCAAAATTATTATTTTTCTTGTGGCAGCTATTGGGGAATAGGCTTCCTCTCTACTATAATCTTTATCGACTCAACATATATAATGCAGATTCCTGCCCTATCTATATCGGTCACGCAGAAACAGCTGACCATCTATTCTTCAATTGCCCGGCAATAAGGCCAATTTGGTTTGGGGGGCCGGCAAACCTACATGCTCAGACTCTGGGGATTTCCTTCATGGGATGGCTTATAGCTTGGTTTCAAAACCAAAAGGTATCGTGGACTCCTATTGGAAAAAAAACCATCCAGATTGTCTCCACTATTTGATGCATCTTGATTCATAGAAATAATCTTATATTCACACACTCCCTTCCAGCCTAATCTTACTATTGATAACATCGCATCTCTCACTATGAATATCTACGTGTCCCTATGAATATCTACGTGTCCCTGGTTAAGCCAATGCCCCTCAAGCCTTCTCCCAATAATAATACGCAATTTAAGGTCGCTCTCCCAATATCTCTTCATTATAATCTCCTCTGGTGCAACTGTGGAAATTATGAATTTCTCAAATTGTTCCTTGTCGTTTGCTTCAATATGGAAACGTGTAAATCCGGCCTAGGAATGTACTGTTTGACTGATAGAGGTCTTCGATATGGGTCAATAGCATTATCTTTTCTTGCATGTGATGAATTCACCGCCACGTCTGAAGGATTGCTAACCGCCACTTACTGAGCCAAAAAGAACAAATTGTTGCATATTAAAATATTGTCTGACTCCAATTTTCTGCTTTCTCAGCTCTCATATACGGAAGACATCCGTCATACAGCTGCACCTATGCAGTATGACTTTTTCTATATACTATCAGACTTCCATCATTTATAGCTATTTTGTGGCAAATTTGGAAAAGCAGGAACAAAGAAAATATTGAAGGGGTTCTCATCCCTGTAGATGTAAACTAGAAGATCTGCATCAACTTTGCTAAAGAAGTTGAAAATGCTTTTGAGACCAAGAAAAAGCAACCAGGAAAATCAAAAATCACAGTAACTTGGTGCCTTCCTCTTGCAGGTTCCATCAAGATGAACACAGATGGTTGTGCTAACTTGAGACGATGATGGTGCCTCTTGAGGGACAGTCAAGGTAGATGGCTAGGAGGCTTCCTGGGCAGCATATCGACTTGCAATGCACTTGAAGCTGAACTACTGCGCATTGTCAAAGGCTTACAAGTGATCAAAGAAAAAAGATTTGCAAATGTGATTCTTGAAACGGACTCAATGACAGCAGTGGAGCTACTAGATGCAGATGATTGCAAATTGCACCCCCTGAGTAGTCTAATTAAGGATGCTAAATGTCTTCTGATTTCTACTACAACTATTATTGTGCATGTATATAGCGAGGGCAACCAGTGCGCTGATCATTAAGCGAAAATTGAAGAGCAACATGGAAATTCTTTTGTGTATCTCATGCAACCACAGGAGATGTTATCCCCCTGTTAGCTGCCGATATAGCAGGTGTTGCCCCTAGTAGGGCCTAGGCTGTAAACTTAACCTTTTGCTATAAATTTTCAGTTGCACCAAAAAAATCTCAGCTCAAGGAATCCAGATCACTAGCTACTTTTGCTTACCATGCACATATTGAAGTCTACCAAGACTTGGTGCATGACATCTTGCCGCAAAGAGATCTGTAATTTCTTTTTTGTATTATGTTCATGCATTCTGTGTGAATATTTGGCTTTGTACATCTGATGTAGTATAGGTAGTTTGGAAGTTCCCTTTTGAAAATCATGGTATGTTCATGAGAACGGTTAATATGTAAACACCATAAGGTGTCAAAACCTTAAAATTATCAATGTTATTCTGCCTTTCTACCCAAAAAAAAAGGCCTTTGTCCAATAAGGACAGACCTAAACTCATACATTGGAGAACCCAATTTCCAAATACAGCACATAGAAACCTAACTGCCCAAATCAGCTATTGAAGAGCAGAGGCCAAATTTGTAGATCACTGTTGTTTATTGCCTTAACCATGACCTCTGCCACGAAATTAACTCAATCCACCCAAGCGAAAAGGCACAAATTTAATGAAGAACACACTCCGGTACGGTATACATAACTATGTGTAAAATTGTGTACTTAGCAAATAAAATAAATAGAGAAAATCCGGCTATCGGAATCAAACCGATGACCATCACATTTGCTCTAAGTTATTAAACTGATTGTTGACTAAGAACACATTTTGGCCTTCTGATTAATTGTCTCTTCAACCTATTCTTTCTCCAAATAATCCACTTGGGTATTTAGGAGGGACGAGGCATGGAGGCAACTTTTCAGTACGGTGGTGGCAACGGTTGGGGCATTTAATTGGGTGTTGTTGAATTGGGTAGTGGCGGCAGCACTGAAATAGGACGGTGGTGATGTTGGTGGATTGGGCAGTGGTATCGACGGTAACAGCTATGAAAGGATAAAGAAATGAAAGAGAACGAGTTGAGTCGTCCCTAAAAGTTACTGAATATACAGGCTAATATAATATTGGGCTAACACAATTTAGTGACTTGTTAGAGGATAAAATAGACTTCTCACAAAAGCATATCCTCTACACAAGAAAACTGTGTTTTTCATTGACATATGCATAACCTAAAAGGGCAAACGAGTAATCAACAACAAAAAGTCAACTTCCTCCGTATAACAAAGCAGGGGAGGATAGTGCCATTTCAACTTCCTCAGTAGTCTTTTCATCAGGCTAGTTAAGAGACCCAAATCACAACTGAGAGTTACTTCAATTGGTTAAGAGGAAACCTGATATGTGGCCGTTTCTATGTCCGGGGTGCCAAATCCCATCTGCTCAAAATTATATAATGCAGGACGAAATGCAGCACCAAGCAGTATAAAAAGCTCTGGTAGAATTTGTCTTCTCCATGCCAAGCAACAGAACTATGTTCGGGCTTTTGGCGTCCTCGTCTTGTAGGTAGCATCATTTTGGTCCGCTTTCATAGGCGGCAACTTGGTCAACGCCCAAACGGGTGAGCTGCTGAGCCATAAAGCTTTGCCGGTTACTTTGTGTTTAAAGTCCGGAGATTTTGCACTGACCTACATGTGTAACTGTAATTTAGAGGAGGAAACATACAGACAAGTAACAGGAATGATCACAACCGCAGATAAGCCAGGATTCATCGTTTCCTTAACCAGCGACCCCCATCCGCCCCCAAATCAAACAGAAAATGTAGAACATTCACTGAACTGAAAGTGTTACCTTCTTTGATCTGTTGTCCCACCATTCATTAGGATTCTCCACCAAATTTTTCCATGATACATCTGGGACCAAGCAAAGTAATAAAAGTGAGCAGATAACAGCACTAAAGGACCTCATCCCCGCTAATTACTTGTAATACCAAAGGGCATAGAAACAGGTGGGAGACTACGTGTGTCAATTTCCTATGTTGTCAATTACAATTTGATACATGCTTAGGGGCCCTAAACTTCTTAAAAGAGCAACAAAAACTGGTTCGGCAATAGCATTTATCACAGGCCATGAAAGGGAAAAAAATGTTGGTTTTCTCTTTACATTGTCTACTTAATGTAATGGTCCTCGGGGAATAACGTATGTCAGTCACAGGAAGGTTCTACTCCAGGAATTTTGAAATCTTACCCTGCCTATGAAGAACATTTTAAGACGAATCGTAAGAGATTTCTTAACCAGAAAAAAGAAAAAAAGAAAACTGAGAGTTAAGAAAATTATGTAATATCTTTGCTGAATAGTATCTGTAGGGGTCTTTGTAGCTCAGAATATTTGAGGTACATAAACAGAATAGAATATCGGGCCATGCAGTATTACTAATGAATATGATGCTCCCTATTGGAAGAGAGTATTCCCGTCCATTCTCCCCCTCTCCCTCTCAGAGCCCCAATCTCTCTGTATAGGGCATAGAGCAGTTCAGACTACTCTTGGGGTCTGAATGCTGGCTGAAATCACCACGGTACTGGCTTCCTTTGATAACTTCTATGTCCCTTGACCATTTTAGCAAATTTTGTACTTCCTCAAAACCCTCGTAGCATTTAGATCTTTACCAACCGCAAAAAGCTCAGACCTATCGTCAGCTTTATTCAAGTTGAAATTCCACAAAGTAAAGAGCTTGTACACCAAAACTCGGGTGTTGACAAAATGTTCGTACGTCAGAATAATGATCTGGACCAAATCATATTTGGATCCTTTTCGTTGATCTGTTATCATAAATGTAAATCCTGTTACCATAGATCTGTCAAATCCCCATTCTTCCGTATCGTCAATGATGTTGCAGACGATGGATCTACTGGTGACACCGGGATGATTTTCAAGGGCAGTATGGGCTGCCGGCGGTGAAGCTAAGGGAGCTGCGGTTGCACCCAGATGCAGCCGGACTTGACTCCCATGGTTTAGGAGCTGTGGATTTGGATTGTGATGGAAGATAACGAAGTTATTTGGGAGGTCTATTAGTCTAGTTACCTTCAAAATTAGTAAGACAATATGATGGGTCTGTAATTTTGCATTCTAGGTCTACTAGACTGGAGAGTAAGTTTGAGAGGCTGCACTCCATACCCCATAGTAATCTGTTTTTAGAAACAGATAACCACGGGGTATTTAGACTGCATGAACTTAAGTAGTCAACTAATAGCCAAAGAACGGGCCTCTATTTCTCAAGTGGTGCTCTAGATGTCGTTGAATTTTTTTTCTCACCAAGAATATATCTGACGTCCTTTTAGCCTCATATACAACTTAAATAAACGGGTCGAAGGATTGCTACCATCCCACTGTCTAATGTCGCATTTTTACCAAGAGTCTCAGATTGACTCACGTTGCTCACCCCAACCCCGAAGGACGTATACCAACTTGTGACATGTTTCAGTCCAAAAAATGGCACCAAATGTTAAGTAAAATGGAGAATCCAGCAACTACCACAAACAAAGAGCCAACAAACTCAACTCAGGAGCATATATGGACAACAAAGCCACTTAAAACAGCCATAAATTGCTCAGAAAAAACACCTAAACAACAGGGCAGCGGTAGCCACAATAGCAAATCTCCTTTGAAAAATTATGAAACTAAAAACTCTTCACAAAGATGATTTGGTACTGGCTAAGGAGTTATAAAGGAGATCAGTTGAAGGAACTGGAATCCAAGCAGAAACAACGCGGTAGAAGGCCCAGATCTGGAAAACATTGGTTTCCACCTTCCCCAGAATTATATACAAGCTGTACAAACTGTCCCTAAAAGTTCTTAAAAAATATGGAAAGGCTAACATCACCAGTCGTCCGAACGGTCTGTCTTGGTTTTTCAGGCTAGTTCCCCCGGTTCGTCATGCACGAGAAAAGTAAAACTAACAATTTCTATGATGCCAAGTTAAAATCTGATTCTAGGGTTCTCATAACAATGAAGGAAGAGAGGGGGAGAGAACAAAGATACGGCAAACAGATTGAGAGCTTAACTATTACTCTCACCCTAGTCACTTTGTCTATAAGTTAAAGATAGAGACGATTTCGAATTACCCATACTACGACAACTAATTCACGGACATCACGATGGAGCTTTTAAGTTACTATACGTGCAATAGTGCTAAGAGACACTGCTATGGACAAGCAACAGGCAGTCCTGTTTCGTGCGCCTATTTTGCAAAGGTGTAGGACCGAGTGCATATATGATGTCCGTTTAAAAAATGCAGAATATGAGTTCCCACGTACCTTTCTGATCCTCTACAGGCTTCACTTTCCGAAGCGGAACATCCAACTTCAACCCTTCTAATCCTGGAGATACCCAGGATGGAGCCCCATTTAGCCAAAGTGCGGTACCACTAACCTTGTGTTTAAAATCTGGGTACTTTTCTTTTACCTTTGAAAAATAAGAGAATATAAATTAATAACAGACTCAATAAAGCATATTACATGCAAGAGATAATTGCAAGAGGTGATCACCAGTCCCTTGAGCTTTTTCTCACGATAATCCGACCACTGTTCAGGATTTTGGATAAGGTCCTTCCAAGGCTTGTTATTGACGTCATCATCCTTTGTCATGCTACCAGCTGTAAACAGAGAGACCCAATTACCATTGAAGTATCAACAGAATAATAAGGTAGGGAGACAACCAATTATGAGGCCAGCAAAAGGAAGTTTAGCATGTATTCACGAACTAAAGATTAATCACATCAAGCAATACATTACCCCCTTACAAACATCAACGATCAATTTACAATCAAATGTCAACCACTCTAGTTCTAAACTAATCCATGATGGAGTAAATTCATTGATTCAGAGCAGCTTGTCAATATACTTGTGCTAAAATGCTGCATCTGCTAAATCTCCCTGACAATATTTTACAGGAAATGGCAAATGCAATGACAAACTCAACAGAGAAGACTCAAGACATCAGAAACATATGAAAGAAACTAATCTAGAGAAAAAAAAAGTTAAATATTTTGGAACTTGTAAAGCTGACGACCACAATTTAGGCTTGGAGATAAGATCCAACCTTGACTGTTCTACAGAGACTTCATCCTTCAGACTTTCTAGATTATAAAGCACCATATTAAATTGGAAAACCACGTAGATGACAGGTTGTATAGGCTTTGTTCAATAAGGTGTTAATTACTAAGAATGTCTAATGAGGGAGAAAACCAATGGATCAAGCTCGTAACTCATACTACAAGCTTTTACAGTGAAAATGCGCGGAAAAGGTGAGAAAATGTCTAACCATTCAATTGGTTTTGATACCAGGTAGATCACTAGGGATGCTAGTTCCTTGATCAAGTGGAAAATTACACTCAACTCCCTTTGGGTTTGGCTTCATTAAATTTACATCACTTCTCGTTTCTAAGGCTATAAAGTTTCCAATTTTCTTTTCCCCTATGGTCATTGACCCTTGACCACTTTTGAGCCCTTAAAGACATGATCATCTTGCCTTGAAACCAAAATGGTGGTTGGACAGATCAGGATTACATACTTTTAGTTTCCTAGTGTAATCTTATAGAGAATGAATAAAAAGAAATGAACAAAAAAGAGAAGAAAAAAAAAGGAGGAAAATAAATATAGGTGGTAAGATAATATCATAAACTCAGCATGTATACTTTTATGTTGGCATCTTTCCGTAAAACAATTTCACCTTTTATTAAAAACATTACTGAATTTATAGTGTCAATGATGAAGTTCTCCAACGTCCTTGATGGAACATACAGTTTCACACTCTAAATAGAAACTAAGTCTTGTTGTGCCCCAATCATACGGGGTTACCTTCTCGTCAACGATTATGATCAATACCGATGACCACGAGTTCAACGCGCACTGGTTGTATAAAGAGCCAGATTCAATCCCCAATAGTTGCACCTCAAAACATTCAAGTTCGATGATCTTTTACATGAAAGAAGAGAGATAAAGCAGCGGCGAAGGTTGTTGTAAGTGGCAGCATCAAAAGTAAGACGTGTGATGCATACTTTTCCTCACAGCTAATCCACCAGGAAGCTATATGACTCTATCCATTGGTGTTTTTCTGGTTATCAGGGTCAGACTTTGTTTCTTTCACCCTCTTATTTGCATCCCGTGGAGTTTCACATACTTTTGGCACAGGCTGTTGTCATACTTCGTCTGTTTTTGTCTCATTCAAAAGAAAACAAATATGAAATTCTGTGTAGACTTTAGAATTTTCGGAAGCAACACTCAACTGATATATATTAAGTCTTTCTGAAAATTCTGAAAGTAACAATCAGTTGAAATATATTAGTCTTTTTATTATGCATCTAACATATGTTTTACCTTAGTGAACACTTCTATCCTATTTCTGAATTTGATTTGAATCTAATTATATAGTCGTTTCCATATCTTAGCCACGCCCCTGTCCGTGCTTCATCAGCCATAATTACCTGTGGTTCATAGACCATAATCACCTCAAACCTATTGATGAGGAAAAAAAGTTGGAAGTGCACTCCTTCACTTCTCCCTACCTAGGTCGCATATCTACATAGGTTATGTAATCAATAAGAGACAACTGGTACGATGTGAACTGTCTCCTTTGAAATTTTGTAAACAATTAGAACAAAGTATGAAAATTTTAACTATCAAATTAAACCCTAAAAACAATCAATAGTTTTCTAATTCCACAGAAATATTTTTTACTAGCAAGTATCATAGAACAAAATATAACCGTTGTTTAATTACTGCATGTGCGTGTAATTACTTTCTTTAAAGTGGATGAAATGATAATTTTAGCGTGAAATGATAATTTTAAGCAAGGTCAGTTTGTGGCCATTTAGTTATGCCATTTACAGGTATGAAAATATTTTGTTAAAATAGAAGGGCTAATAAGTAATCCGCCCAGCAACACCGTTGGATATATAAGTCGAACAGGAGGTATAAGTAATCTGGTCAAACCATAAGAATTCTTACTCAATAAAAGTGAAATTCTACTACATTAAATACACATTTACAATATGAGAATGTTATATTAGGCTTTAAAAAATTGGAGGGAAAAAAACGACTTCATATGGTCCTTAGATTTGGTAAGAGCATATGATATGGTACTAAGGATAGTAACGGGTGCATTCTAATTTCTAGTGTGAAAACCATGATTGTATGACCAGTGAATTCCAATCAGACATGCTTTAGTGCCCCTCCTACTTACTCAGTCACGCATGAGCTTACTACAAATAGTAGAATGAGGTTCATGGTGAATGTTATGTAAGAATTATAGTGTCAATATACGAATCGGCGAAAGTGTGAGCTGGAAGAGGGTGTAGCCCATCAAATAAGAACAGGTGTGAGAAACAGTGGAGGCGCCGGTCGCAATATTACGCCCAATTTGAAGGAGTTATTTCACAAGGCCGGCAATGCTTTCTAGTAAAGACCTGGCAGTTAAAAACTACAGGATGCAGAAAACACAATCACATGCACATACGTTCGATGATAGTGCAAGAATATGCAAATGACTATGACTAGAAGATGTGTATCTACAGGTCTTGGAACTATCCGGCTCAAGAGTAACACCAGGAGAACAATCACAACAAGAGAACTTTAAGAAACTTCTATAAAAGATCCTAAAGCAATGTGCGTCTCAGACAGAGTTTGCAACGTTAAATGGCCATCCGGTATTTGTCGGTAGTACATATCTTCACTCAGTGACAATCATGAATATAATAGGACAGGGCAGCACACCAAGAAGAGTGAGATTTGCAGAACAAGCTTATCTGTAATTGTTGCAAGATGACAACTGATAATGCAACATATACAACTACATCTCTTTATACTTAAGTCCAAAATTCAGCGTAATAAACAACCCTCTAATTATGCTAATCACGGTTTCAGTTCACACCAAAAGATTTCCCACTTTCTCAAGGTATACTTTCCACTTTCCCATAAGCCCAATAGTAGGAAAAAGGAGGAGGGCAAATGCATAATTGGCATGCGGAAAACTAACAATTGACCGTGATCTTAACAAACCATAGACAATTTTACAACGGTTGGTAGCCATTTTTGATAGCTGAAAAGGCAAGCATTTACCTGAATGGTTGATAGCCGATTCTTCTTGCTTGCTTGCGACAACACTTTCCTTTGTTGTAGAAGAACCTTGGACAAAGTTTATGGAATGTGCCATTACCTACATAATCAAACCATGAATTTTAGATCTAAAAACATGGAGAGAGAGAGAGAGAGAGAGAGAGATACCAAAATCTTGTGCCGAAAGGTTATTAAAATCTTGTGGAATTGCTCAATAAAAGAACAAAAAGCTCGTGGACTTTGATACTTAACACGAGAAAGAAGAGTCGTAGACTTTTTGGAAGGTAAGATGGTTGGAATGACAGTAATACTTGAGATTTCTGGCAGCCACAAATTGTGGTCCATGTGTGTTAATCTGGATGATGTTTCATCTGTTATGGGTGTAAGATATTTTTAGATTGGAAAGAGTCATAGAAACTTATCAAAATGGGTTTTCATCTCTGGAAAAGTTTATTAATTAAACTGAGAAGATGGTGAATGCCAAGGCTTTTCTTTTGGAAGATTATTCCCAAATCCTTTGGTTTCTGTTGAATTTGGGGTTGGGGTGTCTATAATACAATTCCATAGTTTCAAGCTTAGTGAGTGCTGCAATTGTATTCTGCGTGTTCATTGAGGTCGACTGATGTATTTGTTTACCTTGCTTGTACATGACTTGTTTGACTAAGATTTTGGTGTAAGAAAAAACCAAAGATTTTGAAGGGTGTTCAGCGGCTGTTCTTGTGCTGTATTAACAAAAACTTTGATGTTTTGAGCAGTTCTAAAATGTTAGGCTTGTATATTGATGGAAGAAGTTTGGACGTGAAAGGGTGAGGAAAAGGTTAAAGTGCATTTCAGGTACTAGAAGGAATCGTTTACAAGCTCTTTATGTAATGAGAAAACTGAAGAAGTCAAGCAATCCATATGGGTACAACACAAAGACAATCTCAAAATCTCATATATGATGTCCATTGAGATTCGACGTATGTATAGGCAATTGAACTTGTTCCATTATAATACAGGGACCATCTTATTCGCAGTATCTGCTTCTCATATCTATATTATTATATCTTAATTCTGCTATGAAAAAAGCCCTTCCAAAACCGGCAAATTTATCCCTCAGCAGAGAACTTTCCGAAATGAAAAAAATCACTTGTAGACACTTGGATGTCATGAAGAATCAAGACAATAAACAACTTGACCCAAAATCAGATCTCTGAGCATCACTGCTACAGTTCTACTATTTATTACAAACTACCACTAAATTTTCCATTTTTATTTTGGTTCTAATTTTAGAGGTGGAAAACATGTTTGTTTATCGTTTCCATTTCTTTTTGCTCTAAAATATAATTTTAGAACAGCGCCAGAGTAGGCCTCAGCCATGAACAAGAGTAGAAAATGGAAACAATGAGGAAGAGAGAATGAGAAAAAAAATTCAATAAACAAAAGATGTCGGCTCCTGGAAATTTCTTAAACATGAGGCAAGCAGTGCATCAACCTAGACAAGGACTTACGGATGCTTATAAATAACTTCGGGTATTTGAGAATATCACAAGACATGGGGGAAGGTCAAACCGCTTGTACATCCCCAGAGAGAACAACTATCTGCACTCAAAGAATGCGCACAAGCCAACAATAATATAAATGCCATATCACAGCCAAAGGACCTCCTAGAGCCAGAAAAAGAGAGGACTTACAAACAAGGACCAAATGTGTGAAGAAGAAGGTGCACTTCTTGAAAGCCACAACGGGTTTGAACCGATTAATGCCTCCAAGAAGTTATTTTCATACAACTAGTGAAAGAGGTACTTGCCACTTTGGCTATAGCCAATAGCTCTATATTATTTTCTTTATGTTAGATATGGCTCTTTATGGCTTCTCTATCATTTCAACATATAATATGCGCGCGATCCCTTGCAAGTGCGGGCAACTGCCTTAGGTTGCCAACACATCACTGGCAGAGGCGTACGGTCAAGATCGCGTTCTTTTTGACAGTGTTAACCGTCCGCTAGCTTATTAAGCGGATGGACTTCTTTATTTTGTGCTCTTCTTCAATTATAAGCATTTAGCTGTCTCTTTCTTTCCCTCTAATCTCCACCGCCCCCTTTGTTTCTCTCGGGTTTTCATGTCCATCATCAAATCTTACTAATGGCTCTTAATCATCAAATGGGTTAAGGGCATACTACAAAAACATACATACATACATACATACATAGTAAAGCAAATCACAAATTATAGCTGCCAACCAAGATCCAGAACCACCTCAATTCTTCATAGCCAGCATGATTCTACTTCCATCCCACTTGCCAATGACACCACGGCCCCAGTCAACAACCCACTAGGACCATCAAACTCCCTGTTCACTCAATTCAGGTGACACCACACCTCCAATTAGAATCATGCAAAAGATCCAACACACTAAGACTCCTGAGAAAAGAAAAAATGATCTTGGCCAGTTGCGGAATACACAAAAGACCATGATAAACCAATACAGCAGGTTATTGTGGATCTTACCGATGCCGGTGTTGATTATAGTTTTGAATGCATTGGTAATGTTTCCATAATGAGGGCTGCTTTGGAGCGCTGTCATAAGGTAAATCTTGCCTGAAACACTGTCGAAAGAGATTGTATGTATCATTGTCGCTTTGCATGATTGGATTTTTCATAAACTTGCAGGGCTGGGGAACATCAGTTATTGTGGGTGTTGCAGCATCTGGTCAAGAGATCTCTACTCGCCCGTTTCAGCTGGTAACCAGTCGTGTTTGGAAAGGAACAGCCTTTGGTGATTTCAAGAGCCGCTCACAAGTGCCTGTGCTTGTGGAGAAGTACATGAAGAAGGTAAGTTCAATCCTTGAGTTCATCTCCCCTTCTAGTGGAAAAGCATAATGGAGGCCCTTTCGGTCTCCGTCGCAACTCCGAAGGCACCTTCAACCCACCCCAACGTTGCAAAAATTCCTTAACCGACTTCAGCATGACTCAATGAACTTGGAAGATAGCAACAAGGGGACCCCACAGACTATATGATCAAAGGAACCCCCATCCTTCTTGCACATCATGAACCAGTTAACCGAGTCTGACTCCGTCACAGATTCTCAATAGTCAAAATCTCCCTCCATGCAGTTGTCCACACAAAGAAAGCCACTCTATCGTGGGCACAACCTTTGCAGATACTCTTCCAAGGGAAGGAATTGTCCAGCAGACCACCCAAAGAATAATGGTGAGATTAGCACTGCGGGAAGCCCCTTCTTATTGGGCCTCCATCAGAGAGGATACTGTGTCTGGGAGATAAGCCCACCTACTCCAACACGGCCAGTAAAGGAGTTCATTAATTTGAGTTCCCAATCTTGGAAATCCCGCCAAATCCTAGTATCCCGCACTGAGCTGCAACCAAAGGTACACAAACTGCAGCCCACTCATAACCCACCAAAAATTTTCTTCAGAGTTACAGGAAGTATGGGCCCAGAAGTCTTTTAGGGATGCTCCTCCAAAGCCCCACCAAGACGATTGGGATTGTGTGTGTTGATATATATTCACATATGGGACCGAATCCATCGCCAGCGCTGGCAACTTAAGCAGCGCGATCTAGCATGGTTCTGAATTTTGTATATATCTCCCCGTCATCCTCTACATAATATGTAGCGGATGGTACTCTTAACCAAATTGCACTTCGATCCCGTAGCTGAAGTAAACTACAGTACCCGTCCGCCACATAATGTAGCGGACGACGCAACGCTTCATTTCTCAACCGTCGACGGTGATCAATAAACCAACAAACACGACGAAGCCGGAGGGCAGCACGAACAAATAGGGGAAAGGGCAGTTTACATTCTAGATAAGGCTCTTAGAATCATCCAGTAGCAGGGGCACGTTGGTGAACTTCACTGTCCATAGTATAATGTTGCAGACGGTGAAAGTTGGCTAAAAAGAATTGTAATCTGGCCCGTCCAAGTTCCCAACGTGGACGGCCAGATACCACTGGCAACTTAAGCTAAGTTGCCAGCGGCAGAATTTTATCAGCTCCCTATGTATATAAATACATAAATATATATAAGGACACATAAATGTAAAGCTAAATGACGATAAAATCCGAAACCAGACCGGTGCGTATGGCCTCCAGCACAGCATAATTATGATTACACATAAGGACGCCGCCATCCATCTGCTCTTTGCAAATTTACTAGACAAAACACTAAGCTTTTGAAAAACAATAAACAGTAAAGGAGGAAAAGGGTCTCCATGTATCAAGACCCTAGGTCACAGAGAGCGGGGGTTGGAGCGGGAGAGGGAGCAGCAAAGCGCCAATTTTAAGAAATACCTCAAAACAGGAGCGCCTTCAAAGCATCGTAAGCAAATTCATTTAAATCATATATATCATAATATTATAATATTCAACACAGGATAAATAATTGCAAAACACAGATATAAATCAGTTTATTTATTTATCCAAACAAACCATTTCCAAATCAACCCCCAAAAGCGGGGTAAAACTGGAAAATCATGCACATCTTTCTACACGTTTTCTTTGGGCTGTCTATCTTACATTGAGTTTTCAGCTAAGAAGCACGGATTCCAGTGCAGATGCGGATGTGATACGGGTGGGTGCGAATACGTGGATACGTCATTTTTTTCAAAAAATAGGATATGGGTGCAGCGGGATACAACAAAAATGTATTAATATATACTATTTATATGTAACAAAAATAGTGCTATTTTAGACAAACAATAAGGTATTTTGTTAATTTGTTGGACTACTTTAGAAATATTAAAAGTGCGTAGCCAAATATGACAAAGTTTGTAGAAGTTCTGTTATTTTTTAAAAATACTAGGGCTATTTTAAAAGATTATCAATAAAGTTGGGAGTTAAACATGATAAACAGAAACTTTCATAGAAACCCTAGCTTATAAGTTATAACACAGCCATCACCCAAAATAGACAACATCGACAGAGCTCTGCAAGGAGGGGCGCTGATCACCTCTAGCTGGAAGACCCTCGCCTCTCCTGCCAGAAGACCTTCGCTGCTCCGCGCATGTTGTTTCTTCTCTTCTCCTTCTTCTCTTTCTTCTTCTACTCTCAGCCAAAATACCCTGATGCGTGTCTAAGCCGCACCCAAGATCTAGAAACTAAATTGGGAAGAAAAAAAAGTTTCGGACACGTACCCATGCCGCACCCGACGCGCACCCGGTGCTGGTGCTTCCCCAGACTGCAGCACCGGTGCTTCATAGGTTCTCAGATTCTCATTTTGTGGAAGGCCAAGACCACCGATGATGTCATCCATATCTAATATCTAATACGCTAGTACAATCACAGATCCAGATCGCTTTGTCAACTCCTCTTAGCGTGAAACAACGGCTCCATCTTCAGAGAACAAAATCAAAAGCAGTATACGAGGTAGGTTTCGCAAAGAGGACGACGGTGCAGCTAAGCATTGTTTCTTCAACATAATCCGTGGATTGAAAACTCAAATTGCGATTTCTGAAAACAGAATTCACATTTTTGTAGTGAATCCGTTCCGAGGGCACAAATTATCGCTAGGAGCGATAAAGTGGCACCCGAACAATGCGAATTATACGAGCTGGCTCAAGCCACGTAGCAAAACAAAAAAATCTTTAAGCAAATTAACTGATGATAGTTGAAATTCTAAAAAAGGATATGTATGCATTCCTCTCAAAATCATGGCCTTCCCCTGATAGACATCATAAAGCCACTTATGCTATGTTACATGGACTCTTTGGAATGAGTAAAGTATCCGTATCGAACGCTCGACACTTGAACATGGGTGTGGGATATTTGTCTGACACATCTCATAGGATATGCTACTATAAACACTATCTATAGTGTTTCTTTTAATTTCTTTGGCTTTGAGATGAGACGAGTTCTCAATGTGCGTCACATAAAACATCATTTTGCATTAGAGATAACTAACTAATAATAAATGTGAGTAGTTTGCCGCGTCCCCATGTCTTACGTTCTAAAAATCAGACGAATATGACAATCGGACATGTATCCTACTCAGACACTTGTACCGAGTCCATGTAACATAGCCCTTATGACATGATCACATACGTTATCGATATCAAGCTACCGAATCGCATCGCACTGTGATCTTAAAACTAGTTTTATATACTCAATAGCAGCAAGCACTGTATCTAGAATCTGCGTCCCTTGCAAAAAAAAGTACAGCAGAAAGTCGAAGTACCCTAAGGAATTCCTCAAGGAAGAGAACAATAACATAGCCACAAATTGTACACACTAACAGATAGGCAACTCCTTTTGCTTCTAAATATTTATTAGCAATGAAGAAGAAATGATTCTTTTAACACTCCTCTGCGCATGCAACTCCTGGAAAACCACAATCACATCCTCTCCTATTTACTACCCCACATTGTGTAAGAAATGAAATCAAACAAACCACCATATTCAAGGACACAAGCAGAAAAAGAGAGTTGCCTGTGTAACCTGTCCCTAAGTAAAAGGTTAACCTAACTACAAACTATCGTCTACGCCCAGTAATTCTCATTAGATTAATCAGCAACCTATGATCTCTTTTTGGTACAAGGGCATTTTAGAGTGCTACAATGACCTTTTGAAGATTCTTGTCGAACAACCACCATTTGGCATGGGGTCCTAATTTGAAAAGCAAGTTTGCAGTTAAATTTTTTCACCCCCCCCCCCCCCCCCGCTATTGTCAACTTTTCACTGAGCTCTTTGCTCATGAGTAACATCCAGATTTAAAGGAGTGAACTCGATGGCTCTAGTTTCACAGCTTACGGTACATGCTTTTACAGAACTAAAACCAATTGAACCCTTTCCCATAAATTCAGGTCAATTTATTAATTTTAACATGTTAAACAGGGATTGTTTCATCTCAGTCTATGTCAAATGCTATGCGTTCGAAAGTAGTTCATCACCATATCTAAATTCATTCACAAGTCACCCTACATTACCTGGACATTTGCCTGACCTTCACCTAAAGCAAATGGTGGAAAATCCGCATTCAATTGTCCAGCAATATGAACACAATCTTTTTCCTTCAGATGACAAGCTGCAATGTGCGCTAGATCACCTTCGAATACTACCGGAATCCTTACAAATCAAAAGAACCCAAGAAAATGTAATCAGTAAAAGTTAGGAAATCATGTAACTATGACAATGAGTATTCATAAAAAGAAAAAGTAAAATATTTTTGAAGGGTACCAGTTCACAAATAGTCAAGTTCCGGCAATATCAGTCACATATATATACACTAATATACCTACTGTCTTTATACCAAAAGAATATAGTATGTCATAATAATCTTGTTTTAGAACGCATAAGAACAAGACCACTTAAGGTTTACAAACGAAGGATAAAGAATACAATACGAATGTTCACCCGGGTTACAGAGATGCCACATGTTACATTACTAAAGAATATATAAATTACAAAAGAGTAAATGTGCAATTACAAAATACAAGTCTGCCTTAAAAATCCAACATTGAGTGCAACACAAAGAACCATAGTCTGTTGAAAAGGTACGTATCGTGTATCGAAATTCTAATTTTGTGTACAGCGTATTACACATACCACTTATTGTAGTTACAAAACGATATTCTAGAGTTTCATAAGATAAAGTATTAGCATAATATTCGTGTAACATTACATAAATATGTAATATACGGAGCCATATCGTAACATATGGACACTACAGTGTCAACTTAGATACACATGTGATATTCTATCGTATGATATGTAGTATAAGTTACTTTTGTGCATTTACATTCAATGTCAAGTAACTTAAGATAACCTTGGTGTGAAAGGACCTCCAATAGCCTGTTTGTGAGTTTTGAAGTGAGAAGAGAGAAAAGAAAAGAAAGGAAGAGAAGGGAAAGCAAGAGAAAAGAAGAGAAGAGAAGATAATTTTCCTTCCTCTTGTTTGTGAGTTTAAGAGAGAAAAGAAAGTATCATTCCTTTCCCTTATTTGTGAGTTCAGCAGAAAAGAAAATAAAAGACTCCAGATTACGTATATACCCTTATGCTACATTGTGATAATTCTAATTAAACAATGAATGTATGATCTTGAAAAAGGACATGATTTTGACAGGTAACAAATGAGTCATCGATGACATCAGACAAAGTTTATGCCATATTAACGTAGTAAGTCTTATATCACTCGTTTATGTCACTATAGAAAAAAAAATTAGCCATGAGTGGAATAAAGTATCCCAACATCCAAATCTAATTGATGTCACACCAAGAGCAAAACAATCAATCATGAGTCAACTCTAACATCTATAACCATTATCTGTTTGCAAGTAAAATAATAAGCTCTTGCAAAAAACCCTTAAACCTAAACGTCATTAAATATTTATTCTTTATTATGTCAAGGGTAATATGGGTATTATTAAAAAATTACTTATAAGAGTTTCCTTTCTCTCCGTTTCTTCCCAATTTTAGGAGGAAAGATTTAGAGACAAAAGAAGCCCAAACTTTCTTCCTTTTCTCTTATTTTCTCTTCTTTAAAAAACTCACAAACTAGATAAAAGGAAGGAAACTTTTCCTTTCTTTTTTCTCCTAAAAAACACTTGCAAACAAGCTATAAAGCTCATTCCTCAATCACCCTCAGAGACCATCCTGTCCCTAAAACTTGCTTCAAAAGCAAGTTACAGAATTTCTCCTCAACTTATGCTTGTTTACTGTATGTTTGCCATGTTTGATGTGTGCCGCTAGTTCTTTAGGAGAAGAAGAAACCACGTAACCACGTACATTTTCGCTATGATTAAGAAGAAACCAACCCCACCCCAAAAAAATTCCTCTCTTTCTGACTTTGCAAGCTAAAAAAAGAAGGAGCTGACAGTTTTTAGCTTGCTTTTTGCTGAAAACCATATTATCAATTTAGCTTTACAAAACTTGAAACTTTGTACCAAGAAAAAAGCCCAGCGTCCATATCTGCATGTCAACTACTCTAATCTTTAGTGTGTTATCAAGTGTGAGTAAAAATATAGATAACAGAAGATCTTCAATCAAATCCAATGCATGTGATATTGGTGATTTTAGAAAATATTCATGATATCCACCCAACTGTTAAAAATAAAGCGTAGATAATAGTCCTAGGGAAATCTACAAATTAGCAATAAACATTGGCCACAATAGTTTATATGTCAGGAAAGTGCCAGCAAGAAAAATATGTTATGCACACGCAATGGGAGTATGAAATGTACATCAAACAGAATAAATATGAATACTGTACATCCATATTTCCTCCGTTAAGTTAAAGTAGAAATCAAGTCAAGGGACCAAATGATCAATCATCAGTCACTTGAAAAATCAATAAATGCACCAATAGCATTCTGCCTAACAATGCTAGCAAATGGGGAGAGACAGAAGATGCCCTACTAATAGACTCTTTTTAGCCATTATATATTATATATTATATAGATAACAATCACTGCATGTGGAAGGATATAAAAGGTTGAGGAATGCTGCATCTCCATCCTTTCACTTTCTGTTTGCTTTACCGAACATGTCCTGAATATTGCTTCATAGAGAAAGATGTGAATCAAAAGAATAGTCAACTCTAATCCAGAAAATCATCTCTTGCAATGAAGCAAACTGGCCAATTCAATTTCTTCGCTGTATTCTGTTGTTTTAGGCAGTCTCGGGATTGAAGGTGAATCTAAAAAGGGAATGAACTTATTCCTGTGGGTGATGTCTCAATGATGGATTCTTTAGCATGTTCGGTTGCAGATAGAATTGCCTTCCAGTTACAGATGAAGAAATTGATCCTTATAGTGCTTCTAGTAAATTAAAGTCCACCACTAATGGAGTGATTGAGAAGAAGTTAGCTGGTTGGAAGCGTCAATATTTTTCTAAGGGAGGTAGACTTCCGTTGATTCGTAGTATTTTATCTTGTCTCCCTTCTTATCTTATGTCCCTTTTGATATTGCCTCAGTCGGTAGATAAGATTCTTATAAAGCTCCAGCGTCAATTCTTATGGGGCGGCATTAAATATATTAAGCAAGGCCATATTGAGTAAATGGTTAAGAATTTGGCATTGAAAGGAATGCTCTTTGGAGATATCTTGTTGACTACATAAGGATTTTGGTTGGATGATTTGGCTACTAATGAGGTATCTTTGTCTTATGCTACGGGCTTATGGAAGGACATTAGATGCGGCCGGATCAGTCTTTTGAACTGATCATTACGTACTGTTCAAAGGGAAAATTAAAGATGTGAAATGTAAATCAAAAATCAAAATCGGAGATAATAACCTAAATTAAAGATAAAACACTCAATCCTAAGCCAAAAATTTCATTTCACCACGGAGCACGTGCACTGCTGTCATGAATTTGGGCCTCCCATGCCCGTCAACTATCCTCTTAATTTAGACCTACATTTTTGGAGGATAAAGATGCTTCATGCTTTCGCTTCACAATAAAGCCGTAAGAAACACTCAAGAACAAAGTTGAAGGGCACGAATAAAGGAGCAGTTATGGATTGGAAGTGTTGAAACACTTAATAGTGTGTGTATGGATGAGGTATTTCAAGAGGGGATTTCACTAGGGCTGGGAATTAAGGAGTACCTTGAATGAAATCCTTTGTTGGTAAGTGCAAAAGTGAATTTGTGACGATGGGGGATAAGCTTCATCATTGAGAGGAATTTGAAAGGGAGATTTTTAGGAGGAATTTGAAAGGGAGATTTTTGGGACCAAAATCCCCAGTTGATATATCCACTCTAAAATAGTTCTTTCGTCAAATCCACTATAGAAATACCTTCCATTATTCAAGCCTACTTTTGCGCCACAACTCTCTCTAGTTTTCCAACCCCCCACCCCCCCTCTCTCTCTGTGTGTTGCCCAAACACTAAACTTTGCAAATTCTGGAATTGTTTCAAATGCAAGAATTTTAAAATGAAGGGATTTTCGTGGAATTTGAAATTCTTCGTCCAAACACATTCTTATGGTGCAGGTAATATCCTCCATTTAGTTTGGCTTCCAAAAGGTATGAGTTTCACTCAATCACGAATTAGGTTAAAGATCTTGCTATGGCTTTCGAAAAGAAGGAAGACATGATGACAAGAGGTTGCATATTGCTAACAAGTTCTATACACAAACTATGCTTATGGGCCTTTGGACCAAAAGGCATTAGATGTCTAGTTATTCCTTCTATCATGTAATGTGTCCAGTTTTGAGCTCTTGAGCACGATAATGCATGTATAAACATAAAATGCAGATGAAAGAGGTACATGAATCAATATAACGCCGTTAGCTACAACAGGGCTCAGAATATTTACTTCCCAAAGATCAAGCTCATTAAGCTTACTTCAAGTTAATACAAATATCTACACACGCACACACACAACTCCCACACACATACATGTATGTTAACTGGAAGCCAAATGAGACGATGTTGACTGATGTCTTACCAACACCTATAACAGCAATAATTATTCAATCAGTAGTAGGTTAACTAGATGAAACTACCTCATAAAAATGCAATGCAAAACGTACCCCAAGAGAAATTATTATTAAGTTACAAAAGGCACATAGAAACACAAACATGCGGGAATAGTAAGTATGTTGGGGGTGGGGTGGAGTACCAGAAAGGGTGAAGAGCATTGGCGTCCTGCTGGGCAATGATGGTCCCGGCCCAGAACTTGCCGTCGGACGAGGCCTGGGACTGCACCGGGATCTTAACACGGCCGATCAAGTTCACCGAATTGGCAACCTTTACCTGCCAGGGGATCTCGCTGGGCCTGGGCCAGTTATCCTTCCGGACCGCCTCAAAAACATTCGGCGCCTGTTGAGTTTTGGGCTTTCTGGCGCTGTTCTTCCATGCAGCCGCAGAAGAAGAGTAGGGCGAAGAGTGTTGAAGAGCGGTGGTTGGGCTTGGTGGTAGTTTACAGGAGGCACGCGAAGAGCGCGAGAGTCGTGTTGCGACTGCGCGAGTCAAGAAATGCATCTCGCCCAGTTGTGACTGACTGTGTTCCGACGAAGAAAACCAAAAACCTACGGTGGCCGACTCTGAGGCCCAAGAATTGAGAAATGCTGCGATACCACGTCATCGCCGCTAACCATGTATTCACCGTTGGGGCGGCAAAAATCACCCAACCCGCTGGTTTTTGGCAGCCTCGGGTCAACCCCGACCAAATCCGTGGAATGGTGACCCGACCCGAGAGTCAAAGTTGGGATGTCCGTATCAACATACCGGTTGGGGTGACTCGTTCCGTAGGTCCAAACGGGTTGCTATAAAAATCAAAACATAGTAGGAGGAAAAAACAGAGAGAACACCCAAGAGAAGAGGTGATTACACACTTCACGACTCTCCCTTGCACGTTGGTTCTCTCAAAGCGACGCCTTCCTTCGACCGTGACCATCACCGCCATCTTCAGCAGCGCCTCTCGCCGTTGCTCGCTGAGCGACTCCTCACCGGCGGCACGTCCTCTCCTTCTCGTCGGCAATTTCTCTCTCCATCGCCAGCAGCCTCCGTTCCCTATTGCTCCCAAATCCTGTTGTCAATAGCCTCAATTCCCATTCATCTCGCTCCTAAATCTTAGTATCTCTCTTCTCTCAGATTAGGTATTATTTCCTTAAATCTTGCTCTCTTGTTGATATTATTCTGGTTGGGTTTCTATAAACGGGTATCAAACACAGATGGTTGAACAAGAATACTTCCATTCTCAAAAAAAATTGAGAAAATCTGGGGAAGCTACTTTGCACTTTTCTATCTTTAGAATATTGAATACGATCATAACTTGCGTGGAATACTTTCAGTTCTTGAGCCTCACTAAATATTGCTAAATTGGACGCTCATCATAGATTCGACGTCTAATTAAATTTTGGCAATTTTTGGGTTCGACATCTTATCACCATCCACATGATCATCGTCAGCTCTAGTCTTGATGGCAACTCTTTCCCTCAATAATGAGCGACGGCTGTTGAGGCATGAACCGAGCTGGTGGCGACGAAATTCGACGGGGGTAAGGGCAAATAGGAGGAAACATGCTGGCGAGATGTCCTCGTTGAGATCTGGTCAAGACGACCGAGATCCTTAGAAGAGATCTATCGACATCCCTGGAGACCTCCTTCTCGTTGTGGTTCCCGTCGACTCGCGTGGCTATCGATCCCGTCCAAGATAGATGCCATCGATCCCGTCGACTCAACTACGCCGTCCTTCTCGTTGACTCACCGGGGCCGGCGATTCCATCGACTCGTCGAGGTCATGGTCAACTTGCTATGGTCGTCGATCGTCATCCGTCGACATCAGTGTGGACTAAACGGTTTGAGATGTAGTTATACGGCAAATTGCTACAATATAATTGGACGGTGGTACCACGTCATACGTTTTAAGTATTTCTCTCAAGAATTAGAAATGGACGGTCCCGCCCTTATATTTCACCTTTTTCGTCAAATGAATATTACATAACTTTATTTATGGCTTGGTCATACTCATAACACCAAAAGCTCCTATGTACGGTTGCAAAAGAGGTGGTACAAGTAACCACAATTTTAAAAAAGTCGTACTTGCGTTGGCATGTTTTGACAATAAATTAGCCTTACTTTTCTGAAAGATATTTTTTAGGGATAATTGCATAAAATATCATTGTGATGATTTGGGGTAGTTGCAAAAAGACTTCTGTTATTACAAAAGTTACAAGAAAACACTTGAGCTTACAAATGTGATGCACCCGTCAATTCTCGTAACAGAATGATTAAAGTGTCTATATTGCATCTCTATATAAACTGTAATTGTAATTGTAGATCTAGGGTTTTTCTTTGTATGAATAAATGATGTTGGAATTAGGCGGGGGTCACAGGGGGCGGGGCCAAACTCGTGGTGGTGGATCAAGATGGTGGTGTGGATGGGGTTGATGCGAGGCTGGCGGCTGGCAACGCAGGTCATGGTGGGTGGACAGGGCTAGTAGCGAGCGCCTAACAAGCCTTTGATCAAAACCCTAATTGTAGATTTAGGGTTTTCTCCCATCCCCGAATGGTCTTGGTTTTGGATAGGCTAAGGTTGTGGTTGTTAAATTAGGCTGGTGGCAGCAGCGCAATTGTCTAGGGGTGATAGAGGGCTTGGTGACGGTGAAAGTCATTGGGGTTGATGGTGGGGCTAGCAACGATGTAAGAGGTTGAGGGAGATGACGGGGATGGCAACTCGAGTTCGTGGTGGGTAAGAATGATCGGTGGTGGCGACGCACTTGGCTCTGGTTGATGAAGGCGCTAGCAGCGGCAACGGTAGAGGGTTGTGGTGGGTTTTCAGTGCTGGCAGCATCGTAGGTGTGCAGGGTTGGGTGGTCGAAATGGACGGCGGTGGTGGTAGATGGGGCGCGGTGGTGGTGGCGGCTAGGGTTAGAATTAGGGTTTGATTGGATTGGAGAAGAAATTGGGACTTGGTGGGAGAAGGAAGTAAAAAAAAAGGTAGGTAATTTAGTCTTTTTAATATATTAAAATATATCAAATGCATTTTTTAAGAAAGTGAATATCACGCGCCGTCAACTTGGACAATTTTTCTAATGATTGCAACAAAATTAATACCATAGGAGGCCATTTACAACTTTTGTAACTCTAGGGTCTTTTTATAATTATTCCAAACCACAGTGGTATTTTATGCAATTATTCCTATTTTTTTGCATAGATTTTCTCCATGTTGATAAGTCATCGAGACTCGTGCTATCAAATTTGGCACATGTGGTGCGCAAACCAACATTTTCCTACAGGACACAATTTTTGGGAAGTCAAATTTTGGGCCCAAACTAACAAAATTTGTGTTGCATGTGCACAAATCTGACAGAGTTAGAAAAACTCATAATGCAACTCTTAAGACATTGTGTTGTAAGATTAGGGTTTGAGCATTGTTACAACCAAAATTGTCGTCTAAGTCCAATTTTGGGATGGACAAATTAAATAAGATAAGACAAGTTTTTTTACATTCAACTTTTGGGTCCAAAACGCAATTATGGAACTTGATAGTGTAAAATTTTGGTATGAATGGTGCCAAGCCGAAAATGCCGTAGTAGATAATTCCTTTTGGGACAGATCAAAGGGAGGGTTCTGGGCCCAAATCTGGCGATCTTTTGAATGATTGGTTTTTTATGCCAAATACAACTGTGGAGATGTGATTTTGCCATACTCGGATGTGGTTAGTGCGAGACCAAAATTTGTGGTCAAAAGAGAATGGTCCTAGACCTAGTGTAGCAACTGCCTTGAAAAAATCCTCAGGACCCTAAAAAACGGGTCTGAAGATTTTAGGAGTGGCCGTCTTATTTAAACCTGGCAAACGGGTCTACCTACCGGATACGAGTAAATTCCGGCGGGTACATGGGGAAAACAAACCCGGGTAAAATTTACTCGGTTTTTTTCCGGATAATCATTTGCTATACCCATATCCTACTCGCATGATCCCGAAAAATCCGCAGGTAAATGGGTCATCCTTTGATTTTTAATTCAACATTTATTGGAACTTATATATATAGTTGTTACATGTATTTTTAATTTGAAGAAAAACTATTAAACCTAAGATCTAAAGTCTACACCATGAATACAAACAAATATCAACTAACAAAAATCTATAATCTACTTCTTACTTAATTATTTACTACTTCAAATACCATAACTCTAACATCAAACTATTAGACTTAAACCAACATTCAACCTCATCTAAATTTAAAAATACAATTATACAACTTAAGGACTAATTCCTCATGTCCTTCAACTTCACGCCACAAGTCTTCAAATCAAAACCGACTCTTCAACTTCAATCTATGTCTGCAAGTCAAATACTAAACCGAGTTATCAATATCCACCACCCAAAGCAGATTCAATCAATAATCCAGGGGGCCTAATTCAATAAGAAATTCACCCAAAGTAGATTTAATGTGGGAGATCGTCGCCGATCTGTGACCCTGAGTGAGAGATCGTCGCCCATCTGTGACCATGAGTGACAGATCGTCACCGACCCGTGAGTGAGATTGAGAGGGGGACGGTGGAAAAGAAGATAATGGAGAAGTGACTTACCTAGTCACTGGTTGTAACAGGGGCGGACGATCTGGTTCATGATTGAGAAACCACCATCGTCGACGTTGATTTGTGACGGAGAGATAGTGGAGTGAGAGTGGTGCATTAGAGAAGAGATAGGAGGCATGGAGAGAAAAGATAATATGGAGAAAGTAAGAAATGAAATCTGATAACCAATGAACCCTGGTAGGAGAAAGTTTATATGATACAAACAAAAGGGTAAACCAGGGTAACCCGTACCCGGTCTGGACCGAACCAGAATTTATGGGTTGGTCCGAGTACAAGTCAAACTTTAGCGGGTCTTGATTTCTTATACCCATACCCGGGTTTTTCGGGGGGTCCTGATGTACCCGTGGGTCCAGGTAGTGTTTTGCCAGGTCTAATCTTATTTAATTAGCACAGAAAAGTAAGGAAAACCTAAAAATAGCTCTAAAATATCAAAAGAACTACTAATATATTGAAACAAATGAATGGGTTTGGAAACTAAGTTATACGACTGGAAGGTGTTAGTTCTACGTTATTGGTTTGATCTCAACATAGAGGTCGAACGACCTACGCATCTGGTCGAGCAAATCATAACCAAACCCATCTTAGGTCTACATTATTGGTTTGAACTCAACATAGAGGTTGACCGACCTACGTATCAGGTCGATCAAATCATAACCAAAACCATCTTAGTTTGATTCGGATCATACAAGTGGTGACCTACACTTTGGTCTTAGACTCGAACTAATTAAAAGACTCTTTTTTATTAGTTTTTTTTTTTACTGAAAATGAAAATATGATCGTAAGAAAGGGAAAATTATTTAGACTACTATATTCTAAACTAGCCTAGAAAGTAATAAAATGTACCTCACGTGTCCTCTCGCCTTCAAGACTCGGAATGCTTTGTGAAGGATCCACAATGCAAGTGGCTTGAAAGTATATAGAAATGAGTTATAAAGTGATGGTTTCTCCTAAGAGATGATATACCACTTCTAAGAGATATGGTATAAAAGCTTAAGGAAAAAAAGTTGATCCCTGAAAATGTAGGCCAATGGTCATATTTATAGAGGTCTGGGTGCCACAAAGGATAAGGATGACTATCTCAATATGTAATCTAGAAATAAAGCAGAATTTTTGATAAAAATCGTATATTGAGAAAAGTCATCCAACCTACTGATTTGTCAAAATCGGCCGATTCATTCCATAAATTTTCAATATTTTTTTCAAATTTCGAGACATTATCTGCCCCTAATTCGGTAATTATCTATGATTGTTAGAGGGGTTGTACCAGATTTGAAAATTATCTTCATATTTCATGCAAAAGTAACTCAATTGCAACAAGAATTAATCACAAATAATTCATAAAATCTCCTTGGTAAATCACTCTCTTGACATATGGACTAGACCAACCTATATGGAATGGACTGAGCCCAATCACTAATTGGACTGAACAACTTAATGGAGCAGATTAATTTAATTAAGCTTAATATATTATTAGGATGGTATTGCTACATGCCGGAGCCACTTAATTAATTGAAGTGGTAGTCTAAAAAAAGGGAAAAGGGAATTTTATTTGTTGTCGGAGCCACTTAATCGATTGAAATGGTTGGGAGACAAGAGGATGGTATTACTAATTGTCAGAGCCACTTAATCATTTAAGTGGTCGTCTAGGAATACGAGAATACTTTGGCCATTATCGGAGCCACTTAATCAATTGAAGTGGTCAACA
Organism: Escallonia herrerae; assembly: GCA_033070095.1. Taxonomy (NCBI): domain Eukaryota; kingdom Viridiplantae; phylum Streptophyta; class Magnoliopsida; order Escalloniales; family Escalloniaceae; genus Escallonia; species Escallonia herrerae. Next base: position 641,596 of record JAVXUP010000118.1, read on the forward strand.
GTCGAAATGGTGATTTGACTGAGAGTTAGAGCCAACAACGTGCTCAAGTGACGGATAATAAGAACTTATATATCTAAGACCCGAAGCCAACACCACCCTCAAGTTGTTGGTAACTGAATCTCCAATACGGGTGAGCGGGTTCAGTTTTGGGGTTAAACTGCAAACTGAACTGATGGACCTCAGTTCACAAATTCTTGAACCGAATTGAACCAAGACACCTCGATTTGAACCGCTCAATTTGAACAGTTAAAAACAATTCAAATTGAACGGTTTAGATTGATTTGAGAGTGGTTTTAAGATTATTGTGTCTATTAGCATTGCCAAAATGAAAATGGGGTTTATAATACTTCTAAAAAGCATTTTTGGTGTCCAGTCTAGTCTCTAGCCTTCTATATGCCAAACTGCAATTTCGGTGGTGAAACTCGCACTTAAAAGCACTCCATTGCAACACAAATCGGTGATAGATGAATATGCATATTATAGTAGTTCCTTGTTTACTATGCAATGAAAATTGTCTTATTTTAGAGGATAAAGAATATAGCAACCAATGAACACACTGGAACTGATGAAACAAAAAGTAAATAAGAGAATGATGCTAACTTACTTGGTGAGGTAGGTGAATCAGTGGTTGACAATCAGTTAAAACTATCTCTCTCACGCTAACTTGCGCTAAATGAATGACTTAAAGAGGGAGAGTTTGGCAAATCCAAAACCTTTGCCTCTCTTTCCTTCAGGGTTAGGAAATTGAAGAGAAGAATGATCGATTAATGAAAAAATGGGTAGAAAATGATTAGGAAATAGGTAAATATGAAAGGAGGGTGGCTGATGAAAGAGGGTGATTGAAGAAACATTTTAGGTAATTAAATGTAACTAAGTAGGGTAGTTCTATCCCTAGTTATTTCAGCTAAGTAGTGTCAAGTTACATTTTTTTATCCCTATAAATAAGCCTTCAGTTCGGTTTGGTTTGTTTCCGGTTTGGAGTTTCAGAACCGAACCAGCCTCGGTTTGAAATTTAAAACCAAACTGTTCAAGCTCATTAATGGTTTGGATTAGATCGGTTCAGTTTTCTCTGTTTGGATAGTTCGGATTAGTTTTTTGCTCACCCCTAGTGTCCAATATATCAATCCACTTTAAATTGATATGCACATTTATCACGGAATTGAATATTATGTTCACAGGGGTCGATGGATTCATCAATGTGATGCGCGAGCATTCACGCTTACAAACGTGTAAAGGGACCAAAATTTTGGAACACTTGCTCATTCCAACATGAAGTCAAAGGGATTTTAAATGCAATATGTATATGTGTATATATATACATGTATATATGTATGTGTATACACACACACAATGGCAATTATGTGTGTGTGTGTGTGTGAAACATGATCCACTACCCGCGTAGGCAATTTAATTTACTTGCCAACGCGATCTGACCATCTACCAGTGATTTTTGGATTGTCTAGATTAAATCTTCTCCAGCAATAGTGCTAGGTAACCCTAATACTTTAATGTCTTTGCAATCTAACCCCAAAAACTTTAGAAAAATATAATTTTATGTACCTTAATACTTTGTCACATATAATATAAACCACAAGGTTATTTTAGGATATAATGCTACTTATAGAGATGTTGTTCTTGGTCCTTGAATGTATGCCTACCATGTTATTTGTAACATCCTGGAATTTTTTATTTTTTTATTTTTGGAACATTAGACAATCGATCGATCATTCACTAAACAATACTATCTTCAAAACTTAACCAAAAAATACGAAAACTTTCAGAGCGACTAAACATCCATCAAAGTATTTTCTCTCATTGTACAATCATATCTGAAAACTAATTTAAATCTGAATAATAAACTATCAAAGTCACCCATACAGGAGTTCTAATGATCAATACCAAGATTAGTTCCTTTTCTTTCGCTCGCTCGACTCTAATCCTTATTCGGGCAACTTAAAGCTGGCTGTCACCTGTGGAAAGGAAGTCAAAGGAGAGTGAGCTTTTGAGAGCCCAGTAAGGTCGATAAAAAATTTAATGACAAAATGAATCGGGCATTTTTACATTTAAACCAAATAAGAACTTTTGAAACGGATAACCAGAACGATTCAAATGATTTTCTTTGTACAATCAATTGATAATTATAAAAGGGATTTTCAAAGAAAACCAAAGCATTTCAATACAAACATCGGGATGAGTATCAACTCAATCCCGTGATACTCATCCCTTAAATCAATAATCATTTTAAGACATTTCAGGTGCAAATAAATAGAAATAGGAAACATTGAGCATGAGTAGTATGCTGTAGCAAAGTCACCCCAGCAGTGCTCGATACGCTTTATATATGCATATGTACACTGATTAGCTCATTTAGATACTAGTTTAACCGAACCAACAGACCATCCTTATAACTCCAGCAATACTGACCATCCTTATAACTCCCAAGTTACTAACTCATGTCAGCATTAGAAGAAATAAATACAATTGAAAATGCTTTGCGATAATCGAAATAATAAATAGATGAGAATGAACACAGAATTCTAAACCATCGCTTAAGGTTCAAGTTAGGGCTACACGGGCAATTGAAAACATTTTCATGACAAATAAGATATCAGAGTTCAAGTTAGGGTTTTACTGGTAAAATCTGGATATTCTCAAGAAATTTTATAAAACCATAATTCAATAAGATTTGCAAAACAATTAAGATTAAAACATATGGATTCAGAACGATGAGTAGGGTTCGGAGAGAAATTCCTAACCTCGGTCCAAGCTAAGCGATGATACCAACCTCGATCAATATTTTCTGAATAAACCTAGATTAGCATTCCATATGTCAGAACACAATCTATACTACAATACTATAAACCTAATATCAACTACCCAAACAATGCTCACTTCTAACTAGAAAATCACTCAACTCAAAACGGTTCCCGCACACGGCCAACCTAACCGAAAATCCTCTACACTCCTTAACGTGTAACGACACTCTAAAATTTATAATAAATTTCACTAAAATGCTTTCATAGCTTAAAACATTAATAAGTCAAAATATGAATTTTCTAAATTTTGAATATTTTTAAATTAAAATAATTTCTTTAAAAACCCATAAATAGCCATAATTATTTCTAACTAAAAATAAAGTTCCATAATTTTTATAACAGATTTAAAATATGTATTTAAAAGGTATTAAAATTATTTTTAAATTAGTCATTTTGCTAAAACCAGTGCGATACGGAAATCATAGAAAATAAACTCTAAAAATCATCAAATTCAAATTAAGTCTTATCTATACCATAACGACATTACTATAATTTTTTCCAGAATATTTTCAGGGTTTAAAGGTTCCAAAAGAATTTTATGAATCTGAAATTACAGAATATACTGAAAATACCTACGATTTCAAAAATTATAAACTTTTGCAGAAATTCTACTATAGTCTAAGGTATTTTACCGTAAAACTTGACATGCTAACGATTATTGTGCACCTCCGAACACACCCACCAAATCTAACGCTAATCTGTTACACCTATCACACCCAAAAACCCAGTTCACTTCTTGTTCTTCCTCCCTCTGTGCAATCTTCTTCTCTAGAAATAAACTCACATACAAACAGCACTCTCTGATCACCCACTACCTCACACACCAGACACACACAGTTGAACACACACATACACCACTTACTCACACAAATACACATATATATTTGACAGCCCCTTTTCTCCCTTTGTCTTTCCTTTTCTGTCCAACACACTCACACACACCATTTCACTCAGCACACCCATACACGTACACAGGCACACACCATTACACAGTACACACACAGATGAGCACATAAGCACCCAACTCCCCACGAGCTGCCTCTTAACAGCATCACCATGCACCCAACACACACAAAATGCACGCACACACACCTGGGCACTCATCCACAAACACGCACACACTCACAGCTGCTTCGGCAGCCTCACACAGGCACACACATACACTCAAACACATGCACACAGCACACACTCAAACGTGCACACACACAGCTAAAACTTCAGGCCTTCATCTTTGCTATATACCCACAGACACACAACATACTACACATACAATGCACACACAATCACACTCACACAGCTCCCCCTTCTCCTATACTTCATCACATTTTGCAACCACAACACTCACATATTATACCACATATACACCATGCAATACACCACCCAAGCACCACGAAAATAACATAGCAGCAGCCCATTTTCTTCTACTTTCCTCCTTCCTCTGCACCCTTTCACGCACACAACACACACCTTTCTCACCCGCACATACACACTACACAAGCACAAACACCCCATAGCAGCCCCGTTTTCTCATCCGTACCCTTGCTTTCTCATGACACATGGCTATACCCATTTCCATTTCTCAAACCCCACCACGCACTCTTGCTGTATATGAGGCTGTTTGGTAGCCCCCCTCCCACAAGACACCCATACAGCCATTCACAAGTCATCCCACTGTCCTTCTCCCTTTTACACACACAGTTACACACTAACTACATTGTACACTTAAATTAAAAGGAACAAAATGGTTTGAGGCTTACTGGAAATTGTCGATACACTCGCCGGGTTCCGACGATGGCAGCTCTTCTTCTTTTCTTTCTCTTTTCCAAAATATAAAACCCTAAAAGATAAACTACCAAAAAGCCACATCAAGTTTCGTTAGTCATTTTAAGGCTTACCCAAAATTTTCTATTATTTGTAAAATAGTTTAAAAATAAATATCTACTATAATTTAGGTGTAAGGAAAATTATTAACATGGTGTTACGCTATCACGTTGAACAAATCGTCGCTAAAAAAATGCACTGATATTAAAAATAACATTTTAATTATCGCTACACGTATATCGAATCCTAAGGTAGGTAATTCGTCTCTAAAAATATCATTAATGCTAATTGTCGCTAAAGGTTACCGATTAAAACTTCATTCATATAAATCAACGCTAAATCTCGCGTACAAAACCTTTCACTTAAAAATAAATTAAATCACTAGACAATATTGTGGTTCGGAGTGTTACACTATTCCTCTTGCTTTTTGATCTCCAAGTTTTTCACCAAGTGGACACACAGCTTACATTCCTCAAAATTGACTAATAATTATTGTCATACACTCTCAAGCTTTCAGGATATTAGTTTAAAAAGTGCAGTAGAAAAAATCGTACTAAAATAAATATCTCCTTATTTATACTGGAAATGGAATTTAACATAAGAGCAATAGAAAAGAAGGCTTCCTTCTATTTTGCTCTCTTCACATGACCCCAGATCATAAAACGATTTTATTTTATTATCGTTGGTTTGTGTTATGATAACATTCTGCTTTGAAAATTTTTCGTCTTCATCAGTTGCCATTTTTCTTTTTAGATCCTTGTTGTTAGGACAGTAATATTTTTTTTCTGGCTCACTTGCTTAGGGCACCTTGCTATCGAGGTTTCAGCCTTACTCTCTTTATTCCAAAACTTATGCATTGGTTTAGAATGTTTAGTTTTGTATCGTCTTGATTTAGGGCTTTCGGTTTGGTAGCTACAACCATCATCTTTCGCTACTGTGGGAGAATTTGTGAATGACAAAGAATTGTCCTCTTTCTTTTTAGGGTAAACGATGTAGTAGTCGAATTTTCCTGATGGTTCTCCCAATACATCGGCTTTTCATACCTTTCTTTTAAGGCCTTTTGAGTAGCCTTTTTTAGGTAACAACTCCCTGCATCATAAAGCATAATTTCCTAGCTAGGCTATCTGCAAGTGCATTTTTGGCTGATGAGATCTATTCTACATCAAAAGTATAATAACTGAACCATTGTTGCCATCGATAAAGTCTTGTTTGACTAACATCTCTTATGTCTCTTTGTAGGAAAGCTTTAAAACACCTATTATATGTTCTGATAAGAAAGTGTTCTGAAACTAAAAATACGTAAAAATATTTTATGCCATGTTTATAGATAAAAACTCTTTTTCATTTATGTGATCCTGAGTTTTTGCATCCTTAAAGGTTCTACTCCAATATTCACATAACTATTCTTCAGCTTGATCAGGGGATATTGCTTTTAATATAGCACTCTAACAATTTTTTGAAGCATCGGTTTCTAGAACTAGCTTGTCTCCTTGTTTAGGCAAGCTTAGTTTTGACAGGATTTTAACCTGACTTTTTATCCAAAGAACATTTTGGGTATCTTCATCTTCCTATATCTATTTTCCTTTTCTAATATTTTTACTTAAGGCTTCTATTAGGTCTGATAAATGCGGGATGAATTTTCTTGCGTAATTTAATGACCTGGTAAATCTTTGAAGTTGCTTTATATCTTTGATTTGTTCTAGAAAAAGCTTTATTTTTTCAGTTATGTGATCTTAAAGGACAAATTTTCTATTGTCTTCTATTCTCAATCCTAGAAACTTAACGACAATTTGTTCCTATTCACATTTCTTTTGTGATAGTAAATCCATGGTCAATGAATTCTTGTGTTATCTTTTTTAGATGATTTCTATGTTTTTCTCATGTTTTTGAGAATACTGATATATCGTTTATGTACACTACATAGTAATCTTTGTACTTTTTAAAAATGTTATCTATCCTTTTTTGGAATAAAGGTGGAGCATTTTTCAATTCGAATGGTAACACCGTCCATTCATAGTGCCCTTGTAATGCACTAAAGGCAATTAATGGAATTGATGATTCTTCCATTCTGATTTGCCAATATCCTAGGAAGATAAGAGATCACTAGAGAATTGAACCGATAGTACCAATTTCATTTTGTAAATTAAACTTTGGGAAAAAGTTGGCTAGCTGAATTTTGTTTATAAGCATATCCTTATTTGGAATTTTATAGCCATCTTTAACTGTTGCTGTGTTTAAAGCTCTTAGTTTATAACTAATCTAACTTTTCCTCTAGCCTGTTCTGTATGATTTTTTTACCATGAATGTCACACCCCCGACCCGGAGGCGGACATACACATACTATTTTAAAATATTCCTGCTTACAAGAAATATAATTCCCAAAACATCTTACCAAAATATGACCTCAAAGAGGTAATCAGAGCTCTAAATCATATCTGGAATCAAAGGCATTCAAGTCCTCATCAACGTCTAATAATTGAAGCGAAGATTTGATAACAATAATTATTTCCCAACTATTGGGGTACCAAAAGTTACTAAATAAAAAAACTATTACATGGGTCTTCTTTCAAAGCTACTAAGAGAGTTATCAATTAAAGTTCAACTCCAAGCTTAAGCATAATGCTATTAACTCCTCTAAGTCGTCTCAGCTTAATTACCTAAAATGGGGAGAGAAAGGGGGGTAAGCACAAAGCCCAGTAAAGATTAGACACACACACACCCACGGAGTATAACACAAGTATCCAAGAATATATAGCTGAGTCCAACAAAACATCTGAAAACAAAAGTACAAAGACGATTGAAAATCTTAGCATGACCAATAATCCCACTTCAGGACATTCCAATCCGTCAAATATCAAATCAAAGTCAAATGAACACAGTCAAATAATTGAACTAATTATCAAATACGATATGATCACGTAATACGTGACTATAAAGCATGTTAACCTAAGCACGCAAAGGTTCTAAGTTCAAAGTTTGCACACCTATAGCAATTGTCATATCATGTCATGGCATCACGTTAACCTAAGCACGTGAAGGTTCTAATATTAGTTCAATTCAAAGGAGTCCATTGGACATCAAAATTAACTCAAACCTCAGATGTATAAAGTAACTGACCATCAAAACTTTGAATTTCAAAAAGGAGTGCTCAACGATTTTTGAAAATACTCAATATTAGACTCAAATCGAAGAGGACGAAATGACAAGTTCAAAGGAAGTTGAATCGCTTGCATCTGAGTTCGAATGATCATAAAAATTTGAAATAACAAAACATGAGCCAAAAAGGTTTACCAAAGTGTGTTGCACCAAAAAAAATGACACACATGGCATCACACCAAGAGCATTGAACGTCCAAATTGGGCTGAAAGTTGTTGCCTTCCACGGGCCACATTCTAACACGTGGACAAGCTTGAAAGTGACTTGAGTTGAAAGAATTTGACGTAATACAATACATTTGGGAAGCCGGAGAACAGTTAATCGTTCCAGCACTGTGAACAACAAAAATAATCAGAGGGAACACAATTAAACGGTGCGCCGGTACCAAGACACTGAAACAAAAGTACACGGCATTGCAATTAACAAAATAAAACTGCAGCTTTAACGTGTTGACCGAATAAATAGTAATTTTTCCAATCGAGCAGTAACCAATTGTTGGTATCGAAGTAGGAATTATTAATACATGAGCACAGATGAGTACGAATAATCAAAGGGTATCGATTTCATAGAAGTAGATAGAGTACATGTAACCCTTACCTCAATTTTTACATAAGATTTGCAAAGTTGCGTAACCTTCCGAAAATCTCAAAACCTAAATAATTGAATCAACCCCAATTACGTTAAATTATTTATAAACGCAATCCTAAAGTAATGAAATTCATCCTTATAATCAAAGTGGGCTCAAGATTCTTACCAATTGTGCGTAGAAAATTGCAATCCTTTAAAAACCCTAGTTTTCTCTTTCTTCTCTCTCTCTGAAGACCAAACTCAATTTATCGACAAAAACAACTGACTAGTCTTGATATCTCTAAATTTGATAAATAACTCAAAAGATCCCTAAAGATATGTTACTTATTCAAAAGTATTCTAAAATATTATTAAAACTACAAAGTAACCCAAAAATTAAAATAATTAGCTACATATTATTTGGGATATTACAATGAAAGCCGGACTTGAATGAGGACTTTCGCTGGGTCTTATTAACCATTGTTTTAGTATTTTAGGAATTCGTCGTTCAAATTCCTGGACTATCTTAAGACTATGTTGCATTGGTTTACGTTAACCATATAATCTTTATCCTTGAATGTCAATGTCGCCCAAGGTTTATCCCTTTCCTATAATTTTAGCGGGTCATCACTAAAATTATTTTTCAACATCGTTTTTATACTATCAAGACTAGGAATTTATTTTCCTTGTTTGCATTGGTAATGTTGATTTATTTCTTTAATCCAACTGTCATTTTCTTTGGTTACTTCTTCGCTAAGTAACTTTTCTTTTGTTACATCTCCCTCAAATAACCTTTTTCATGAGGTTATTTTGTTCTTTTCACCATGCTGGGTTGCAAAGAGAGACTCACTCTTGATATATTTTTAGATTTCTCCTAATTTTTTTTATGAAAATCAAATTTACATTTTTTAGCTGTATATTTTAACAACGAAATTTTTTGACATTGTATTTCAATATGAAACTCTTCCTGAATAAATGGCCGTTTAAGGAGTCGAATTGAATTAATCCCTCCATAATTAACAGTTTTCATTTATTATGACCGGATTATGATATGCTTCATATTCTGGCTCGAATTCATCGCCATCTGTCGTTTGCATGCTCATGAGTTAATTTGTTTCGATTCATTTTTTAGAGGGTAAAATTCCTGGTCATGCCAGGCAATAGGATGCTCCAATATCTATTAAAGCATCTATTTTATAAGGGTGATAACCTTGGAAGTCAAAACTTAATTCTATATAAAAATTGTTTGAACTTACCGCCATCCGTTTATTATTCATTTTTTCGGAGGTTCTTTTACCTTTAATAATACTCATAATGTCTTGAATACCTTTTTCAAGTTCATCTCCTGTCAAGCCCTTTTCTTTAAGCCTCTTCTTGATAGTGTTGATTTTGTGGTCATTACATATATGGGTTCCACAGGTGATGACATACTTCGTCTGATTGGAATGGTAACTCTTTTATACCCTATAATATCTTCTTCAGAACTTTCTTCTTCTTTGATTGATTATTCTACCATTTTTTTCCTTTCCTTTGCCTTTTGGATTTGTAGAAGCAGAGGTATAAAAGAGACAAAATGTCTCATTGGTCTTTGAGGATGACAACACCTTTATGTTCTCTAATGTGCATGTGTTCTAGTTGTTTACTAGTTAATCCTTCTCCTATCACTCAATTTTTAGGCCATGATAGTTGCTTTGGATTTATATTCCGTGCTTTTATTGCTCGGATATTGCTACTTGTTTGTTCAAATAGTTCTACTTCTCTGTTAGCATTTTACTTAATGGCTTTGTAGTATTTACCACTTAGTAGAATAAACAATATTGTACTGCAATGTTTTTGCAAACTTCTCGTAATTCAATCATGCCTTGAGTCTAAATCCTCAGTCCTAATGATTTATTAAGATAAAGATCGTTTAAGGAAATGAAATAGTTTAGTGTAGTTTTAAACCAAACTGATATGTTGTAGAAGTTACTTTGGATATCTCATGTTAGAGTTTTTTCAAAAGTTTTCCACCGATTGTCTGCTAGGCAGCAGATTACTGGTATCTCTGCCACCTATGAATAATGGACAAAGACTAACTTATATCAAACCAATATGGACATAGTGATATCCTTCTCTAGGTGTTGTTTTGCCTTATCTGTCTTGAAGAGAGGAATGTCGAGTATTCTTTCTTCAGTTTGACCTACAGAAGTTTCCCCTTCGAAGATCTCTACATTTATCTTACTTCTAAACCTGAATATGGAGCGTTTGTATATTTCTCCAACCTTGATTTTAGGCATCTCCAAATGTTTTATAGTAGAACCAAGAGTTTCTTCCTTAATTGATTCATCCTAACTAATCATGTAATTAGATAAGGGAATTATCTCTTTTTCATGGTCATAGGTTTCTGATATCATGAAGATCGTGCCTACGCCTTTTAAAGTTTTTGTTTAAACTTTCTTCGTCATCTGATGTCGTTTCATCATTAGACTTGTAGTCGTATTCTGAAACAAGCTCTTCTACTTCGTCTTCAGAATCTAATCTGTATCCCCATGTTGGCTCGTATCTTTCTGTAGCGAATAAGAAAGATCTTATATTTTCTTTTCTTTTCTTACTTGGACATTTATTTACATAATATTTTTTTTTGCAACACAACCAACAACATCACATTTTTCTGGTGATTTTTCTTTTGGACATGAAGGTTTTTCATACAAAATATTAGATTTCTTTCTAATATATCTTCTCGATGGTTTTGTTTTTCTCTTAATGGATCAAATTTTCTTTTCTGAAATTTTTTCCATTTCTTCACATATATTTGTTCTTTTCCAAACTTTTTCTTCGTGAAGTTCAGCTTCTTTTTGCATTCATAGTTGTTTACCATGTTATCCACTTTAGAACAATAATCGTAACTCATATGAGTCTTTTTCATATCTTTTATTGCATGTCCTTCAATACAATATTTCTTTAGAACTTCTTCAGCAGCTGTTATCCTTCTTCCTAAGGAATCGCAAAGCATTCCATCATTTAGGAGTTTAATAAATTATGTTTCTACTAACCATCCCATGGCTTAGGGAGTTTGGCAATAAATTGCTTTTGCAAATGGAACCTGTCTTAAGTTCGGACTTATAAAAATATTTTTTAAATTCACAAGTGTAATTTTTAAAATATCACATATCACATATTTGTAATTTTGTCAAATTTGTTAAAATACTTTTTTATTGAATACCTATATTATTTCTAGATTTTAGGCAGAAATCTCGTTTAAGGTTATTTGCATAAAACATTATCCATTCTTCAGAAATATTAAGCTTGCTCTGAGTTTCAATTATTATTTCGTTATCGGCTATACTATTCCAAAACCTAAATGCGTTCCCTCGCAAGGTTGTTCGAATAAAATGTTTCATAGCATGCATTTTCATTAAATTACCACATGTTAACCCTATGGTTGTTTAATATAGGATTATATATATTTGATTTTGATGATAACTAACATTAGTGATTATGATGTCTAATATCCATTGAGTTGATGAAACAAATACGTACAATCTCATACTCATGCAAACGGACAAATAGACGAGCTAATCATTCAAAGACACTCAACGGAACACATCAAATAAGGAATTCGTCGATTAAGTTTCACAATACTTTTATTTCCTTCTTTGTAAACTAGACATAGAGAGTTGATCGTATCGATGATTGTAAACCTAAAACTTGCCCGTAGATTTCCCTTGCATGCATAAAAGTTTTTCATTCTTTCAAAACAAAGAAACTGCATTTTTAGGAATGCAATAGACTTCAAGTTGGGCAATGAGGTATTACAGTCGACTGCATTCCAATGCAGTCGACTGCAATACTTCCAGTAGCCTATTACAGTCAACTACATTGGAATGCAGTCGATTGCAAGTTGGAAATTTTGAATTTCTAACAGCTACTTTAGGAATACAATCGACTGCAATGGCATATTGCAGTCAACTGCATTTACCATTTGGAGCATTTAATGCTCCACCTAACTCCAAACGGTCATATTTATTCCCACACCTATAAATACTCATCTTAGGCATAATTTTCATTGATCAATTGCATTCAAAGCCTTCTTATCTTGCATATTCTCAAAGATCAAAACAATTGTTCAATCTCTCTTGGTTTCCATTGTTTTTTCATCCATTTCAAGAGAGTATTTATTGTGAGCATACATTTGAGAGATATACACTTTCATAAGTCATCATACACTCATCTCTCTTATTCTAGAGCTTAAACTTGTACTCATCTACTTCTTGAGAGTGAATCTTTGTACACAATTCTTCATCTAAAATTTCTTGTATCAAAGCTTGGGGTTGTCAAGCTTTGGAGCTTTGGGTTTGTCAAAGCTTGTTCTTGATGTGGGAATAGCATCAAGGGATTGAAAGAGGTTCGATCTTGACCCGTAAGAAAGATCATTCTAGTGGATTCTAGGGCCTTTCAAGGGACTTCCTTGAAGGGGTGGACGTAGGCTTGAGGGTAATTCGAGCCGAACCATCTAAATCTCAAAGCGTCAAGTATCTCTAAACTCTTCTCTCTTTACATTATTACCTCTTATTATTGTTGAGATTGGTTAGCGTGCTTACTTGAAATTTTGTGATTGTGGTTTGATATTTGAAGCTATCTAGTGTTCTTCATGATTCCTCTAATTTTGTTGTGATCTCTTGCTTATTTTTAAAGTAGTCTTAAAACCCTATTCACCCCCTAGGGTTATTTTATTAGTTTCACCACCTATAATGGCAATTCTTAAGGCTTATGCCCAATTATCGATTTTTTCTTCAGTATTTGAAATACAATCGATATCAAGATATATGCTGTATTGATTTACGGGCTCATTTCTTTCATTTTTGGGAATAAATTCTTGTTTTAAATTTGTCCTTATATGGGCGTTATTAAATTTAAAATTTCTTTCTAAATTTAATTCTGGATTTCATGCTCCTACATAGTTTGGATCGACTTTTCTGTTCCATAAATTTATATTAGCAAATGCCTTATTTACTTCTGGTATGACTCTTTTTTTTTCTTGTTTATATTGCTGTTATTTTAGAATAGCTGGATCTATTTATTTTTCTACTTAGTCTAGGTAGTCATTTATTAATTTTTCTATTTCTTCTATTCCCATTCCATTCCCTTTACAGGATCTTTGTTGTCTTTTAAGCCACTCGAAGAGGGTTTTCTTTCGCCTTCGCTGCCACTGTATGCTATAACCTCTTCAAGTATATATGAAGTCTCATTGCTAAAGAATTTATTGGTAGTGTCATAACTTTTAAAGTTTGATAAGAAGTTATTTGAGTTTAGGAAGTGGTTTTCACTTCCTAACCCTTTTTCTAAATTGTGTAATTCAGTTAATATCTGAGATGTTATCTTGTTTAGAGTTTTACAGATATTTAAAGTTTCATGAGATACACCTATTATTTGATCTAATAATCTTGTTATCTTAGTTTTCCAACTCCATGGTCTAAGTGTATAATGCCTGTCATATGATTTATAAACAAAGAATTTTCATGAGTTTTTCAGTTGATTCTCGCCTTTGATTAGGCTCTAATATTAGTTTTGTATGACAAAATTCTCCTTGAATGACATGTTCTAATCTTGAGAGGTGTCACTTTTGAGAAGTATGAAATATTTTAAATAAACTGCTTATAAGTTGAGGGGCTAAAAATGAAATTAATTAGAGAGCTGGTAACTTAAGTTAATTGTTAGCACTAGTAATGGATCATCTCCCTATATATAAACACACACACACATAGACATACATACATACATACACACACACACACACACACACACACATATACAACTTAGGGCTTTCTCCTCGTATATTCAAGATATACCTTTCAGAAGAGACAAACGACTCTCATTCTCCCAGACAAACCCCAACATCTCCAAAGACAATTCGATAGTTTTTTAGATTTAATTTTGATCTTTCACCGACTCTTTCAATAAGGTAGAACTCATTCACTTAGACGGATACTTTCGTCTGAAGGCGGTCATGAGTCTGCGCACGGTTGTCATCCATGAAGACATCCTTCGGGTAGTTAAGCAATTTGGGGATCCCTAGGATCATGTCTTCCAATTCATTCTTGACAAGCTTTGCCTTACGTATGCAAAATTTGCGGCTTTGTTGGATATCCTATGGAATTACCTATTGTTGTTCCCGTCATCCAAGATGGATATCATCTGTCCCTTATGACCTTGCTTGAGGTCAGCATGAAGCTGGCTAAGTCTTTCATCTGTGGCAAGCACATTATGTCTCCTCTTTTCATAAAATAATTTTTTGCTAAACTGGACATTCTTGATAGGCAATATGTGTAACATCCATAGAAATCTGGAGCTCCATCACCCCGAATTGAGGCGTTAACCTACCGCATCACATCAGACCTATCGAATCCTGTTTATTGACACATACTTTAGAGCTTCTAACTAGACATCAACTCGAATTCATCAAATACAATGTAACAGAAAAACTGTTTAAACTTAAACTAATAAAACTTAAGTTCCTTACGGAATGAAAAGCTCACAGTGTTGATCCACGCTGGGGTCTTACTACACAGTAGTTGTGGGCTCTCTGAAATCTCACACAGTCTCTAAACCCAATCCTGAGCATGCTACAGCTGCTCATTACCTGCAGAAAGTAATCATACGAAGTGTAAGGATTTGAGAGCTCAGTAAGGTCGTTCAAGGACAACCAAAGGAATTATAAAACGACTCACAAGTCCATCCGATGATAATTTTTCATGACATTTCAAACGATCACAAATAGTTTGATGATTTCCAAAACGATCATAAGAAATCATAAATAGATATCAAAACAAACATTAACAATCACAACATGTTCCAAAACAATCATTACCAATCATAAACGGATACCAAAACGAACATTTAAAGATCATTTTTGTAGATTCCAAAACGATCATTTAAAGTTCATTTTCAAACCCATCATTTTAAAATACAATGATGAATTTTTTAAGGACTTCAAAATGAGCACATACTTCAAGGTCAATATAGGGAAGGGTTTGCACAGAGTACACATGCATGATGTACAATAACTAGCCCTTTCCATCGATCAAGGAATTAGTCCTGCATAATTACGTAGGTTCAGAACCTTATAATGCCTCCCCACAGAACATCAGGTGAACACATAAAACAACAATCATAGAATCAACAAGATTTTCAATGCTTGACATGTAATTAAAATGAGCATCAACATTAATTCAATCAACCGAAATCAATTGAGGTTTCAATGACAATTAAGCATGCTGATGTAATTCATCACTAAAAATTTCAAAATAATCACAAACAAATGGCAAGAATAAATATGAATAGCTATTGAATTTAGGCACAACAATTTAAAAGAAAGAATGCAAACAATTATCAACTTTGCTCAACATGTGATACAAGGCGAGCATCGATAAGATTTCAAAACAACCAATTTAGGTTCAATGTAAGGGGTTGCTTGACAATGACATGCTGATATCAATGCATATCTCAGTGTTCAACAATAGTCATAAGCAAATCGAAAGATTACTTACGAACACAAGTTATCAAAATTAGGGTTTAGATAGAAATCCTTACCCAGAGTTCAGATAAAAACCTTTACCTGGATGTGAAGCTAAATTATCCTAACCGAAAAGTTTTTTTCTTTAACCTAAATGGAACAATCAAATGATTAGAATACAGTCTGCACTACAATATTATAAACTCAATACTGACTCACACATATTTCCAAAATGACCGGCTCATTGGTATATAAAATTACCAAAATACCCCTTACGTATAAAATTATCAAAAGCACCCCTCTCTTGTCTAAATTATCGGAACACTCTTCTCGTAAATATAATCGCTAAAATATCCCTACCTTATATAAATTTACCTAAAATTACCTTCTAATATTCCGAACTTCGGGAGCCGATTAAATAGCCATCTGGGCTTTGAAAAATAGACGGACGTTAAATTTGAGCAATATTCGGGTATTAGTAGTGCATATGAGCTTAAAAAGAATTTGGGGCAAAAATGTAAATTTTGAAAATTTAAAGGCATTTTTGAAATTTTAGAAAAATAGAAGTCTATTTTGCAAATTGTGAAAATTTGTAGCTAGGTGTCAAATTTTTGGGAAGATGATCACACATGGAGCCATCTCCTACTAGCTTAATGACTAAGCTAGAAAAAAAAATTAATGAGGGATGGATATGAATTTCAGGTGAAAGAAAGAAAGGAAAAAAAAGAGAAATTTGGGAAAGAGGAAAGAGCAGGAAAAGAAAATAGAGAAGAAAGAAGAAGAATGGGGCAGCTAGGGAAGGGGGAAAACAGGGAAGAACAAAGGGGAATTCAAGCTTGTTTTCCCGGGGTAAGCATTCGAATTTGTAGTATGCATATTCTAGTGTGTGATTATAGGGTTTGTATGTGTTCTTGGTAATTGATAAGTGAGTATTGGAGACATGAACATGGTTGGGCAGCCATGGTGTTGGTGTATATGTTTGAGTGCTTTGGGATGACGAATTTTGGTGAAATCTTGTTGGAATAATGGACATGAGACCTACAACAACAAACAGAAACGAAACTTATTAGGGTTTCGTAATTGGTGGAGTTCAGTTTGTGTTTCAGCGTGTTTTAGTGTGTGTTCTTCAATTTGGTTCATGGGTTTGGATTCAATTGGTGTAAATATTGTGTAAATTAAATAGATTTAGGGTGTTAATGTGTAGTTTGTGATGTAACCAAGTGATTATAATGTGAAACTAATGAAAAATTCATGCATGATTGGGGGAAAAATGTGCTCAGGTGTGTGACGGGCTGAAGGAAGAAGAAGACTTGTGTGTGTGCTCAAGGTGTGTTAGTGTGTGTTGATCTGAATAGTAGATGTAATTGTCGCTAAAAAACATGAATTACTTTAAGGCAGTTTCTTTCATGAATTTTCATAAATATCTAGGGTACAAATTAGACCTACGCTCTGGAATTCTCAATATTTTTATGAGACCCATGCTCTGGAATTTTTTGAGAATTTTCAGAGTTCGCGAAGAGTGCTAAATTGGGGTACCGATTAAAGAACTTTATTAAATTATTTAGCTTAGCAAACCAAGCTGTTTTGATTTGAAAATTTTAGAAAAATCTTATCTTACTGATATAATTCATATTCTAAAATTTTGGACCATTCTGAGGCCGACAGGTATTTTTCACAAAACTGGCATTTTAGCGCTGAATATGGACACTGATTCTAAATTTTCGGACGAAATTTTTTTAAAATACTTTTTAGGTCATAAATGATACCAGGATGCTTAAAATAGTGTTTTAAGATATTTTGGAATTTTTTTGGTGCTAGATACTCCCAGGGGCATTTTGGTAATTTGCCACCCCAATGGGGTGTTTTGGTAATTTTACCCATAAAGGGTATTTTTGAGTAAATTTATATATGGTAAGTATATTTTAGTGATTTTGCTTACGAAAGGATCATTTTGATGATTTAAGTATAACAGGGTTAGTGTGTACTTTGTTTAGGCGTGGTTGGTGTACTCCCAAGGCTAAAATAATGTGAGTGGAGCGTAAGAAAGAGCTGAACTACAAGAAAAAAAAATTGCCTTGTCTTTGCTCTTCCTATCTATATTCGCTCCCAGTTTCACATCATATTTCAGCAATTTATCATTGAAAATGTCTTTTTTGCACCTTCCTATGCTAGTTCACACATTACTTATCGCTAAAAGGTGCATTAAAGACACTCCATTTATCATTCTATATCATTGGATGGTGCATATCTCAGAGATAACACTTTTGTGAATTTACCTAATCACCCTCTAGGTTACATGAAAATCTTATCCTAACACAATGCTCAGGTCCAGAGTTAAAGTATGGGCTGAATTACTTTCTTCTCACAGATCTAAGGTTTTAAAGTGAGGAAAAGAATGTAACACTCCAAAGATCTGGAGCATTAGCATCCTGAACTTGCGGAGAGCTAAACCAATCACTCGCTCGATTGATCACCTAGTGACATAAATAACCTTGATTCAAATAAACAACTTTCAACACACACACACACACATATATATATATATATATATATATATATATATAGTCATAAATTAAAAGACTAAATTTAAGTTCTCTATAGAACTAGCTAAACAATATTTATCTCACAAGCTAATTAAAATAATAAAAGATACTCCAATTTCTCACTCAAGATCTAAACCCATTTCCAAGCAATATACTGGTGATGATTACCTACAGAAGGGAATCTAGTAAGAGTGAGTTTTTGAAAAGTCCGTAACGTCACTCAAGGACCAAACAAAGTGGTTAGAAATAGTTCATAGATTCAATTTGATGGCAATTTTTCAAGGAGTATCAAAATGATCACAATTAATTCAAAACTAATATAGGGAAGAGTTTCAACTCAACTTTCTCAATCAGATTTCGATACAATTGCTCTTCGATACCATATAACCAGATTCAGATGATATTAACATGAGCACTTAGTAGAGTCACACAGACAATGCACAAATAACACACTATATATGCATATGTAAAATAAATAGTCCAATAAGATACTCCTGCATCCGACGTGTAAACATACCTGCCTTATAACACCTTCAAAACAGACCATTCTTATAACGCCTCAAAGCAAACTCTCATGTCAATATACAAAAGAACCATAATCACTAAATGTACAGATAATTCAATGCTTGGCATGCAATGAGAAATGAGCATCGACATGATTTTCAATAATCGATTAAGGCTCAACAATAGGATTTCAATGGCAATAAAGCATGCTAATATCAATTTATAACTCAAAGTTTAATAATAGACATTAATAAATCAAAAGAAAATATACAAGCACAACTTAATGAATTTAGGGTCAGATAAAAATCTTTACCTCGAGCCGAAGCTATGCAAAGTTAAGTTACCTCAGCTAGAAATCTTTTGAAATGACCTAAATTGGGCAAATAATTTACTAGAAAACAATCCATGCTATGATACTATAGACCTAATATCAACTATTCAAACAATGTTCACTCGTACTTTCTAAATAATAAGAAAATCCTACATACTCCTCAATGTTAAACAAAAACCCAAAATTCATAATAAATTCTCGTAAAACACTGTTATTGCTTAAAACAACATGTAAAGTCAAAATATCAAAATTTTGAATTTTTAAATATTTTTGAATTAAAAATAATTTTTTAAACGTAATATAAGCCCAAAAATTACCTATTTATTTCTAACTCAAATCAAAGTCTCTTAATTTTTGCAGGAGCTTATATATATATATATATATATATATATATATATATATAGCTATAGACAACTCAAACCGTAATTTAGTAGTCATAAAAACCATTTTTAAGTTATTCATTTTGTTAAATTAAATGTGATACGAATAAAATATACCAAACACCTTTGAAATTTACCAAATTTAAATTAGGATTTTTCTATACCATAAAAACATTACAATAATTTTTTCAGAAAAGTATTAATTTTTAAAAAATTGAACTTGGAAAATTGATTTAAAAAAAAATCAAAATTGGAAAATATAAAAAAATACTAAATAATTTCAGAAAAGTATGAATTGTTTTTAAAAATTCTAAAATAGCCTAAGGTACTCAATTGCAAAATTTTACGACTAACTATCATTGTGTACCATCTCACGCATGCACTGAACACAAACTCGTGGACGTTGTACACTTATGTAAGCACAGGGTACCACCCTAATGCACAAACCCATTTATTCTTCTTCCTCTCTTCTCTGCACACACCAAGAACACACACACACACACACACACACACACACACACTCTCTCTCTCTCTCTCTCTCTCTCTCTCTCACACATATTACAGACACTACACATGCCTACACAGACACATTACACACAACCCCCTGCGCGCACACACGTTACACATAACCGTACACAGACACCCAATATACAAATCCGCGCACACAGTCACGCATATAGCACATATCACAGACACAGACACAGACACACTGCACTATACAAACACTTACACTGAAATTACATTTAATATACATACTAATACACACTAATTTCACACACACTCACTAAAATCACACACAAAAAAGTGGACACACACACAAACTACCTCACGGCCACTATGGGTGCCCACACTATACACACATTCATGGCTGAAATTTCAGCCCCCACACTCACATGAAACATTGCATTAGTTCGAGAACATAAGGTAGGAGACTTATTAGAAAATCAAACCTAATCAGCCTCTCTCTCTATGAAACATTATTTCAGCACAATTTTCTTCTCCTTCAGACTCACTTGCTTTCAGCTCCCTTCAATCTTCGAGTAACACTTGCTTCAAGCTTCACTCAAGCAAGGTAAGTTTGTGAATGGTAAAGTTTTCTTTATGGATTGACGGATAAAGTATAATTTTTTTGGACAAAAAAGTATAGATTTTTTGTGATGTTCTAGAAATTTGTCACTCTATTCATCAATTTGTGATGTTCTAGAAATTTGTTAACTTTAAACAAATTCTTTATAGTTAAATTCAACTTTTTTTAGGTTCGTTAACTTCGAAAAGTTTATCCTATTTAAATTTGACACAAATTGAGATATGTTTGTTGCATTTTGGCATGAAGAATTTGTCTATTTATCTTAGTAATTTTAATTTGTTATGTTCAATAAATTAATAATTGCTAAAAGTTGGAGACACTTTTGAGATTATGTATATGGTATATTTGTCATCCTAAATTGGTCCAAGGTAATTTTGAGGTAATATTTTCAGTTAGAAATACCATTTGATTGTTAAGCGTATTCTATTTCTACATAGGTCTTGTTTCACAATGTCTGATTTCGTGTCGAGCTCCAACACCCCGTAGATGCTAGTGATCCGTATCTAGGACGAACGCTTCAAACATTGGAAGAAGCTGAAGAATGTTTTCGAGCGTATTCATTGAGGGTTGGTTTTGGCATTAGAATAAAGACTACAAGAACAAGCAACGTAACAAAAAAGATATGCTCTCGCTTATACGAGTGTCATAGGGGCAGAAACCCACAGCAAAATGAGACACGCGTAGGCAATGATGACAGTGATGACAAAATAGGATATTCGCGTAGAAGACGGGACTGCTTTGCACGCACAAATTGCCAGGTCAAGATGTTCGTAAGCTATAAACCCAAGCAAGATCATTGGCTTATTACCAGCCTGGAACTGGCACACAATCACCCGTTAGTAACCCCTTCTAAGGTGAGTCAGATGCATCAACACAAGAAGATGGGTAAGGTCGCAAGGAGCCTAATTCACACAATGAGCAATGCGCGGCTAGGACCTACCGACATGATTAATGTTCTTGCTGAACAGGCTGGGGGAATTCAAAATTTAAACTTTAACACGACAGACGTTCGTAACGCGGTCCGAACCCATAGACGAGCCGCGTATGACCTCAATGATGCTCAATCCACAATGAGCCTATTGAAACGGATGCAGATGGAGGACCCGCAGTTTACCTTCGATTATAAACTTGACGACGAGCATCGAGTTAGTACAATTTTTTGGGTCGACGGTCGTTCGAGGCTAGCTTATAAGCATTTTGGGGATGTCGTGACTTTCGACACCACATACCGTACCAACAAGTACTCGATGCCGTTCGCTCCTTTCACGGGCGTCAATCATCATTATCACTCCATCCTGTTCGGGTTCGCCTTGTTAAGGGACGAGAGCGAGAGTTCTTTTGAATGGTTGTTTAGGGTGTGGCTGGAAGCAATGAACTTCAAAGCACCGAAAGTTATCATCACCGATCAAGATTTGGCAATGAAGAAGGCTATTGCTACCGTCTTCCCAGATACTCGACACAACTTGTGCACTTGGCACATAAGCAACAAATACCCTGAACGTCTGCATCACGTGTATGCAAAGTATCCAGACTTTAAACAGGACTTTGAAAAGTGCATTAATAAGTCATTAACGATTGAGGAATTTGAGGAGAGGTGGGAAAAGCTTGTTGAGGATTACTCATTGCAAGACAACGAGTGGCTCCAGCACTTGTACGAGCTCAAAGAGCAATGGATTGGCATTTACACGAGGAGGTATTTTTCTGCGGGCATGAAAACGACGGGCAGGAGTGAATCTATGAATGCCACGTTCGATAGTTATGTGGGTACAACTACCAATTTGAAGAGTTTCGTCACATCCGCACAAAAAGCAGTTGCCTCGTTATTCGTGAAAGAAAGGGCTGCAGACTTTGCAAGCACGTACAAACAAAGGAGAAGGTTGCTTGAGACCCCGCTGGAGCTGAACGGTGCCAAAGTCTATACGAAGGAGATCTTCCTGCTATACCAAGTAGAGCTGCGAAAATCGGGATGATACAGTATAAACAAGGTGGCAGAAAAGTCTACGCGTGAGTACAAGGTTTATTCGCTCGTGAATGACCTCGTCCCTGAGAAGCTGCGCAGAATTTATACGGTGAGCCACGACACATTGACGGATTCGGTGACATGTGTTTGCAAGAAGTTTGAGTTCCATGGCATCCTGTGTAGACACATTCTGCGTTTTTCACCTAGAAGAATATCAGGACAATCCCCGATAAATATGTCCTGCCACGGTGGACGAAAGGTGCAAACAGGTTGCACGGTACCATTGCCTTTCCGGAGCACCCGTATACTGACTTTGAAGAATCAGAGACGTTGCGGTATAATCATCTGGTGACAATGTTCACCCGTTTGTCCATAAAAGGTGCTGCTACAATGATTGGATATAAACATCTCCTCGAGGTAGCTCAGCAGCAAGAGCCCATCGTCGACCAGTTGGAAGCAGCTTCAGTCAGCAATGCGGTTGACACCGAGCCTACAACAGAATCAGAAGATGATGAGCCGGGGGAGGAAGACGACAATGATATCCGGCCTTTGGATCCAATTATATCGCAAATGAAAGGCCGCAAGAGATCTACGAGGATGAAGAGCTTTATTGAACAGACAACTCAACCTAAAAAGCTGAGAAGGTGTGCATTGTGCAACAAAATGACCAACCATGACAAGCAGAACCATTACAAGGCACTGGGGATAAGTCCAGGGGGTTTGCAAAACAAGGAAGAAGATGACGTCGAAGATGAGGAAGAAGAAGATGCAATGGACCTTTAATTTTTTGTATAAGCCATCAAGTCTGTTTGACATTTATAATAATATTTTGTAATTTTTTTCTAATAATCTTTCGACCGAAGACTGGAATTTTATTTCTGATGGACCTCTATGAGAGCCATCAAATCTAAGTCTAAGTTTTTTTTGCCCGTCCGCTATATAGTGTAGCGGGCATCAAAACTTTCGTCCGCTACACAATGTAGCGGATGACTCTGCACAAAAAAACTTTTTGTGTTTTTTTGTGTTTGCTGCACAGTTTAAAAATCCAACACGTCGCTAAAATAAATATTAATCATATCGGCCATTCTTCTTTCTCCCATCTCTCTATTTGTCTCGAACATCTCACCCACCCGCGACCCCTTCTACGGCAACCCACATCTCCGGTGACACCACCATCCTCCCCCTGATGCCTTGCCACCTCCGACGACAGATCCATCTTCATGGCTTCTGCTTCGGTGAACGGGGACGTTTTAGTCAGCAGACACTTCTTCAAGGTCATGATGCCTGGTTTTCATACAGAACTTGTAGGCCATCCCTCTTTCTCTGTGTTTTCGTGTGTGTTAAAAGTTTTGCCTTTGGTTAAAAACTTACATGTCTTGCTGTATTATGAATATGTTAGGCCATACCGGTAGCCTTTTGCAGATTGCTTAGCACAATGAGATCAAATGAAGCAACTTTAACCAGCCGCAAAGGGTTATGGCTTGTTAAAATAAAAAAGAAGTGCGGCCAAGACGGTTGGAACAAATTCGTGCAGCAGCATGACCTCCATCTAGCGGACTTTGTAATCTTTGTACACATGGGGCATATGCATTTTCAAGTGATGGTGTTTGATCAAAGCACTTGTGAAAAAGTTTTCCCTCAATGTTGAACTTTGAGCCCTAATTTTTGTGTTATTTGAACAATTTTGTGTTATTTGAATTTCTTTTGTGTTATTTGAACATCGATGATAATTTTAGGTTCTTAATTGTGCATTTAAGAATTGTGATTATTGATTGTTGATTTTAGGTTGTTAATTGAAGAATTTTGATTGTTAATCGGGCATTTAAGATATTGAGATTGTTGATTCTGTCGCTAAAATATTTATTCCCTCGCTATGTCCTCTGCACTGTGTAGCGGACGGCCCACCAGTAATTCTCACCCTCAACACTTGGAAAATTTTTGGCTTTCAACATGTCCGCTACATTGTGTAGCGGACAGCTCAGCAGTGACTCTGACCTTCGACACTTAGAAAATTTTGATTTCAACATGTTCGCTACATTGTGTTGCGGACGGCCCAACAGTAACTCTCACCCCCAACATGTAGAAAAATTTTGGGTTTCAACATGTCCGCTACACTGTGTAGCGGACTTCCCAGCAGTGACTCTGACCATTAGAAAAATTGTGGCTTTCAACATGTCCGTTATACTGTGTAGCGGACGGCCCAGCAGTAACTTTCACCCTTAACACTTAGAAAAATTTTGTCTTTCAATATGTCCGCAACACTGTATAGTGGACGGCCCAACAGTAACTCTTACCCTCAACACTTAGAAAATTTTTGTCTTTCAACATGTCCACTACACTGTGTAGCGGACGGCCCAGTAATAACTCTCACCCTCAACACTTAAAAAAATTGTGGCTTTCAACATGTCCGCTATACTCTGTAGTGGACGGCCTAGCAGTAACTCTCACCCTCAACACTTAGAAAAATTTTGGCTTTCAACATGTCCGCTACACTATATAGCGGACGGCCCAGCAGTGACTCTGACCCTCAACACTTAGAAAATTATTGGCTAGCTCACGTCCGCTACACTGCGTAGCGGACGGTGCACCACAACAAAGTTTATAGGACTTTCTCTCATTTTGTTTCCCACCATTTAATCATAATAAGAGGAAAAAAACCCAAATATATACGTCAACTCAAAGCAAATCTAATCAAATTAACCCAAATCAAATGTCAACTGATTTCAACACAAATCAATCATCTTCAACACAGATCAAATCAAACCAATGATAGCTTTCATTAAAATAATCAAGATTTATTAAAAAAAACTTATTTGAATGTTACAAACGTCAACTACTGTCCTCATCTTCAGCCAGATTCTCGTCCTGAGACGAATTTTTAATAAACCTAACCGCTCTAGGCCGGCCTTCCATAATTTGCCAAGCTATCCTATATCTAAAGACTTCTACGCATTCTTCACTCCAAACGGCCCCTTGAGGCTCTTAGACTGAAAAATGTAATCCATATACATGCAGATGAAGACGCTGCAGTCCGAAGTGTTACGTTGCTTGGGACTCTTCTTCTTCAATCAGAATAGGAGCTTTGGCCGCGCCGGTACTACTACATCATGGATATTGTGGACCATGGCACAAAATAGATTCTGCGAGAAACTGAAAACGGCGTAAGACATGAGATAACATTTATAATTGGCAAGTTACAATAGGCATTAAACAACAATCAAAAGATTACCATAGCATCCAACTGGGCTTCGTACATCCGCAACACAGGCATGGGGACGGTATCGCTGTGAAGACAGTCAATGATTGATTTAGTCTTCGTTGTTGGTTCATAGAAAACTAAGTACCAGTGGCTATCCCCTAAAAATGGGATTAGAAACACGTTGGCAACCATTGCGCTCATTGGACTATCCCTAGGAAGATACGCTCGTAGGTCAGAGGATGGTCGCCACTGGCCCAACCTTCTCTTCCCCTAGCCACGACCCACTCCCACCATTCAGATACTAGGAGGCCATGAAAAAAAGCATCCACCAAAAAAATGCACGGATACTCGTCCAGCCGATCCCGACCTCTTTCCTTTAGAATATCTGCGTAGGTCGAGATGACACCGTTGTCTAACCAATCCCCCGGAGCCAATGAGGACATTTCTGCTCACGAGTAACAGTAATCCATGCCATTAGGTTAATCCACACTATACGACGCTTTGTCTTGAGAGGCCTCGCTAAAATAACGTTTTTGGATTTTTTGGCATTTTTGCGGCTTTAGGGGCTTCAATGGATGCCCTTTGAGATATTGTCCTCGGGGGTAGACCGGAGGATATTGCTCGCCTCCGGGGGGTCAACCGGGGGATATTGCCCTCCGGATGGGGGGTCAACCAAGGGATATTGCCCTCTGGAGGCGCCAGATGGTCCCGCCCATGGGACAATGGGTAGTGTCTCGGAGAGACTGATATTTCTGAAACCTCAGTCTTGCGTGACTTAACTCTGAGAGAAGGGTAGGGGTTCCGAGTCTGAAAGTAAAGAGAATGAGGGCGCACTGTACTCGTCCCACGACGCTTGAGCCTGTCCCACGGTGCTTGGCGGTCCCCAATCACCACCCATTCCCTCTTGAGCCTGTCCCATGGTGTTTGACGGTCCCCAATCATCACCTATTCCCGCTATAGAGGGACCACTAACTCCCTGGCTCACACCCAAAGCTTATCCCGACACCGTATCCCTCGTGTACATAAGGAGGCTACCACCTCGGATAACCCATTCCTGGGTTGACGCCAGAAGGCTATCCCGATGCTTGGCGCAAAAATTACCGAAACGCCCTAAGGTGTAAAATTACCAAAATGCCCCTCTCAGACTAAAATCACCAAAACGGTCTTCCTATAAGTAGAATCACTGAAATAAGCTTCCCATATGTTCATTTATGCAAAAATACTTTTCTTAGGTCAAATTACTAAAATACCCCTTCGGAGTGATAAATTACCAAAATACCTCACGTTACACTTTAATTCTCAAAATGACTTTTCTGTAAGTAAAGTCACTAAAATAATCTTACTGTATGTAAATTTACTTCAAAATACCTGTTATAGGTAAAATTACCAAAATACCCCTTCGGGGTGGTAAATTACCAAAATACCCCTTCGAGGTGGTAAATTACCAAAACACCCCTGGGGGTTTTCGGCACTGAAAAAATTTCAAAAATATCTTAAACCGCTATTTTAAGTATCCTGATATCATTTCTGGACTAAAAAGTATTTTAGAAAATTTTCGTCCGAAAATCCCGAACCGGTGTCCGGACCGAGCGCTAAAATGCCAGTTCTGCGAAAAATACCTGTCAGCCTCAAAATAGCACAAAATTTTAGACAATGAATGATATCAGTAAAATAAGGTTTGTATAAAATTTTCACATTAAAATAACTTGATTTACTATGCTAAATAATTTGATAAATTTCTTTAATCGGTACCCCGATTTAACACCCTTCGCGGATCCCAAAAATTTCTAAAAATTTTCAGAGTGTAGTTCTTGTAAAAATATTGGGGGTTACAGTTTTGTGTTTTGTCCAATTATGGCCCGAATAATTTATAAAAATTCATGAAGAAACTATCTAAATTAATTTTCTAGATTTAGTGACAATAACACTTACTGTGCAAATCATTACACACACTAACACACCTTCACGCACACACACTTGTCTTCTTCCTCAATTCTCTTCACGGCTGAGACATTCTCTTCACCCAACTCACCTACCAACTCTGAAATTCCTAAACACACACACATTACACCATAAAATACATATGTATACCACCTATAAAACACTATAACACAACCAAACTCATGATTCATACACACCCACACCCGTGACACACACACAGTCACGGTAACACAACCTTCACACACTAAACACACATCAACTCCTCAACAACTCACTGAAACTCATTCCCTAACCTCATACTTACATATTAACACAAAATTACACACACATGTATAAGTTGGAACATCAACATAAACACCTACAAACTCCCCCACAGTCCAACCATCTTCACGGCAACTCCATCCTTCGCACGAAGCCTCAACACACTATTAAAAGTGTAACTTGTAAACTAGAAAGGAGGGGAAGGATTACCTTCAAGCTTCCTCTGTGAAGCTCTCTCTCTCTCTCTCTCTAAATTCTTCTATGTTTTGGCCCCTTCTCTGTTTTTTTTTCTTCCTCTTGTTCATTCTTGCTTCTTTATTCCTGTATTGTTCTTCTCTTTTGTTTTCTTTCTTTTCTTGTTCATCCTCACCCGAAATTCTTTATCCACCCATTATTAAATAGTTTTAGTTAGCTGAGTCATGAAAGCAAGTAGATGGTGGCAACCCAAAAAAAAAAACATCTAAATTATTTTTATAAAATTACAAAAAGACCCCCCAAACTTTCCAAAATTATGAAAATGCCCCCCAATTTTTCACAAATTACATTTTTGCCCCAAAATTCTTTTAAGCTTTCACAAGCTTCTAATACCCGAGTATTACTCAAAATTAGCGCTCATTATTTTTCAGAGCCCGAATGGTTATTTTAATCGGCTCCCGAAGTTTGGGATATTACAGATCTGCTTGCCAACGCCGCTAGAAAAATTTGTGAGAAGAAAGAATGAATAAGAGTTTCAAAGTTAGATTTTTATGTTCCATCCACAACATAGTGTAGCAGATAGTTTTTTTATTTAAAGTTGTCTGCTACATAGTATCGCGAACAAGCTTTAAACATAAATTAACAATCGTAATAGACTAGGGGTGACAAGAATAATGTGAAAACTGTCAGGGGAGATGTGGATGACTTGACATGTGACAGTCAAAAAGTTATCCGCTACACAATGTAGAGGACGACTTTTTGACTGGCACATGTCAGGACAAAAACGTTGTCTGCCGTACAGAGTAGCGGACGAAGGAGGGGGGCATTTACGTAAAAAAAATCCCTTCCGCTAGACAGTGTAGCGGACGTCTGACAGCTTTAGAAAAAAAAAATCTGAGCCGTCCATCCTTTCAGGATGGAAGGTTAGATCGCGCTAGCAAAATCTCATATTTTGTTAGCGCTATCAATGGATCAGCTTCATATATATATATATATATATATATATATATATATATATAATGGGAAGGAGTGGGTTTAATCCATGTAACCTAAGAAGATGGAGGGCTGAGATGGCAATTTACCAAAAAGACTCCCCCCTAATATCAAAGTTTACCAAAACTTTATAATATTACAAAAAGACCCAAAATATATTTACCATGAACTAACTTACTAAAAAAATTAATGGGGTCTTACAACGGAAATGTGAAGTGTGACGTGCAAAATTCTTAAGTCTACATTTATACGTAGTTGTGAATAGCTTGTCATCATTGAAGAGATGGTACTTTTGAAAGTGCCACTTCATCGAGTGTGAGCCATATGTGGTCTTTTGTTGTTCCGCTGCATTGCCATACTCACTCCCCCCCCCCCCCCCCAATTTGAGCTTAGGTTAGCTCTAACTTCTCAAAAAGTTCAGTTGGCACAACTCAAGTGCGGCTGAAGTAAGGCCTCGATCCAGCCACCTGAGCGATACCCTTGCTAAGTCAACATGAAAGGTCTTAACAGCGTAGAGAACCTGGCAGTGGTAGGAATATCTCAACGGCCCACTATTAAACAAATTAGGCACAAACTTAATGAGTACCTGCTCCTGAATTGGAGCGAACTATTGTGCTTAATGGTGTCAATAAAGAGTTTCATTGCTAGAGCACATAGAAAATCACACAGCCTTCTAGATCTAATGAGGAAAGGCCCTAATGCCGGAACACATAGACTAATCCCATATTGGTAGTTACATGAGCTGAGATAGTTAGTGACCAAGGACTGTCCCTCATCCGGGGAAGAAGAATCTTCGTGTTAGAGTATTATGAGATGAGCCCTCTTGAGATGCTGAGAATTTCAAAAAGTGGGATGAAGTATGTTTCACAACAAAGGCCATAGGCACACGGTATGGTGAAGATATGAAGTGGCGCAAGGGCGCGTTAGAGAGATGCAGTACATGGGCTCATGCAAAGTTGATGGATGCGGTGGTGAGGACACGACACGCAGGCATGGTCGGACATGCTGCCACATGTCATGGGTTGTCCACATCTTAAAAATGAGTTACTACTACCCAAAGTGCCCAACAGAGGTCAGTGACGAGCTCTTTCCTCTTTTCATATATAAATATAAGAGGCTATTTTTTGAATTGATTTTAGAATGATCAAAACTTATAAAATCAGCTTTTAGAGGCTAAAAAAAAATGATCAAATCACAATTCAAGAAAATAAGGATCATAAATGAATCACTTTTTCATGATTAGCTTTGACTATATAAAGTCCTACAATATCCCTATCTCTGTTATCTATACATCTATACTGTATATGTAAAGAGAAAATCACTTTTGGTATGACACATCTTTTGATGTTACATAACTAACTAAGTAAAATGATGACACTTTGCAAATTTCGTAAAAAATTGATACAAAACAAAACATTAAATAGTAAATAATTACCTACATATTTGATTTTCACAATTTAAAATATTTATATATCATATTTTTTTAAAAAAAGAAAAACTAACAACTTTATTATTGTACATGAGGTCATTTAAAATTCATTAAAAAATATAGTCAAAATAAATTCTAAAGGTCAAGCTTGTTTTTTTTTTTATAAAAATATTATTAATTTTATTTTTGTAAATGCATTATGTGTGCCACCATAACTTTTTAATAATATTATCTATAACTTAAAACTAATTTTACTGCAAATCTATACTATATATATTTAGATTTGATTTATAGCCTATTAGCCTTCCAAACTCTCAATCCAATTTTATTAGATTTTAAAATTTTTACAAAATAAAATATTAGTTATCATATTTTTATTGGCTAAATATTCTAACCACCCCCCTCCCCGGGGGGGGGGGGAGGGGGGCACTAAACATCACCACGAGCCCCACATTTTACCGAATTGCTCCAAATTTTCTCTTCAAGAAAACCTTACGCCTTAACTTTTTTCTATTTTTTTTAACACTATCCCCTATCATCTTTCCACATACCCATAAACTACAGTCATGTGGCCATAGGCCACCATGGTGGACGGTTAGGCAGACTGGCTGAGGGGGGGTTTTAAGGGGTGTGGGTGATAGGGTGGAAGGACATGAGTGGGGTGGAGGGATGGAGTTAGGGTTGTAGGAGCTATGGGGATCTCAGAGGATATGAGCCCTGGGTTGGGGGTTGGAGATGGGGATACGTGGGGTGTGCAGACATAGCTGGGGTAGTATTATGAAATCATGGTGGAAGTTAGGCAACCGGGGACACGCCTCAAGGTTAAGCACCGCCACCATCTCTCTTTCGAGAGTTTCTAAATATCTCTAGCAACCATCATCAAACCTATACCACTAGCATCACCACTATAACCGAACAACCATGATCACCATCGCCTCATTAATCGCAAATCACAAATCGAAGAAAAATTCAAGCAAAACACCAATTGTGTTTTAACCACCACTACTTAGCGGTCACTACTATTAACAACGATTACAACATCGCTTCACGACGAGGGTTGTAATGGAGCCCCACCTTCGGTCGCCATCATAAAACCATGAAACAACTTAAGCTGTACAAATCCACCGGCCACCACTGCCCACTGGTCGCCTCATCGACTACCACTAAATCAAGTTTTCCTTTTGATAAATTGGTACTTCATCCTTCTGTATTCATTTTGATTTTGTCATGATTCATGTTATAAATATGGTCAATGATGACGTTGGTCCATGGCTGATGGTGGTGGTGTTGTTGTTCGGTTTGGTGTTTTGCGTCAGTGATGGGTTCAATTGCGGTGGTGGTGCTATTGGGCATGGCAATTGTGGGTGATGAAATGATGGTTTGCTTTCGTGTGTTGCTGTATGGATGTGGATATTAACTTCTTTCAAAAATGTAAAGTGAACTAATTATTTACGAGTTTATATCGTTACAAATTATAACTTAATGGCAGTAATTCTTATCGGAAATGCTACAAAGATGATATTCACGCATTTGTTTTTCATTTAATTTCTACAGTATTACCATTTTGTTTGTCAACTAATTATTTGCCGATCCAAATTATTGTGCATAATAACAAAAATGTAATGCCAATAGATCAGTTTTATTACTTCAAGATTGGCTTAACAATTTTGATTTAGTTTTATCACTTCACAATTGTTTTTAGATGAAAATCTTATTGTTGTTTGTAAAGATGTCATGTCACATAAAATATGGAGCTTATGCGGTTTGGTGATGCTATATAGTTTCTTTAACTGAAACTTTGTTATGGAGTGATAGAATACAAAATTATTATTTTTCATTGTCATTAATGCCAATTCTAACGGTACTTTGCTGAGATTCTAATTCAGCTTTTAACATCTTATATATATATATATATATATATATATATATATATATATATATATATATATATAATGCACTAAATTTTGTTACTGGGTGACAAAAAGATGGAGATATTATTTTTCACTCCAATTAGTACAAATTCTACCTTACTTTGGCGACATTCTAATTGCACCTTAATGATCTCGTTTTAAAAATATGATTTACTTTCCAACTGCTAAGTTTTATTGATAAAAATATAGGTTAAATCTCACTAATACAAAGAATTAGACATTTGTACACAAAGGATTCAAGAGAAAAAAAACTCATGGTCAACGACTTTGTATATGTTATGTTTTCATCTTCACTTGTTGCTTGGGTTGGGATTTACTTTTGTTTGAAATGATGTTACTTCCATCAGTGTGCAAGCTTTTCATACACAAAAAACTTTTTTGAGTTATGTGGTATTATACACATATTGAAACTTAGAAAGCCATATGGTTCCTACAATTTCCCTTCATTCCACGACAAAATTCCTCGTGTTAGTTTGCTTGATTTTTGGAATTCTTAGGTTTCTAATCTTTCATTTTGCTTCTAAAAGTCTAAATTTATAGACCAAAGTCATAAAACAAAACTACTAGACGCTCAAATTAAGAGCTTTTATAGTTGCATGTCAATGCAACTTTTCTCTATCCTCATGTTATGAAAAAACTTCATTAATGTTCAACTCCAGACTATTTATTTTTTCTGCTAAAGAATACATAGCAGAGACTAGACTTGTACAAATAGTTAAAAAATGCGTTGGAGAAGAAAATATTTATTCTTCAGCAAAATGGTTAGGAGTTGCACATGCAAATAAAGCATACTAGCTAAAATCCCGTGCTATTAAATAAAGAGTTTTTAATTTCCAAGCTGCCAAAATGTTTAGAGCACTAAAAAGTAATAAGTAAAAGAAAACAACATAAGCTTTATACACACACACACACACACACACACACACACACATTCTCGATTTATCAATGCGCAAATATATAAAACTTATTTTATTTTCTTATTTCTTATTTTTTAGCACTCTTAATATTTAAAAATTAATAACTCTTTATTTAATGCCCCGTGCATTAGTACGGAGTTTTAGCTAGTTCCGTAAAATTATAATTGAGATTTGATTTGAAATTTGCTTTCTAGAAGGCATGCAGGCAAAATGAGTTTTTACCCTTAATAATTTATTTTAATACTTAATTACTTTTTTACCCTATTTTGAATCTTATTTACCTATCTTATCTACTTTTGGAAATCGTGATTCCAAACAGAAATTTCAAGAATTTTCAAAAGAAATCTTGGATCCTGACAGAGATTTTATACGTTAAAATATTAAAAACGTGGTTTAGAACTACGTTTTCTTCATTTGAAATTTATGTTTGAAGCCACAATTTTTAAAAGTGAGTTAGATAAGTAAATAAGGTTCAAAATGAAGTAGATAAGTAATAATAATATATTAAAAATAGATTATTAAGTGTAAAACTCAACAATAAAAGACCCCAATCCATATATCATTCGGTGATGTGAAGTGCAATACGGGGTGTTTCGGGGAGTTTTTTTTCCCCTTAATAGCCTGTTTTTAAAACTTAATTACTTAATTATCCCATTTTGAATTTTATTTACCTGCGTAACTTCTTTTTGAAAATTGCGATTTCAAAGTGAGATTTCAAGAGAAGAAACCGTGGTTTGAAATAGAGATTTCTTTTGCAAACGTATGAAATCTCTGTTTGAAACAGAGAGTTTTCTCTTTTAAAATCTCACTTTGAAATCGCGATTTTTAAAAAAGAGTTACGCAGGTAAATAAAATTCAAAATAGATAATTAAGTAATTAAGTTTTAAATCAGGTTATTAAGGGAAAAACTTTGTGTTTCGGGCGCCAAATCCTTTTGCCGGCTGCAGAAGACACAGGTGATTTGACGTCGCAAGAAACAAAACTTGTCATTCTCCTCGTCTCCATCGCCCCCATTTCCGTCACGGAGAAGGAGGCAGCGATACGCTTCGTACTGTCCGAAATTCAATGCCGTCGATCATCTCGATGTTGCTACTACATTTCCCCTTTTCCTTCTCTCTCGCCCCAAGCCTCGACAGTGAAAAGCCAAAGAGAAGGCGGAGAGAAAGGAGAGAAGAGGGTTCGGCTCTCTTTCATTGCTCTGCGTATCAGAATAGGTCTTGAAAAAGGATGCCTCGCTCAGGTGTTCGAGGTATGTCCACTGTTACCAATCCCTCATTCCCTCCGTTCCATCAGATTTTCCCCTTTCACTTTTTGCAAAATCCTAGGATTGATTTTAATGCAAGTAAACTTTGAATTGAACTTAAATAGCAATTGGTAGGTTGAATACGTATCGTGTGGAAATACAATAAAAAAAATAGCAAGTAATGTCTTTGCTTGCTTGTGCTAAATCTATCCTCGGAATTGAATTGGAAAAAACTCAATTGAAACGAGGGAGTAATTATCCCACCACCACCTTCCTCGTTTTTCGGTGTTTATATTCCCGGTAATTGCAAGTCTATTACCGGTTCCATTTTCAGTAGTGTAAGGAAAATTCTTTTTGCATGAATATGAACTGGATTTCATTTTAGTGATGACCAACTGATAGTATGTAAATTTCCAGTCCAATTTGCTAGTTTACACATGTTTTGATCTAGCTGGGAAACGGTCGGAACCTAATTGGATTTTACAGTAGCACTCTGCACAACTATTTGGCACTGCCGATAGTGGGCTGGCGCGGCAGACGAAAGTATAAAGTTTCTTGTGGTTCCAACTCCTACTGGTATAATTACGAGAAGACAAGCTCTTGTTTTTGTTCGTGGACGAAATGATGGTATAAGTATATGATTTTTTTCCCTGAGGGGTTGGGGATGGCAGTGGGGGAGTTGTTCAAGTTATCTTTCAAGGGAAAATGAAAGATGTGTTTGTGTTCGTAGAGGAGATGGAAAGACAAGGTTTTTACTGCTATTCAAGTGGTTTCGTCTCAAATCTGAATATCTTTGTCATCTCAACTCATAACTACTGTAGTGATACTTTCAACCCTCTACTCCTTGGGAGGAGAAAATATAAACTTCTCGCCTTAGTTGTTAGATTCTCCCGTTCTGGTACTCCTACCCCGAACCTCACACCTGTTCCGTATTCACCCCAAGTCCCACTATACTAGCGATGCTCATAATTGTGGCTGAGAATTGCTTTAGTGACTGGCTTAAAACCTCATTCACAGAATATCTATTTATCTGCTGTCGGAGCACACTCAGACGATGATGACAAAATATTGGTTGAGTATGAAATATGTTGACTTCAAAGACTTCGGAAAATGCTAAATGGACCCTGCACCCTATTTTTCTCTAAAATGTATTTTCCTTTTGCCACTGCACAAGTACAAACTTTACTTGCAGTTCTAGCCAAAAAGGGGTGTTGGGTTTAGCCTAAGCATTCTGTTTCGAAACGTCTGCCAGTTTATAGCAGGTTCTTGTTGCACCCGACCTTACAAAAGTTTTGCCCACTTTCTTCGTTGTTAAGTGCTTTCTTACATGTCTTAGTCAACGGGCATGCCGGTCTTAGCTTTCAGTGACGAGGTGGTAAATATGCAGGATCTTTGTTTATGCCGGATAGGTGGCCCATGGTGGAACCCACTTAGGTGCGCTGGTCACCAGCTCAGCGGGTGGTTGGGTGGCTTATGAACTGGGAGCCGCCGCACTGGGTGGACCAAGCATGGGTACTGTGAAGGGGAGAGTCCGACAGGAAAATTGGATGCGCTTTTTTAAACAGCTCAGGAGAGCGGGTCGGGCTGTGCTCCTGTTAATGCATCAAGTGGTATCAGAGCAAAAGGTCCTGGTTCGAGTCTTCTCCCGAGCGGGGAGGATAATCGAGCAACATCGCTGGACAGTATGCCCTGTGGTGGGACGCACTAAGGCTGAATGCCCATATGGTACTTGTTGGTGGGGTGGCCCAGACTTGGGGCCATGTAAGGGGGAGATGCCGTACTGGAAGCCTTTTGAACGTAACCCTTAACTGATTTTCATCACAGTTTAAGCTCTTCAGGGAGTTTGTCAATCTGTCTTGCATCAAGGTAGGGTAGAAATGGTGATTAACCATGCTTTTCTAGCTTTTACGTTAGAGAAAAATTTGCTCTTAAAAACCAAAACAGAATATACTGGACATTAATATCTGAACAAAGTGTCTCTATGTTCAGATACGAAATCAATTATGTGCTAACTTCAAGGTGAAGAATTCCTGTTTGAACGCAAGAGGCATAACGTTCCATATCCCACCATAAGGGGGAACTCTGTTACATGGACTCGGTATCGGTGTCCGGATCGGACACGTGTCCAAGTGTCGGACTCGCCAAATTCTGAAATTACAGGATACGGGGACACGGATCCGATCTTGGACACGGACACGGGGACACGGATAGAACATTTATTTTCAAATAATACTTTAAATGAGATTAGTACAAACTATAGGGGTGGATATGATATTATTAAAAAGTAGCATTTATTCAGTTGTGGAAAAGAAAATGATAAGATGTGGTCATTTATCATGACCCACACAACTAAGTCAGACTCTCCCTGTCTCTCTCAGTCTCTCTTGCCTCGAGGTATGCTCTCTCTCTCTCTCTCTCTCTCTCCCCCTTCTCCCCCTCTACCTACCAGATCTGGACTCTTCAGCTTCTACCAGATCTGGACTCTTCATCTTCTTCCCTTTGTTTCTTTTTCTCTCCTTCCCAGGACTCTGCGCCTTCTTCCTCGTAAGACCTTCGTCTTCCGTATCCATGGCGACAGATTTCCAGAGA
The DNA here is from genome assembly GCA_033070095.1 of Escallonia herrerae. Classification (NCBI taxonomy): domain Eukaryota; kingdom Viridiplantae; phylum Streptophyta; class Magnoliopsida; order Escalloniales; family Escalloniaceae; genus Escallonia; species Escallonia herrerae. The sequence goes on from JAVXUP010000118.1 coordinate 678,951, forward strand.
TCCTCTCCAATCGGCGACGTGGCGTGTCCGTCCGGCAAATGGCGTGTCCGGTACGGATCCTGTACCCGGATTCGTGTCGTGTGGACACGATATTTTGACTCAAAGTGCCGAGTCCATGTAACACAGAGGGAGAATACTTGTTGATCTTTGGGGAACTGATATAAATATAGCTGTTGCCAATAACTGAGATCTGCAAAGACTGCGACTAAGTATCTTGCGGTTATGCAAGGATGTGCAAAGATTGACTGAATATTTTGCAGAATTGCATATCTGGTCAAATGCATGTCTTACTTGTATCATTGTGTTTCAGCCAAAGAAGTAGGGACTTTTTCTGTAAACTAGTAGAGACTGTAGGAGTGTTGTTCTGACATTGAGATTAGACAAAATTTCCAATATTCAGCCTTCTCTTCAAATTTGTCATGATATCAGAGCTGGCGAAGTTCTTTCCTAAGTCGTGACTTGTGAATAGGGTCCATTTAAGTAAAGGGTCCATCATGCGGTTATTGTTTCTTGTTTAAACAAGAAGATCTTATGTTTTTTTTTCTTTTTTCACCTCCTTCGTTGATATCCTCTTGTTCTATATAATGTCTAGAGAGAGAGAGAGGAAAAAAAAAAAAGGTCCACGTTTTCAGTATGCTTGGAGGGGAAAACTATCGGTAGTGGGAATTTAATCTCCTTTGCTTTATTCAAGGCCATGAGTTGTGTGTAGATGGATCAGAAGTAAAACTAACTGGTCCTTCAAAGGCACTACAAGCGAGCAATGGAACAAAATGAACGCCAAAGTCATGAATTGGTTTCTTAGATCTGTTGCACTTGCACCTCAGATTGGTCTAAATCTGAGAGCAATACAGCTGCTGAGATGCGGAACCTCTCAAAAAGCTGTATCATCAGGCTAAGGATGCTCGAATGTTTCAGCTTAAATTATGGGTGTTCTACATGTGGGCATTTTTCACATTCCCCCTTATAGAACAGTAAAACACCACCTAATAAGTTACAAATCAAAGTCATACTTGAAGTCAAGTTACAAATCATAGATTCTAAGGTCGTAAAACAAGCCAAAAAGGAAAAACAAACGGCTTTTATCTCTTCCATATCAAGATTCAATCATCATCAATTGCCTCATCAGGTTCATTGTCCTCTTAACCTCCACTATCAAGATTCAATCATCATCAATAAACCACTTGATTGCTAGTACTTAATGAGAGTGCATGTGCTTTACTAAAGGAGAATGGAAGAAAAGAAAGAGTCATGTAGCCGACCACTAGTTTGGGACAACTGTTTGGATGATGACTATGAAGCACTGCCATCGGGTACGCGTCGGGTGCGGTGCGCCTCGGGTGCGGTGTGGGTGCGTGTCCAACATTATTTATTTATTTTTTTAATTTCTTAAATAACGGGTGCGGATCGGCTCTGTGAAAGGCAGATTTGTGACCACCGGCGACCACCAGAAACTCCGTCGACCACTGGCGACAACCGGCGACCACCGAATCTGAGAGAAGAGACTAGAGAGAAGAAGTAGAAACAGAAGAAGGAGAAGAAGAAGAAGAAGAAGAAGAAGAAGGAGAAGGGGACTTACCGGCGACCCCGTGCGCCGTGCACTTGTTCCAGAGAAGAAGAAGAACAGAGATGGAGGAGGAGGAGATCTGTCTTGTCGCTATTCTCTATGTTGGTGTGGCTGACTTTTGACTTTGATAGCTAGCATCCACAAGTTTTGTAATATTATTTAAGGACCCAATTATTAAGTTTTTACATAAACCAACCCTAGTATTTCAGAGAAATAAAAGTGATACCACATAAAACTTTATTATGTTCAGCTATACAATTTTAATATTTATAAAACAAGCCATTAAACTTAACAAATTCTTACTAATTTGGTTGAAAACTTTAAAATTTACAAAAGAACTCACTACTTTGGTTGGACTATTAATATCTTTTTACCATTATCAAACACATATATTATGATTATTAAGATGTAAATTGTTTAGAAATTCAATACTAAGTGTACATAATTAAAAAAATATTTATAAAATTTGCCGTATCCCTGGCGCACCCATATCCTAAAATTTTAAAAAATGCCGTATCCGCACCCGTGCCGCATCTGCACCCGCACCCATGTCCGTGCTTCATAGGATGACGATGATGATGATGAAGAAGTATACTAGAAGACCCTGGGGTGGGAGAAGGGGGTGGATGGGTTAAACTCATGCACAATTGGAGTATACCAGAAAGCAAAACAGAAGGAACTCTACGAATGCTCATGCATAACACTTGGGCCACAAAAAAGTGCTAAACCAAAGTCCCATGAAAAATTCATCCACCAAAATCTTTGATGATGGACAGTCTGATTTGAGCCATAAAGAAAGAAGACTCAAGAAGAGAACATGAAATCTACACAAAGGCAACTCCACTGTCAAAATTGCGCCTGTTCCTTTCTTTCCAAATAATGGCCCCAACTTCAATCTCCATGGCAACTCAAGTCCCCTCCATCCACCCCTTTGATCACCTAATGGTTTTTCCTTTCATATTAAATTTGAAGAAAGCAAATGCGCTTGTTATAATCCTCAGTTTCAAATTATGTGCATAAACAGACTTGGCAAAATTTGAGACCTGACCCGCATGCTAGAACGCAGGTAGGGGTAGCAGAAATGACTACCCGCGGGAAACTATCCCGTACCTGGAGCAGATTGGACCATTTTGAGAGAACCCGTCCGGGTTGGATGTGGGCTACCTGGGGGTTACCCGATGACTTACTATATATACTAGGTAATGTTATTAGGGTTTCATTCTACTTCTCTTTCTCCATTTCTCCTCAGACCTCAGCCGCCCACAGAGACCTCTCTCTCTCTCTCAGAGTCTCAGCCGCCCACCATCTGTCCATCTCATCTCCCACTCTGACAACTGGTTACCCTTTCTCTCTCTGTGTCTCTGGCTTACCATGTCTACCTCTGATCAGCCTTTGACCTCCACCCTAACCAAGCCCTCCACCTCGCAGAAATCGACCACCGACATCACCAGAGACCCATCACCATTCTGAAAACCCACCACCAGAAACCGACCCACCACCGCAGGCCACAAATCTCACCACCTCAAGCCGCTGATAGCCGCAGAAGAAGCAGCAAGCCGCCGACGTGTTTCTCTCCGATCTCCAATCCCCCTTATCTCCAATAACTTAGATCTCTCTTCATCTCATTTTTCTTGAGTTCTTTATTGTCCTTGTATAATCTCATCTTTGCAATAATAGATCTCTCTCCTCTCTCTCTCTCTCTCTCTCTCAAGTTTATTTGTATGGATTTGTTGTCACAACAGTGGGAATTTAGTGTTGAATTAATTATTGGTGAGAAGCAGAATTGCAGTGTTAAAGGGGCTTGAAAAATAAATGAGAATTTAAAACACAGGTTTATACTGGGTTACCCACGGGTTTACCCAGAGCAGGTGGGCCGGGTGCGGGTGCATGATTTGGCGACCCATAAATTTCAGGGTAATTTTTACCCGTACATGTTGTACCCATACCCGAGGGGGTTAGATCCATACGCGATGGGTTTTGCCAGGTTATGCGTGAACAAACTCACAAATTCTGGGAAGAACCAAAGTTCCAGATTTGTGTAGGTCAAAATAGCACTTCTCATTCACTTCCTTCCAATCATTTTTTTTTTTTGCTGTTAGGGTGAATTGTTTTTGGGGATCTTGATGACTCTTAATTAATCAATATGGTGATTGTTAGTCCCAATCTTAGTGCTTGATATTACTTCATAGGGAAGAGTTGAGAGTTATTCAATCAAAGTGTTTTTTTTTCATAACCCAATATCAGCTTTTATTGATATCGGTTCCAGAGTCTTTTAAACAAGTTGTGTTTATAAGTGGTTTAATTGAAAGTATCTCTTGGTAGTTAGCTATTTGAGTCTTTATCAGTCGTGACTTTGTTTGATCAAAGATCAGACCGGAGTATCCTTAAGAAGAGTAAGCTACTGGCCTTGCATTCATTCCTTATCCAGTGGTGAAAATGTTGCCATATTTGTACAATCTGGTTTGCTTGCAATTATTTCAGTGGTAGATGTCAAACAGAGTTTATATATTTTATCTAGATTGGTGACTTATACTTCATCTTCTACTTGGATGTTTTTCACTTCCCCCTTCCCCCCAGTCTCCCTAGGAAAGAACAAATTATGCAGCTTCTGATTGAAATTCGGCATGATGATATGTCTCTGCATTATTTGTTCATTCAGTTATCTCTCCATCGGCATCAGAACTTGACATGCAAAGCTCCCCATCTAAGCCTTCACCAGCTGTATTCTTTTTCCTTGGAGGGATTGTTGTGCTCCTTGTATTGCTGATTCTCATTATTGTCTTCTGGAAGATTGTAAAACCAGCAGAGCTGAGAAAGTTGTTAGCATGCATGAAAAAGCACCAAGGTTATATATTTCAATGATGTGTTATAGTTACATGCAATTGTATTTTGAGACTCATACTTAAAGGAGCGTGTCTTTCTTACAGGAACAAATGATTATCTAAGTGAAACTCTTCGATCAATAAGCTATTTTGATTTCCAGACATTAAAGAAGGCAACTAAGAATTTTGACCAACGCAATCTTCTTGGAAGAGGTGGATTTGGGCCTGTCTATCTGGTACTCATCTTGAAAAACTTTTTGTTGCATTTCGTTCGAATTTGTTTTGTCTTTCCTTGGCAAAAATCTATAGGTGAGTATCGAATTTTTTTTGGACTATTACCTATGCTAGTTATCCTCCCATTTTACACAGGAGATATAAGGATTAACTGGTCTCTCCATAGGTATCTATGCTAGGACATTTAGGATGACTAGATAATGTCTCTCTACATTACTAACGCCATTACAGATGATGCTATAGGATCTGGCTTTTTTGACAACCAATATTGAGGTTCAGGGTCGTGCAGAAATCCGTTTATTAAAAAGTTTTCTTCTTTATTCTAATTAAGATACTCTATTATATGATTAGTAGTTTTCTTTGGCAGGGAAAGTTAGAAGATGGGAGGCTAGTTGCTGTGAAAAAACTTTCTCTCGACAAATCCCAGCAAGGAGAACCAGAATTTCTTGCAGAGGTGAGGATGATCACAAGCATCCAACATAAGAACTTGGTTCGCCTTCTTGGGTGTTGCTCAACTGGAGCTCAACGGTTACTTGTGTATGAATACATGAAGAATAGGAGTTTGGACCACATAATATATGGTAATTCTATAATTAGCTCTAAATGGACTCAGCCTTCATTTTTTTGATATAAAATTGCTGCCTGGTTTGTAAATGATCATTGTCCAGATCTTTATTTCCAATGTCTAGAACATGTGTCCTGCTTGAACCACTCACAACATCTCTACATTTGCATATGGTTCCAGATTAAAATTTGATGGTTGCCATTTTCTGGAAGCTCCAGTAGAGGGTTGGTTATTTGTTTTAATTATCTGCATGTCTCGTAACAGGAAAAAGTGATCAGTTCCTCGACTGGAACACCCGGTTTCAAATCATTCTCGGCATTGCTAGAGGATTGCAATATCTACATGAGGATTCACATCTCAGGATTGTTCACAGAGATATCAAAGCTAGCAACATTCTTCTGGATGACAAATTTCATCCGAGAATTGGTGATTTTGGCCTGGCGAGGTTCTTCCCTGAAGACCAAGCTTATCTCAGCTCTACATTTGCCGGAACTCTGTATGTTTTTGTCTCCTTTATAGCTATCAACTAGTGTCTTTTTGCTACTATGAGTGCCCAACAATTCGTTTGGCACGGAAATCAATGGTATTTGAATGTTTAATTGGCACCATTGCAAGAAGTATGGACGGGCCATCTGCTGATCCAGTGGTAAAAGCTGAAGACTGACTACCACGAGGTTGCGGCTTGAAAAACGGGCAGTCAAGTTGTACGATTAAGGCTGTAGATCTTAAGTCTGTCTGCTCCTGATAGTACGTGGGTTTAGTAGGGTCTGACTAGCAATGTAAGCTAAAGTACAATGCTAGGAAGATTTGCTAATACACATTAGAGAAAGAATCAATGATCAGTTTTAAAGGAAATATCATTACTTGATTTCTCTCCCACCAATGCTGCTGGTAGGACAAGTTGATTGGGTGGGTACCTGGTTTTGGCTTTTGATGGAACTAAGTGGCTCTCTGAAGACTCACACTCACGTTTTCACGCTTGGTACCTGTCAGATAAGAATAGAATGTTCTAGAGCAGTGTTTATATGAGGCTCTTTTAGTATGTGGTTTAGGTCTAACTATTTGTGGATAAGGTCTACCTATTTAGTATCTTTGTATTCATGGTCTTGTATATTCACGAGGTGAAGCAATATTAGCTCCGGCAATAAGCTTTCATCTGGCTTTAGGGCTCTGATTTCCACAGTTGGCCTTATCAAAAGAAAATCCCTGCCTGTATCACGAGTCACGAGTCGAGTCTGCTGTGTCAATGATAAGTACCCTGGCATTACATGGTTTAGGAAGTTTGCTGGAAAGAGTTGGACTTAGATTCATGGTAACCTCTTCTTAAGTAATATATGTGTATCCTAATCAGAAAGTTAACGCGAGGCGCCTGACACTTATAATTCTTTAGTCCTTGTGGTCGGCTCAAAATCAATTCTATTCTTGGGACAAGGGGGAATAGCAGGCGACCTAGATGGTCTTCTGATGCATTGTGGGGATGGCGGTATGACCTTTCTTTCTCCAGAAAGAAATATCTAGATGCAATACTATTCTATCCACCCATAAGTCTAGATCCCTTAGTTTGCTTTCACCGGCGCGCCTTACTACCTGTAAAGGCAGATATCCTACTTTCTACCATTGGACTCGCATTCATCAATAAGAATTGCATTCTTCTATTATGTTTGTGTTTTGTTATCTTTGATAGCCTAGGTTTTGTCGCTAGCTATTTGCTCCTTCTAGGAAGAGGTGGGTATGCGCTCCTCCTCTTTTTGTATTTTCCTCTCCCTTCCAGATAAAACTATCCTATGGGTTCAATAAACAGAGCGTATGTGTTTTATTTAACCTGATATTTGCCGTGTATAAGACAGTATTTTTCGCTGGATGTTGTTTGTGGGCCATGTATTGGGTTGTTTTAGTTGTTATTTGGGCCTTTTGCTTTTTTTTTTTCCTTTGGCTGGGTCACAGCATTTGGACCTTGTTAGTTGTTTCTTTTACTGATATATAGGCTCTGATGAGGGCATATTTAGCTCTGTGTTTGGCTGTTTTTGAGCGCCGGCATTTGGACCTTGTTAGCTGTTTGACAAACCAATATTTAGGCCCTGATAAGGTTGCAATTAGCTTTGCGTTTGGCTGTTTTTAAGCTTGGCTCGCAGGTTGAGTATTTTGTTTGAAGTCAGGGTTTCGACTTGAGGGGAAAATAACGGGGTTATGACTTTAGTCAAACAATACTTGCAATTCAGTCGACGCTCTATCACTTCGAGCCACAAATTGTTCTTAGAGGAAATTCACACCTAGCTTGCAACCAAAATTTTCTGGATCCATGAACTGTTATTCTGAATACGCTTATTCAGTCTAATCACGGAGAATCTCAAAGCAAGAAGAAAGCCATGTGCTCCATCGATGTCCTGCAGACGGGATAGAGAAAATTGAAGTCTTGCATACATAGACATATCCTCATGAATGAGATTGTCTATTTTGGAAGTATTCCAGATTTTTGTGTGAATCTGTGGAGTGGGTAGGCTTCAAACTTCAAAGACAGCAACCAAATGCTAGCATATGTAAACTTGGGAAGCAGGGAAGCTTTAAAGGCAGAAATTGTTAATGGGGAATGGCAAAGCTCACTGCTGGTTTATTTGCCATATCATGTTTGTTACGTGTTAGGCAATACGGGATAAACCTCATGTTGTGAAGGCGGAAATGATAAAACAAGGTTTGTATTTATTATGTTCCTCATTGGAATCTTTTTCACTACCCTATATGAGTTGTTTGTTAAGTCGTCGTTTATTACACGAGGCGACCTAATATAGTAGTGGTTTCTTACAAATCCCCCTTATTACCTATCAGTGACCAATTACTTTTTGATGCCTGGAATGTTCTTATATTGTGGCACTCGCTTTACATTGATAGGCACATTCTCTAATAGGCTATGAAGCACGGATGCGGGTGCGGGTGCGGATACGACACCGGTGCGGATACCCGGATGCGGCATTTTTGAAAATTTTAAGATATGGGTGCGGCGGGGATACGGCAAATTTTATAAATATTTTTTTAATTATATACACTTAGTATTAAATTTTTAAACAGTTTAAATCTCAATAATCATAATATGTATGTTTGATTTGTAAAAGATATTAATATTTCAAATAAAGTAGTGAGGTTTTAAGTTTAATGGGCTCTTTCGTAAATTTTAAAGCTTTCAGTGAGAATTTGTTAAGTTTAATGGGTTATTTTATAAATATTAAAATCATAAATTTGAAAAGAATAAAGTTTTTATGTGGTATCACTTTTATTTCTTTAAAGTACTTGGGGGTGATTTATGTAATAATTTAACAATGGGTACTTAAAATAAATTAACAAATATTTTGTCAAAAGTCAAAATTCAGCTTCCCACTATTAATTAAAAGAAAGCAGGCCGGTCCAACATAGAGAGTATCGACAGCGTCTTCCTCAATCTGGCCGCACTCCGTCGCTGTTGCGGCATGCCGTCGCCGTCGCTGCATGCCATCGCCGTCGCCGGTAAGTCCTTCTCCTTCTTCTGCTGCCTTCTCCTTCTTCTGCTGCTTCTACTTCTTCTCTCCAGTGTCCTCTCTCGTCAGAGTCCTTGCCGGTGTCGCTGGAGTGGCCAGTGGTCGCCGGTGTCGCTGGAGTGGCCGGTGGTCACAGATCTGAGCCGATCCGCACCCAGGATTTAAGAAATTAAAAAATAAATTAAAAAATGGTGGACACGCACCTGACACGCACCGGTGCCGCACCCGAGGCGCACCCGCACCCGACGCGTATCCTGTGCCAGTGCTTCACCCTAAGTGCTGCACCGGTGCTTCCTAGCTAATAGGTAAGACTTTTAGAGCAGATGAAATCTTAATCTAGTATCAGATCTCTCGTTGCACGTCTTGGGTTCAATTTCCGTCTTCATTTGGTCCTCTCTGTATTGCGTTGCAATTTGTGCTCTGTTTATTTGTGCACTTGGTTATGGTGTACCTTGATTTGTTCCTCATGGATTTGTCTCTCTCCGTGCAACTGGGGGTTTGGACGTGAGAGGGAAGTGTGAAGCATGATATATATTGTTGAATTCCCAGTCTAATAGCTTAAGCTTTTAAGAGCAAATGGTAATTATGCTGACGTAGCTACTATGTAGCATAGGTGCGGCAGTGGGGGTGAAGTACCGACACCGGGTGCGGGTCGGGTGCGGCACGGGTTCGTGTCCAATATATATATATATATATATATATATATTTTATAATTTTCTAAATACCGGGTGCGGCTCGGGTGCGTATCCCATGTTTATGGGATGAAAACATAAATTTGAAAAGAACTTTCAGGGGTTAAAACATAAAAATGAGATCTGGGGGGTCAAATTATAAATAATGAAAAATATTCTTAAAAGCCCTAAATCAGCTGATGTTAAAGAGGGGAGACTGGGAGAAAGAGAATCTGAGAGAGAGAGAGAGAGAGAGCGGCGGCAGCCGTGGCGAAGTTGCCACCCGCGACCACCAGAGACTCTAGCGACCACCCGAAACCACCGGCGAAGTCTTTGAGAGAAGAGAAAAGAGGAAGCAGCAGCCACCGACCGGAGACATCGACGTCGATGGCCATCTAACTGCTCCTACCTTTTCGGGATAACCCCCAAAAAAAAAGGGAAGAAGAAGAAGAAGAATAATAACTCCGGCGACGATGAAAATAGCAGTAACGGCAGCTTTTCTCACTCTGTCTTCCGACTCCTCCTTTTGACTTTCTTTCTCTTCTCTTTTTGGCTCAACTTTGTTTTTATATAGTCTTGTGGGGCTTTGTGACTTGTGGCCTTTGGCAGTCCACGTGTGCAGCTAGCTGTATATTCTGTTGGAATTTGTTCTAGTCTTCTAGATGACTAAATGATCAATAATTTCTATATATGTACCATATATATATATATATATATGGTACATATATATTTCAAAAGCAAATATTTATAATTTAAAATTATAAAAAAAATTGCCTTATCCTAGTCGCACCCGTATCCTGTATTTTTTGAAAATGCCGTATCGACGTATCCGCACCCGCATCGTATCCGCACACGTACCCGTGTCTGTGCTTCATAGCGTAGCCATATGTTACACCTATACCCCTACATTTTCGGTCTGAAGCTATCTGTTTCCTGATTTTGTTTCCTTGCTTGAACATATTACGCAGTGCAACATCTTCCTTTTTTGGCCCTAACTATCTTCTTTTGTTCTTCGATTTTTTTTCTTAATTTTGTTTCTGTTGTTTGTTCCCTGTTCCAACATTGGATTAGACATACATTTCATCCAGAGGTTACCATCTTCCTTCCCAGAATCCTACTTATTTGCTCGTCTCCTCCGTTGTATTCTTTGGTTTTTTACTATTTCAAAGAGGGGAGGGGGAGGGGTCTAATTATTGGGCTGTAGTTTCATCCAAATTTTGGTAGGAATCTGGATATGAGCTCAATTCTTCTCAGCTAAGGTGTAGTTGTTCTTGTCCCTAAGTTGCATGAAGCAGGAGCAGGACTCTGACACCTACAAAAATTCCTAGTTGGGAGCGGCTCGAATAAAACAATAAAATATTTACATTTAAAGTACAGAAAAATGGGATTCTAAGATGTTTTTATACTCCCAAGAATAAAAGAATACCTGATATGTTTTTTTAGTAAGTGTTCCTTTACTATGTGTTAGCAAGCCTGGGCCAGCTGTTACCCGCATAACACATATTGCTATAAGGAACCCAGCTCTGAGAGAAAGTCCCCGAATGCTTATGTATGTGGTGGAACGCATAGCCTGTTTCATTATCATTGCCCGCCACCTACGTGCTATATCACGAATAAGTCAAACTTAGAGAATTGTTTAATGTGAAAAGAAAAAGGACAAGAAAAACAATTGTCTTCTTTGTGTTGCCACCAGTTTTTGTCCGCAAAGTTGTAACAACCTGCCCACGTCCCCACCATAGGGAATGCCTCCCTCAAGGGAATAGTCAAAGTAGGTACTTATGAGTTCATGAATAAGGTCTTATAAGTCAGTTACAAATTATCCAACATCGAAAACATCGAAGTTGGGGTATTATAATCATTTCCAACAACCCGGTCTACAGCTCTAGCACAGGGCAATTCCTCCCTCAAAAGGGTTAGACCAAATAGGTATTTATGAGTTCATGGGTGGTGCCTTGCCAATACAAATTCTCTAAAATCCAATGTTAGATATTACAATCTCCACTTCTTAAGCCATAGAGTGCTTACTAAAGCTTAATCGGACATAGTCAGAATCATCCTTTCTAGCCATTGTCCAATTCGATCAACCTAATTTGAGTCTGCATTCGTGTCCCAACCTAACCCAACTTGATTGCCGGGTCTGAACTTTTGAGAGTTGGCCCAGATACCATTTATAAGGACCTAGTCCCCAACCGCATCATAGGGCAATGTCTCCCTAAAGTAGGAAAGACAAGTAGATGCCTATAATAAGTTCATGGGCATAATATGCCAATCTCTTACCATTCCACATCCGATGTGTAATATCTCAATCTCCCTTCCTTATGTCTAAGCGTCCTTGCTAAGGCTCAATCATACATAGCATAGAATCTCCTCTCTAGCCAATGTGAGCTATTACAAGCCCACCACTCGTTGCCTAGATTATCAGAAACTCGGGTGGATAGCCCAGCCCGAGCTTTTGAGAACCTAGTTCTGATATCATTTGTAACAACTCGGTCCACGGTCCCACCACAAGTTAATGTCCCCCTCAAAAGGTCTAGCCAAATTAAGTGCTTATGCATACATGGGGTCTCTGAAGGCCAATTATAAATCCTCAACATCTAATGCGGGATATTATAGGAGCTTTGCACGCCAAAGAGGATAACCAAAACCAGCTAAATCAAGGACTCATTGGCGTCCGAATCTGATCCACGTAGGTTCGAGCTCCCATCCTATCGTTGATTGCAATCACATGAAGCTCCAAAGTTAGGAGCGCAGATTCACAAATCTTTCCAAATCTTACAAAGATTTGCCACCATGGAAGGTAAATCTTGCAACTAAGATTTACTTGCTCTTACTTTTAACTATTCACAGTTTGACAATCTCTAAATCTCTCAAGTCTTTTGCAAAATAAATATTAGAAAAAATTTCCGTGTAAATAAGATGGAACTCTTTTAGAACTATGTTTTCTTAGTTGGAGATAATCCATACGGGTATTTGTAGTCTTACTACTAGAGCCACTCCCAAAAGTTTTTTGGTGTTTATGTCGTGTAATTTCATAAGGTGTTGGGAAATTATTCTGCCTTTAAGGTATGATGGTGCTAACTTGCATCTATCCAGTTGCCATCTCCTAACTTTTAGGTCCGAAAAATAGAGTGATGTAGCTCTGGTAAGTGTATTAAGAGATGGAGATATTGCAATTGGTAGAAGAATTGGGGGAAGCACGAAGAGAGGCTAGGCTCTCAAGGGGAAGAGGATGAAATCCGCGGGGGGAGGTATAAACCCCAGCCTAAACCAACACCAGTGCAAGTCCACGTGATTTTTCTCTTTATCTTAAACTTCACAACCATCTGTGAGAGTAAATTATGAGTTGGGTGATGGAGACTCGAACCACCACGTACTAATGTCAGGCCCAAAGGCCCTAATCACCATGCTTTAGCTTTGACCTCAATCGAAAGTATATATCTGGAGATTATGTTGTAGCAATGTTGACAATGCTAACACCAAAAGAAAATGATTACTTCGCTTTCTTCTAAATTCTGCTCGATGGAGTGTGTGCATAATGAACTTCATGTCTTCATTTGTTACAGGAGCCACCACTCCCCGTATTTTTACTTATTTTGGTTCATAAAAAGTACAGATTTTAACTTGTGTGCTTCGAACAATAGCCAGTTCTTTGCTAGCCAATTTATTCCTCAAGTATCCGTGATTAGATGGTTTCTGTAATAGTTTTCTAACCACTAATGCACCTTTATAACTGTTTTGTCGCTGAAATGCCTGCTCTCTTCCCCTGTGCAGAGGCTACACAGCACCTGAATATGCCATCAGAGGAGAGTTGTCTGAAAAGGCCGACATTTATAGTTTTGGAGTTCTGGTGCTTGAAATTATTAGCCTCAGAAAAAATACAGATCTTACTTTGCCATCAGAAATGCAATACCTCCCAGAATATGTAAGCCTTCTACCTTCTCGGCTATGCTTAGTGTGGCATCATTATTGACACGACGGAATATAATAGCTTCTGTTATGATTTCATGTTAGGCGTGGAAGCTTTATGAGAGGTCCAAAGTGCTCGATCTAGTAGATCCAAACATGCGGCAAGATGGGTTTGTAGAGAAGGATGTTTTGCATACAATCCATGTGGCTTTCTTGTGCCTTCAGCCTCATGCGAACCTACGACCACCTATGTCGGAGATTGTGGCAATGTTAACATGCAAGGTCGAAATGGTTAGAACACCTTTGAAACCGGCATTCTTGGATTGCCGTCGGAGGACGGATGAGAAACTTTCTTGGGACTCTATATCGGAGGTTTTCCCTTCTCCGCTGCGAAGTGATTCCCCTTCCTTGACTCGAGCTCCAAACAAAGGATTATGAATGGACGTTAGTGCTTCGTGGAAATCATGAAATACGAATAATGTTGTGTTTGTTTTCTGAAAGTTACGTGTTAAGTTCATATACTTATCATTATATATGAAATGTTTGCAAAGAGATGTAAGCCGAATTGTTTTTTGGTGGTCTTTGACACTTCAAGAAAACTCACTTTTAGCGACGGAATTTTTCGTCTTTAAAAGTAGGTAATCCGTCGGTAAAGACTTTAGCGACGGACTGTCCGTCGCTAAAAATCAGTTGGGAAAAACTCCGTTGTTAAAAGATTAGCAACGGATTTTGGTAATCCGTCGGCAAAATTTGAATTTTACCCACGGAAATAATTACTTTTAGTGACGGAAATTTTCGTCTTTAAAAGAATTTTCTATATTTGTTCTAATTTTTGAATTTTTCAAAAAAAAAATTTTAGCGACGAAATTTTCGTCGTTCAAAGTCTCTCTAAATCATTTTCCAACAAATTTTTAACGACACAATTTCGTTGTTAAAGGTCTGTCTCTAAAATATTTATCATTTTGTAGGACTTTTAGCGACGGAATTCTGTCGCTAAAACCCAAAAGGCTTTTTTTGTTTTTATTAAATCTTTAAAATGTCAAATCTGTTTCAAACAATTAATTCTAATCAACTAATCCATCAATAATTTAATTATTGAAACTAGCATTCGTCTTTAACAAATTTCAAGTAAAAAAATAAGAATTAAGTTAGATATGTTCATTGAATATAATGTATAATATATTACATCTTACAATCTAAAAAAAAAATAAAAATACAAGTTACATTGAAACTAAAAAAATTATAAACCAAGGATTTGCTCCAAAACCTGCACAAGGAAAAAAAAATACAAGTTACTTAAAAACAATTTGACTGCAATTAGTTGTTATCTTACCTTCATCTAAGCTAAGTAAAAGCCCATGCAGTGCTATTTCCTATCAAGAGATGAAGGAAAGATAATAATCGTGTAACATACCTAAAGATAATTTTCATAAAAGAGATCGGCTGCTATAATTTATGTGAGAGCTTTTTTAAAGTCACATAGTGCAGTACTCCTTCCAAAGAATGAGGTTTAAAATCATATCAGAATTACTGCCGAGGGATTCATGTCACAAAAATTCCAATAGACGTTAAACCCTACAAGAATTCCCAATCATGATATCAGAAAGACAAATACAAATAACAAGAACATCGGGCACCATCCCAAAGACTATTACTTGAGCATTCAACAACAAATTAATGTAACTGAATTAATATATCCCCACATTATAAAGGTTAGCACTGCTTCCCAGAGTACCTCAAATGGAAAAGGCTCACCTCATGTGAAACCTGCCTCACAAAACCAAATATCCAAACATCCAATCAAGCAATATAATGCTCAACGCACATCTTAGCGATCAATATCTATTACCAAGAATATTTGACAACTCAAATTTATAAATTTTGCTTCTTTGGAACCCTCAAGTCTCCTAAACGACCGTTCCTACTGCCTGATATGTGAAGAAGAAATTAACTTCAACAAAAAAATGTCGAGAGGCAAGAAGTCAGATGGTCTAGACGAACTTCTCCATCAGATGAAAAAGCATTGCAGAAGACCAACAGGAGCACGAAAACCAGATTCATGATGAAATTGCCTGATAAAAAAAAATCCTAATTTTATCATGTTATACAGTGACCAGGGAACAATTCCTTCAGTTCTAGAGAGAATTTCTAAACTTTGATCAAGTGATTGATGGCATATTCACTTGAATAGATTTTTATGGAGTATCTAAGCACTAAATTTAAAGCAGAAAAGATACACATTAGTAAAATAAGTCAAAACATATACAAGAAAGGTATACTTGCAAGAAATCAGAATGAGAACAGAAAACAACCATAAATGCCTGCACATCACAAGCTTTAGAACTACGTTGGGTTCAGCACAAAATAGACAAAACCCAATAAATTTTTAGGAGCAGAATTGGTTAGCAAACGTTGCAAATAAGGAATATCCCACAATAGTATATTAGCAGCTGGGAACAATAAATACTGTGTATGTGAGTGTGTGAAAGAACAGCTTACAGGGAAGAGCAGCCCTCCTTCAGCAACTATCCATTGCAACCCAAAGAGGGGTTATGGGCAGAATGCAAAACCGGGTGAACCGGTGAAAGGAAAAAAGCAATGGGAAAATTGGACTACGGACACTTGATTCCCTTCTCATTTTTTTTGAATTGTGCGTACTTGATTCCTAGTACTTTGAATAAAAGGTTCATATACAAATCGCGATCTCATGTTAAAATTGAGGTATGTAAGTGGAAATTGGCGGGCAGAGGCGCGGCACCGGCGGGGGTGGCATGGGGAGCGACAGGGTAGATCCGGTGGCCGGCAACAGTAGAGACCTGCGGGGCAGAGGCACACGAGGTTCTGGCGCCGGCGGGGCTGTAGCAGCCGAACGTGCGTGGCTGATACGTCTGCGGGGCCGGCCTAGCTGCTGGCACCAGTGGAGCTGTGGTGGCGAGGGTGGCATGGGGGTGCGTCAATGAGGGTTGTAGAGAGAGGCAGAAAGAAAATAGGGAAAAATGGCAGTGCAACGGCGGGGAGAAAAGAAAAGAATTAGGGTTTGTGTCCATTTAACTAACTTTTAGCGACGGATTTTTTCCATCGTAAAAAGTTCGTCGTTAAAAATTATAAATTTTTTCAAATAAATAGACTTTTACCGACGGAACTAATCCGTCGCTAAAAGTAATTTAAAAATCATTTTTAAAAAAAAAAAGTTTTTCAAAAGAGGAAGAATTTCAAAAATTCAAATTAGCGACGGATTTACCGTCAGTAAAAGTCCATTGGTAAATGTCCGTCGCTTAACATATTTACCGACTGAATATTCCGTTGGTAATCTCTTTAGCGACAGACATATCCGTTGCTAAAAGTGCTTTTTTGCGACGGAAATTGGTCCGTCGCTAAAAATCCGTCTCTAAAAACTATTTTTCTTGTAGTGTGAAATCTCATTACTTTTTTGATTTTTAAAGGCTGAACTAATGTTATTTGTAATACTTGGACCGTTTTCTGTTTTTTACCGAAAAAAGAAAAAAAAAGAAAATTAGAAATAGAATGCCTCCGTAAAATAGCCAAAATAGTTTTTAAGATGGATGTTGCAACGGTGATACCATGTCACCAATGCTGATCTGCCATTACTCGCCAATGAACTCGCTTTTTTTGGTTAGTAAGATAGTGACATTAAATTAAAAGTTAATAGTAGATGTTACAGACATAAATTAGTTTTCATACTAGTCATGACATCTTCATGGCTTACAAATGTACACAAAAGTAATAGCAAACCTTCATATTTACATTTGCCCAAACAAAAACAGGTAGAAAAATGACTAGGCAGACAAAAGGTTTTACTTATCGAGTCAGTGGTTCCTGTATTTGGGCTTTGCATTCGGACTTTGATAAGGTACGGGTTTCATGTAAAGTACCTACTGCCACGTATGTACATCAAAAGAGTAGAAGGCTAGAAAAATAGAGCAAAAGTTGTACATGATCGGTGTCACCATATCCAGTATGTCGACAGAGTCAGACAACTGTAAAAGAAGAAATTTAGAATTTGTTAGCATAGTTATATGTTGCAAATGCTTTGTTGTAGCCCAGGTTGCAGCTAATAATAAACCCCGTCTATAAGCTGAGTAAATATCTCACAAAGGAAAGGATATCGTTGTTGCACCACATCTATGCATATCTGTGTCAAAGTAGATGATACCAAGTCCAGCTATAAGAGTAGGTATGTCTAGTGAAACATGGATACCCAGGAAATATTTGATAGGGCTAGAACATTGACAGGGTGTTTGCATGATGATATTTTCGCTGGGAATAAGAGGGAATTAGATGATTGGGTGAGGACAGAGAGGTATTTACTTGACTTGTAAAAGGTTGACAATTGGGTCGCGGGAGTTTAGGTTGTGATGGTAGGGTAGTGGTGTAGGCCATGATATTTGACACAGAATGCTTTATTTGTTGGATTACAACGAAGGGGTTGAAGGAGACTTGTCGGAAAGTTAAGTTATTTCGATGGATCCAAATAAACCATAAGGTAATGAAAATATAGATACGAGCTAAGGAAAGTTTTTGTTTTTTCAAGGGGCCTTTTGTCCATGCAATTAGCCATTCGGTAATGGAACATTGGATGTTGTCGGTTTGGAGTCCAAGTGGCAGACCATACCAAATGGGTCTAACTGAAGAACATCTCAGGAAAAGATGGTCACGAGTCTCTGGGGCGTCATTACAAAAGGGGCACGCATTAGTCCGAGTGATCAATAAATGAGAGAGTTTGGTGTGAAGGGGAAGACGGTCCCAGAAAAGCTGCTAGGTGAGAAAGAGCATCTTCAACAGAAGTGGTAGTTTCCAGAGATTTGTCCATTCCTGTGGTGTGTAGCTTAGTGAACTAAAAGGGTGGACTCTATCACTTAGTAGTTCGGAATGCCGCTCCTGATATAACATGTGTTAGGCAGATCTTACCGTGAATTCCCCATTAGCCGTATGACCCCATACTTGAAGATCCTCAAATGCGTGAGAATGGATGTACATGGTTACAATATTCCGACATATTTCCAGAGGAAACAGATCAAACAACAGTGCTCTATTCCGATCCCCATTGTTGATGAGGTCATTGACTTTCACAATGGATAAGTCGCGACATCGAGCTCTATCCAGACTCGAGGATTGAACGTTTGGAATCCAATTATCTTGTCAGATAGGAATTTGAGATCCCGAACCTACTTCCCATCGGAGGCCTTTAAGTAGAACATTACGCCCTACTGAAATGCTACGTCAATTCCATGAAAAATTCTCCTTAGTCTTAGAATTGAAAAGGTTTTCTCGGGTACAGTATTTGCGCCATAGAACTTGAATGACAAGATCTTATGGTGCCCGGGCTAATCTCTAACTATATTTAGCTAGTAATGCTCAGTTAAAAAGACATGAATCTTTAAATTGAGACCTCCAATGCTCTTCGCACCACATAAGGCAAACCAATTGATCCAACGTATGCTTTTTCAGTTTTCATTTCCGAATCACCAAAAATTGTTAAGGATATAGGTAATTTCCTTACATACAGCTTTAGGAAAAAGACTTATATAACACCCCAAATCTCAATATGCCTAGCCGGTTAATTTATTTTAGAGTGACGACTTTCATATGTAAGATTTAGCGTCGATTTTCATGAGTAAAATTTTATCGGTAACCTTTAGCTACAAAATTTGTGAAAACCATAAGTTATAAATTAAAAATGACAAATATAAGTGATATTGAAGGAGGTATTAGTGACAATTAGTGTAAACGATATTTTAAAAGTTTTTAGCGATAAATTTTCTTATAGTTAGCATTATTTTATGTAACAACTTTTAGCGGCGATTTATTTCTTTTAGTATTGGTATACGTTTAGCTACAATTAAAATTTTATTTTTAGTATTGGTGCGCTTATCAACGATGATTAGTGAAGTGGGGCTACGTAACGGCCTGTAAAATTTTTCCTAATATATTAATTTATTGCAAATAATTATTTGGAGCTTTTAACGATAATAAAAAGATTCGGGTAACATTTAAAATAACACGAAACTTGGGGGGGTTTGGTAATTGTGCTTTTAAGGTTTTATATATAAACTCACATATACTATAGGCAGCTGTCCGAGAGTCCCCTTCAAGCCCATCATATCTACTTTGAGAGAGATACCGAGAGAAGAGCACGGCTGAGAAGAAGTTTCCGGCTATCGGGATTTGGGTTTCTCTGGTAAGTTTTTCATCTTATTTTCTCTTGGTTATTTAAGGATTTAAGGGATGGCTACGGTAAAGGCAGAAAACCCTGGAGTGTGTTCGTGAGTATTATGTGTATATGTTTAGGTATTGGATCACAGCATCTGGAAAAAATCGTGAATGGCAAAGTGTACGTGTTGTTGATGCATGGGTTTTTGGGAGTGTCTTAGTTATGCATGAGGGAACTGTGAGGTTTGGTTGTGGCCATGAGAAATGGGTATGTCGTAAGATAGTGTGTTTGTGTGCACAAAATTAGAGGGTGTGAAGTCTTGTGTGTTTGTGTATGATTGTGAGTGAAATGAAGCGGTTAGAGAGAGAGAGAGAGAGCGCAAGGAGGGGCTGCCGTGTGTAGTATCTGATGTGGGTGTGTTGTATATGTCAAACGTGTTGTGAATGGGTATAAACAGTGATGCCAAGGAAAGTGGGTTCGCAGTCGACGTGGAGGTGCCACAAGGAATGCAGTCCGACTCGGATGCCAAGTGTAATGATGTGAGACACAGCAAGGGCAGAGACCAAGGGCTTCCCAGACAGAGCTTGAGGGTGGCAGTGCTGCGAGGGCCATGGTGCAGAGTGAATACACGACGACAGTCACAGTCTGATGCTTATGTCCGAAGTCAGGGTCCTGTATGTTTCTCTCTCTAGGATTCTAGAGTGAGAAAGTGAAAGTGTTCTGAAAATGTCCATCCCCAAATGAATTCTCAAGACCTCTATTTATAGAGGTTGAGATGATGATGTCATCACACGACACGTGGCACTCCCCGGGAGTGACACGTCACCGAGGGTCCACAGCTGTCGGTGCTCCGTGGACTGTCGTACAGCGTTGCTCTGTCTGTCTGGAAAGACTGGCTCCCACAGCGTCGGTGTGGCCAGAGAAACCCCTTGATCTAGCCTCCAATCCAAGCCCTTGCAGAGTCCCACAGGCCTGGCAGTGGTGGTGAAGACCCGACGCCCAACTGTCAGGCAGACTAGGCGCGATGCCCTCCGAAGACCTGCTCCCGTCTCGGAGTGACCTGGGGGTCATAGTCCATGGGGGTGCCAACGCAATTCCCCAGTGCCGGAGCACATGTCATGAGAGTGGTGCGGCGACGAACGTCGCGAAGCAATACTTGGTGCCGGGGGCACGCATGATGAGAATGGCGCACGGGCGCGGCGACGAACGTCGTGGAGCTATACTTGGTGTCGTGGGCACGTATCATGAAGATGGCGCACGGGCGCGGCGACGAACGTCGCGAAGCATATACTTGGTGCCGAGGCACACGTCATAAGAATGACGCATGGGCGCGGCGACGAATGTCGCGGAGATGGTGTACGGGCACGCGTCGGGTGTCCCGAAGATGGGATTTGAGCTGAGTGTACCTGTCATAACAAGATGATGAATGCAATATGTAGTAATGACAAAGTTGGAAGTGATGGTACGCGGTCGTCGGACGACGGACGTCGCGAGGATGATGGACGACGGACGTTGCGAGGTTGATGCATGACGGACGTCGCGAGGATGATGGACGACGGACGTCGCGAGGTTCATGGACGACGGACGTCGCGAGGTTTATGCACGACGGAAGTCGCGAGGTTGATGGACGATGGACGTCGCGCGGTTGATGCACAACGGATGTCGCGCGGATGATGGACGACGGACGTCCCGAGGATGATGGACGACGAACCTCCCGAGGATGATGGACGACAGACGTCGCGAGGTTGATGCACGACGGACGTCGCGAGGATGATGAACGACGGACGTCGCGAGGATGATGCACGACGGACGTCGTAAGGATGATGGACTACGGACGTCGCGAGGATGATGGAGACGGACGTCCCGAGGATGATGCACGAGGGACGTCATGAGGTTGATGGACGATAGACGTCGCGAGGTTCATGCACGACAGACGTCGCGAGGTTGGTGCACGACGGACGTCGCGAGGTTGATGGACGACGAACGTCGTGAGGTCGACACACGACGGACGTCGCGAGGTTGATGGACGATGGATGTCACGAGGTCGACGCACGACGGACGTCGCGAGGTTGATGGACGATGGATGTCACGAGGTCGACGCACGACGGACGTCGCGAGGTTGATGGATGACGGACGTCGACGCACGACGGACATCGCAAGGTTGATGGGCAACGGACGTCGCGAGGTTAATGCACGACGGACGTCGCGAGGTTGATAGAGGACGGACGTCGCGAGGTTCATGCACGACGGACGTCGCGAGGTTGATGGAGGACGGATGTCGCGAGGTTCATGGACGAACGTCCGTAAACATTCCAGAGGTGCAAAGACTTGAGAAAACAAGTGCGCGCGGGAGGGGAAGTCATAGGCCAAAGATTGGGGGAAGGCCAAGGCCACCACCTCTGGGGAGGCCGAGGCCGACCCTAAGGGGTGGCCAAGGCCAATGGCCAACTCCCATGAAGGGAGGCCAAGGCCACTCCCCCTTTGGGTGAACTTCGGGCGCACTGACGGTAGGTGCTTTGATGAGCGATGACGAATCCGAAAGTTGCGTTGCGATGATCGTGTCGACGTGAATCATACCCATGTGACGAACAAGGTGCTAAAGTCATATACAAAGTGTACGAAGCGAACAAAGCGCAAAAAAGGACTTTGTGCGAAAAGTAAAGAACCGGGTGGGAAGGCCAAAGCCAACCTCCCATGGGAGGCCGAGGCCGACCCCATGGCCTTGGGTGAGGCTGAGGCCGACCCCATGGGGTTGGCCAAGGCCTTTGCCCCTTGACCCCGTCGCTCTGGTTGCGCCAACGGTCGATATCTTTGGTGAAAAGGTGCTCAGGTGGTCGTGGAGCGACGAACGTGGTACTGTGAGTCAGGGTAGCGTGAAATAATTGGTGACTAAGTCGCGCGTGAGGCATGTGAAGCAAAGGATGCACGTGACTTGGGCCCGCGCACTTTGACCAGTTCGAAGCGTTGAATACGGTGCTTGTGCGGACTTGTCATGCACAATGGGACTCCAAGTGGACTTTTGAGTGCAACCAGAATAGGTTGGGAACAAACAACAAGGCAGGAAGAGTGTTTGTGCGGTGTGTTAATGAATGGTGCATGAAATTTTATTGGGAGATTGATGGAAAAGGCAGATCCTAGATGGGTTGTGTGTGGGTGTATAGCACGTGTGAGTGATATGTGCCGTGTGAGTGATATGTGCAAGCAAAATGTATGTGTGTCCATGGTGAGGCTGCCAAGGGCAATTTGTATGTGCTGTGTGCGCGCGTGTACTAGGTGTGTGTGTTTGTGTGTGTGTGGGTAAATTGTGTGCTTTGTGCATGATTGCGTGAAAACAGTAATGCACCACTGCGGTGAGCCAGTGGGTGCAATGGGTCTTGTGCATGCGTGTGTTCATATGTATATGTGTGTGAGTTGTGCTCAGGTGGTGTGTGTGTGTACAAATGTGTGTACCGTGTGTTCATGTGTGTGTGGGTATCATATGTTTCTGTGTGTGAGTGTGTCGTGCATGTGTGTGTGTAAAGCTGCCAGGGGCAGCTCTGTGTGTGTGTTTATGTGAGGTAATGTGTGCGTATTTGCAGAAGGAGTGCGTGAGTGTGAGGCAAGTAGTACACTGCCCGCAGGGGTGTGTGTGTGTTTAGGTAGTGTAAGTATATATATATATATATATATATATATATATATATATATATATATATATATATATATATATATATATATATATATATCAAGTGTGTATGTGTGTGCTAATGGAGTGATGTGGGGCACAGTGAAGGAGAGTCGTGTGCAATGGTCTGCTGTGTATGTTAGGGTGAGATTAGAGTTAGCACAGAAGGGGAAGGAAGAAGAAGATCAGCTGCTGGCTTGTGCAGTGAAGATGGCACATTATGCTTGTAGAATTGTACCACGAGTTCGGGTTAAGTTCGAGTTTGACACATGTATAGACTAGCGCACGGTTATTGCAAGAACATAAAACTTTACAGCATAGTACGTTAGGTCATATTAGAATTTATGGCCAAATTTCATAATTTTTTGAAATCGTGTGTATTTTTAATATTTTCTGTAATTTCAAAATTGTAAAATTCTTTTGAAGCCTTTAAACTCATGAAAATATTCTGAAAAACATTGAGTAATGTTTATATGTTACAAATAAGTCCAAGTTTAAGTTCGGTAATTTTTATAATTTATTTTCTTTCATTTTCATATCGCATTGATTTTAGCAAAATGAAAATTTTAAAAATAGTTTTAATGCCTTTTAATTTCTAATTTAAATTTCTATAATTTTCATACATATTTTAAAGCTATTAGAAAAATTATGGGACTTTATTTTCAGCTAGAAGCAATTATGGCTATTT
The DNA here is from genome assembly GCA_033070095.1 of Escallonia herrerae. Lineage (NCBI taxonomy): Eukaryota > Viridiplantae > Streptophyta > Magnoliopsida > Escalloniales > Escalloniaceae > Escallonia > Escallonia herrerae. Next base: position 702,743 of record JAVXUP010000118.1, read on the forward strand.
ATGGGTTTTTCTAGCATTTAAAACAATTATTTTAATTCAAAAATATTCAAAAATTCAGAAAATTCGTAATTTGACTTTTAACAATATTTTAAGCTATAAATCATTTTGTTATAATTTATTATGACTTTGAAATATCGTTACGCATTAAGGAGAGTACATGATTTTCGGTTAGGTTGGCCGTGTTCGTGACCTGCTTTGAGTTGAGCGATTTCGAAATTAGAAGTGAGCACATGGTGGGTAGTTGATATTAAATTTATAGTATAATAGTGTAGTTTATTTTTCTAACAAATGGATTGTCAATCTAAGTTTATTCAGAGATTATTGATTGAGGTTTGGTAGCAATATTACTTAGCTTGGATCGAAGTAAGGAATTCTATCCGAACCCTATATCATTGTTCTAATTTCAAATGCTTTATTATAACAGTTTTACAGACTACATTGAATGTTGATTTTTATGATTGATATAAAAATATTTTTAAACTGCCATGAAATCCTAATTTGAGCTGTTTAGCGATCGTTTGAAATTCTTATTCATACTTATCTGTTTATTGACTCAAACATCGTAAAATATTTTCAATTCTATTTATTGCTTCTCAATGTTGAAATGAATTAGTAACTTGAGAGTAATAAGGATGGTTTATATTGCTGGAGTTATAAGGATGGTCTGTTGGTTGGGTTAAACTAGTACTTAGATGGACAAGTCAGTGTACATATGCATATGTAAAGCGTATCGAGCACTAGGGGTGAGCACTAAACCGTTCAAACGGATCTGAACCACTCAAATCGATCAAACCGAATCAATCCAATCCGAACCGTTCAAAGATTTTAACAGTTTGGTTTTTTCATTTTTCAAACCAACATTGGTTTGGTTTGGTTTACGGTTCACATTTTTGAAACCGATTTCAAACCGAACTGAACCGAACCGATGTATGATATGTTAATCTATTTTTAGTAATATTCCATAGATAATTACACATATAGGATATTAAGCAAATCCAAAGAAAGAAATCTTGAAAGTTAAAAGAAACGAAAATATTAACAACACTCATAACACAAAAAGTTTGTGAACAATATATGGTTTATATTTATTCATTCTTTCTCATTCAACAATGAGAACTTATATATCAAATAAAACAAGATTATATGCAATCTAAAAAAAATATAGTAGTATGCAAAGGAACGACGTCTTTAAGTGCGAAAACCGATCAAAACCGACTAAACCGGACTGTTTAAACTGACCAAATCGATGGTGTTTGATTTGGTTTGGTTCACAAATTTTCAAACCGAGGGATAATGGTTCAGTTTAGGGGTTTAGTTTGTGGTTTGACCCCCAAACCGAACCGTGCTCACCCCTATCGAGCACTGCCAGGGTGGCTTTATTACAACGTACTACTCATGTTCAATGTTTCCTGTTTATGTTTTATTTCACCTGAAATGTTTGAAATGATTATTGATTTAAGGGATTGAGTTGATACTCATCCCTATGTTTATATTGAAATACTGTGGTTTTCTTTGAAAACCCTTTTAAAATTATCATTTGATTGTATATAGAAAATCCTTTGAATCACTTTGCTTTTCCATGTTAAAAGTTGTTATTTGGTTTAAATGAAAAATCGTCTGAATCATTTTTTATTTGTTTTTAAATCTTTGATCGACCTTATTGGGCTCTCGAAAGTTCACTCTCCTTTGACTTCCTTTCCGCAAGTTGCTTGTGTATGGATTAGAGCTGAGCGAGAGAAATTAAATTAAGTTAGTGTTGATTACTAGAACCCTTACGTGGGTTGACATTATTATTTGAAAAATTTTGGACTTAGTTTTGATGTTCCATTTATGATGGTTTATTAGGACTATGATTTAATTGATGGTTAGTTGCTCTGACAGCTTCTGGCATTATTGTGATCGATCGATTGTTTAACGTTTCGAAAATTTTGGGACGTTACACCTTACCTGCATGTGGTCAATTAGAATTGAGAAAAGTACCGATACAACCAAGGTTGCCCTTCCGGCTTTATTGAGAAGACATCCTTTCCATTCTGCACATCTTGCTTGAATATTGTTTATGATGCTCTAGAAGTACTATTTTTGGAGAGTAATGGTATCAAGAGTATTGCCCAAATATTTGATGAATATGTTCGAGTGCGTTATGCCTAGAATAGATTGAAACATTTGTTTGGACTTCACTGATATGAGAACTTGTCGTAAAAGAGGATTTCTGATGATTTACAAGTTGTCCAGATTCCAAGCAGTAATTGTCTAGCAAGTTTCTCACTGCCAAACAAGAGGATGGACTGACTTTCATGAATATTAAAGAGTCATCTGCGAAGAGGAGATTATTGATCTGTGGAATTTTTATTCCTGCTTTAATACCATGGATGGATCCATTGACGTTGGCCACTTTAAGGTAGATGAAAATGCTTTTGCACATAGAATAAAACGATACGGAGATATTGGGTCGCCCTGTCGGGTCCATTAACCAGGATATCATAGATAACAGTCTTTACACAGGTCATAATGAGAGAGATAATGTGCTCCAGAAATCGGACTTTCCTTAGGACAACTTCCAGAAAGACCCCGTTAACTGTATCATACACTTTACTCATATCCATTTTTCTTATACTCAAGATGGTTTTAGAGTTCTTACAGGATCAGATCTTTTGAACCAGTTCTTTACACAGGTCTGGCCTGGAATAAAAGCATTTTGGTATTCTGAAATGAGGCTGGCCATATAGGGTTTATGCGTTTTGCCAGGGTCTTGGCTAGATTTTGTATATAGTGTTACAAAAGCTGATTGGTCAAAAATTACTAGGACTAGAAGTATTTGTAGCTTTTGGAATTAAAGTGATAAAGGTTTTATTGACTTCAGATAACATGTGCCCTGAGAAAAGAAAAGATAAAGCCGCCGATGTGATAGGTGTAGAGAGATAACTCCAACAATTTTGGTAAACAAGAGGCAAGATGCCATTCGAACCTGGGGCTTTAGGAGGTGCAAGTTGGAAAAAAGCCGTTTTAATTTCATCTGGTGGGGAGAGAGTATCATTAGGTGATAGAGATCTGCCTTTTCCCTCGGTTGCTTATCTAAAGAAGTTCAGTAGTCACCCTTGGATTCAAAATTCAAAATGGGGCCAGAATTGTCATGGTCTTCATCAGTATCACACTCATCGGGAAACTCTGGAGCACGAAACATTTTTGCTGTAGTTTGTAGATAGATTTCAATCAAGTCAGCTTATTGTTGGACAGATATAGCAGAGAAATCATGTTCCTGTACCAAATTAGAAGATAATTGGGTACATTGAAGAGTCTTAGGGGAGATTGTGAGAGTGGTATCTTTTTGAATGCCATCCATATATTTTGGAATATTATTCGGATGAAAGAGAATATAAGAACATTCATTAGTAGTGTCCATAAATTGTCATAAGGAGACTTGAGAACATGAGTGAGGATTCCAATCTTTTCCATATCTTCCTGTAAAATAGGCATAACAGCTTCATGCATGGGAGTGGAAGATTTATTCAGATCCACATGAGTTGAGCGCATCACAGTTGAAATGGTAGATGATTCTGGCTGTTGATTTGGCAAGCTAGTTGGAACAGGTGGATAGTCATGCATGATTTCTTTAGGAGTAAGAGTAGAAGTGGTACTAAGATCCACCAAAGGTATTGGGTCCTTAGAGTTTAAACCGGAGTGAGGCACTACTGATGGGGAATTGTTAATAGGGTCCAAATTTGTGATAGGGTCCAGAATAGCCATCCATTAGAAGGGGTCAAGAGATTAATAGGAGTCACTTTAGTGTCTATCACAGGCGTCGTCCCTAACAAAGAGCCAAATGAAAGGAGATGAGTTTGATTTGACTTGGAAGTCTTTTCAACAGAAGAAGAGTTCCCAGCTAGTTTGTTCAACTGATTAACTAGCCACGTGTCCACCATCGCATGATCATGTGAAGAGTCAGATAAAGAATTTACACTATTGTTGTCAGGTGCATTAAATGCTTGGCAGTGTGGTAGACAAGAGCTAGTTGTTGTCGCCGGCGCGTGAAATTCAGGCATCGGATTTCGGGCTAAGATTTCCAATAAATCTGAACTGCTTGCTGAAATAGGGGGAGGTTGGCAGGAAAAGATACAGTTTTCACTTGAAATTTCCTCTTGTTCATTGATGGAGCCTGTATTTGATAAGGCAGGATTTGCCTCTACTTCCAAATCCCAGTCCTCGGGATGAAAATCTGAGAGGTTGTAATCAAAGTTTATTTCCTGCATTGGATCAAAATCATGTTCATCTTGGTTAAAATTATCTTGAATTAGTGGATTAGGTGTAACGACCCGTCCACGGCCCCACCACAGGGCATTGCCTCCCTCAAAAGGGCTAGCTAAGTAGGTACTTATGAATTCATAGGTAGGGTCTTATAAGGCCAATCATAAACTCTGCCACAATTGATGTGAGATATTACAATCTCCCTAACTTATTCCTTAGCGTCCTCGCTAAGGCTCAATCACACATAACCCAGAATCTTCCTCTCTAGCCAATGTGGGATATACTTAGCTCACCCTTCGTTGCCCCAACCATCTTCTTGATGTGGGATATACCCGGACTTGCCTTCGTTTCCCCCAACCATCGGCAACCCGACTGGATAGCCCAGCTCGAGCTTTCGAGAGTCAGCTTTGATACCATCTGTAATGACCCGGTCCACGGCCCCACCGCAGGGCATTGCCTCCCTTAAAAGGGCTAGCCAAGCAGGTACTTATGAATTCATAGGCAGGGTCTTATAAGGCCAATCATAAACTCTCCCACAACTGATGTGGGATATTACATTAGGGGGTTGCTCCATATAGTTCCAAACATCAAGAAAGTTGCCCAAATTCTGAATATCACCCAGTTCGTCAATAGGTGCTTCTGACGCAGCAGATGACCCCGAATGAATAGATGAATTTGGCATCACAAAATTTAAGTCCTCACTCGAGGCAACTGATGTTGCAAGGGAAGAAGCTTCATACTCTTGAGTGAAATGAGCACCAATATCATTAGTGGAAATAAAAATCCTGGAGGTGCGATTCAAGTCAGAATTAGGCAAAGCCTTGAAAGAGGAGGTAAACATTGGTTACCCAGTAAGAAAGAAGTTCTCATAATTAGCTGTTCCATGGAGATGTTCAGTTCTGTGAGTTAATGATTCAAGAACTTTTACCAGTGATGACTTGCAATGAATATTCTCGTGTCTGATTTTACCACATCGACAACAAATCTTAAAAATAAGTTCATAAGAACACCACATAGTGGTGTAGCCCATTCCATCAAGAAGTTGTAGAAAAACAGCAGGAACTGGTGGGAAATCTGTGAATATGCTGACTTTAATCCAAAAATAATCGATATTAGCCACACGCCGCTTTGACCAATCCAGTTCAAGTAAACTTCCAGCTGCCTATCCAATTTTTTCGGCTAAATAAGCATGATAGCAGTTACTAGGAACATGGGATACCAGCATCAAAAGATCTACAGTAGAAAATTTCATAGCTGCGTCAATAATATGAAGTTGCATGCTTGAAGAAAAAGTAGGGCTCCAAGGATATTCCATGGCCCGTAAGTTAATACAAGATAAGCATCTTCTATCCAAGAGAAATGGAAGAGAAAGACTGAGGGTGTTTTCTGGACCATTACTAGGTCGCGAAGGTTCCAACTTTCGTTGATTCGGAGTTGGACTTTTTGTTGGGATAAATGTAATACCCCGAACCTAGGTTTACCCAGTCATTATTACTTTAGTGACAATTTCTATGAGTAATGTTCCTTTACATTTTTAACGACGTTTGACTTGAGCAATGTTATCAGTGACAATTTATAATGTCGGTAGCTAAGAATAAAAAGTGGGTGCATTAGAGAAATAAATGAAGCTTAGCTGGTCACTCTGGAGAAGTTATAATTAATTAGGGTTTATTATATAAAGATCTGATCTCTCAGCTTAGTTATTTTAAAATGGCAGACAGATAACTTTGGAGAGAAGTGCAAAGATTTTGAAATGATAGAGAGAGAAATTTGGGGATATAATGGAAGAGACTTTGGAAGCAATTAAAACAATATAATTTTATAAGCAAAACAAATTAAAGGAATCCGAAAAAAAGGAACAAATGAAAAAAAAATGCAAAAAAAAAAGGGGATAGAGAACAGAAAAAGAGATGGGTAGAGAGAAGGGAGAAGACAGCCGGCCCTAGAGTGGCGACGCCACTCCTAACCGTGCCAGCGATGCCTTTGGCCATCGGCCATCAACTCCGGCCTGCATCTCCACCGAACACCATCGCCCGACGCCTCCATCAATTTTGCCACAGATCTTCCCCGAAAACGACACGCCGTTGCCATCATCGATTGATACTCCAAATCGGCCAACACTCTTGATCGATGCCGAAGGACAGCCACCGGTCAAACACCGGCGCAATGATGGCCACTAGTCATTGGCCATCACCAAACGACAACTACTAGCCGTGCATCGCCTTCATGCAGTAGCCAAAGGCGTCGCTGCCACCACCAACTCACCGTGCGATCGCTGTCGCAGGCCACCTATTCAGTCTCCGGTGAGTAACTCCGGTCGGCAGCCCGATCGCTGGCCAACGCCTCTTATAGATCACGGCAGCCCCATCACCGATGAGCAACTCCAGCTGCCCCTTCACCGAGTGCCATCACCCAATGCCTCTGTGACCGTCGTGCCATTGCCACCACCACAAAACACCTCCGCAACCACCATGCCACCGTGCTATTGCTACCGTGGTGAAATCCAATGCTAACGGCCGTTGTGGCCTTCACGAATTCGGCCAGTGACCAATCGCCCCAAAGCCACAGGCTATCACCAACCCCTTCTTTGCCACAGCAATTCTTTGCCACCGTCGTTAGAACTGCAGCGGAGCACTTCTGCACCTGCAAAGAACGACCTGTTTCCATGGCACCCTTAGATTTGCCGAATGTACCGTAATTCGATCTCATAATGGGTAAAAAGAACCGGTACTCTTCTCCTGCGGCTACGGTCGATAGAATCTATGACCTTGTTGATTGATGAGGGAACCTATTGGTTGCAATGGTTTATGGGTGTGGCGTTTGTACTGGGATAGAGTAGTTGTGGGTAGAGTGGGTATGACTGTGTGATTGTGGTATCTGGATAATTGTGCGTGGGCACTGGTGGGTGTACGTTGCATGTGTTTGAGCAGATGTGTATATTGTGTAGGTGTGGGGTAATTTCTGCAGTTGTGTGAGGTGAATGAGCACGTTGTTGTGTAGGCAACACGGTAGTGCATAAAGCCTTTTTATGGGTGAGTAGCAGTACGATGGTTGTACGTCTACTGTGTGGTGAGAGTGTGGTCGTGTGGTAGTGTACGGTTATGTACCTATCTTGGTTGTGTGTTTTCCAGTGTGAAGAGTGAGTATTAGGTGCTTGGACGATTTTGGAAGTGACGGGTTACTTGGGTGAAAATCAATTGGTAAAGTTGAGTTGTACGGCTATGTGGTATGGTAAGTACGTGTGCGTGGTGTACCATATGTGTACATGGTGTAGGTGCGTCGTATGCTTGCGAAGGCGTACCCTATGCATGTATGTGTTTTGGTTGAGAAAGCGCATAGGCTATGATAATATATAAAAGGAAATTGTTAGCGTGAGCTCTAGCGATTAACTGGGTACTATTTAGCGCAAGGTTGCTTGGTTGGTTATTAGAAACTGATGACTGAGGGAAATTTGGCAACGGTGATGAAATGCCTGAGAATGACATGGTGAACTGGGCACGATTTTAGACGGGTTATGTAACAGGTGGTCGGATACGGCGTCTGAGTTGTTTGAGAAAATATCCGACAGGAATTCTGCATTTTTCCTCAATGATGCCCTTCGGGTTATAGTGAAGTCGGGGCTATGTAGATGAAAGGAATGGCCTTAATGGTGCTATTGGTCAAACGTAACAACTGATCATCGCACTACATTTTGGATCGAGGAAATATGTCAGCAACAAGTAAGTACCCTGCCATATTCCTCCTTATACCCTACTTGAAAAATTATATATTGTATACATGTTCTTAGTTAAAATTGAAAGTTTTGAAACATTTTCATTGCCCTATGTCTGTGGTAAATCGTTTGATAAAATTTTAAATGAAATGCTATGGATTGTTGTGTGAGTAACTGAATCATGCTTGGTACATGTAGAATGAGATGATAGTTGACTGTGTTGTTACTGTGCCCTATATCCACGGGGGAAAGTGGGTTCTGGGTCCCATTCAACGGGACCATACGTTGACGCATAGTACTGTTGCACCGTGGTTCGCCCTTGCGTCCACATTTGTTATCCCGGGTGGAGGAGGGATTTTGGGTCCTAGTCAGTGGGACCATATGCCGACCGCAGTATACGTGTTATGATTAATTGTAATAGTGCTTGATGAAACTCTTGGTTGATCTTATTCTAATTCGAGAATCTTTTGATGCAAGTACATATGTATACGTGGATATGTTGAGTGTATTTATTTTGGTAACATTGAAATTTTATTGTGAAAAGGAAAACCATGGCATGTTTGAATCCCTCAAATTTATTTTAGGAATATGGCATGTGTATTTATTGGGCCACCATCTCACCCCTTTTCATAAATGTTTTCAGGTGAACACCTTGATGAACCTCAGTACTATGAGGGTAATGAAAATGAAGCCGCAGGAGATGCTCATTAGGAAGTTTGTTTAAGCTCTTGAGAAATTGTAGAACCGCCAGTTAATTATGTGAATCGTTCGTATACTAATTCCAGGAAGTTTTCTTTAGAATAAATACTAGCAGTTTTCATGGAGGAATTCAGTGGAATAATTTTGGAAAGAGCTGTAAGGAAATCTTTAGAAATACATGTTATGGTGTTAGTAAATGTATAATTATAGAAGTGTGAACAGGTTTTAAACAAGGCCTGACAAAACCCTAATAAGTTGTCTGTATGGGTCTGTGGCCGGTCACGTACCTAGTACATGGGCTTACTCGTGGGTTTGGGTCGTGACAATAAATCTCGGTGATCTAGAAATTTTTCAATCAACAGATGATGTTTGTTCTGTCTAGCTCCCCTGACCAGCTGGTTGTTAAGAGATACCAAACAAGTACGTAAATCCACAAATTCATTTTTAGGAAGGTTGCGGTCTGGGTTAGATGGGTTTGGCATGATGTGGTTGTGGTTTACGAGAAATGAGATTGAAGAGTCTAACTAGGGAAGGCTTTGACCAGTGACATGTTGAGTCGGTTGGAACTTTGGAGAAGATAACGCACAGTAGGATTTTGACTCAAATTCATGGTTGCCGACTTAAGTTTTCCTCTCTCTCTCTCTCTCTTTATATATATATATATATATATATATATATATATATATATATATATATATATATATATATATATATAGGAGTCTTGGTTATTTGTAGTAAGTGTAGAAAGGATAGAAGAGAGTGATTTTTGTGAGAGGAAAAACACAAGCAGCAGCTTGTGAGAAAAACAGAAGAGAGAGAGAGAGAGAGAGAGAGAGAGAGAGAGAGAGTGTTGAAACACCAAATTTGTGAGTTACATATATTGTGTTCAAGAGTGTTCTTGTACTAGAAATTTTTTGTCGATATATATACATTGCCATTGTTCGAATTATAGTTTGTGATCCCATTGCTCTTCTTACAAGTGGTATCAAAAAAGTGGAAAAAGAGAGGAAAGATGGTGTTTAGTTGATAGACTGCATTGGAAAGGAGGAAGAGAAACGTGAGCAGTTGGGAAAACCAGAGAGACGACGGGCTGTTCGACGCACACGCGCTTAGCATTGAACGATCCTAGAACCTTGAACGTGGCTGTTCTCTTTCCTCTTCCATAGAAGGAAAATAATGTCCAATTTTGAGGATGTTTTCAAGAAAGTCCAAATGACAGGGTGGTTGCGCTGCCGGGCAAACTCACTATCGGTCGTGCGCCTGCGACACAACCGATGAACAGTGTGGGATCTTTTTTGCCCCTAGGGCCTGGGAACTTCTCTGAAAATGAAAACTGAAAATGAGAATAGAAAGTAAAATAATTGCGTGCCCATATATGACAACGAGAGTTTTCGATTGATTGTGAATGTTTACACAACAATGTTTTTAACTCTAGAAATTGAACTTTCTATCAATGGTAGCAAAAGCCTCTAAACAAAAGAAAGCAAAAGACTTCAAGTCTTGATTTGTTTGGTTGATGATCCTCTAACAGACTGCCTAAAGAAGTCTAAATAAACTATTATTTCTAGTCTAGTTTTGTTGAGAAATTAACGACCCCTTTCTCTGTTGCCTTCATTTGCCTTTATAGTCGCACTATTGTAATTGTCATCTTCTGGTAACTATCACTCATTATCTCTATTGGAAGTAACTTCTCAAACCCCACGATCGATTGATCCCTCCGACATTTTCTCAATCATGCTTTATAAAAAAAACTACCATTATAAGACAAACTATCCACTTAAAAAATAACTACCCACTTATAAGTAACCAACCACACTTATTCCTTATCGATATGACATATTTTCATAAATTATTTTCTTTCACTTCTGGAATCTTATCTCTTCAGAAATAAAAAAAAGTAAATGTCATTTAGTGACATGTAATTAAAGTGAACTTATTAATGAAAATAGATATTTTGTAGTGCAAACACAGTACATCCTTCTCTATGGTTGTATGAATCTACTTTGAAATGCAACGTTGGTACTTGTTACCAAACTCGATCAAAACCATTGTACGCATCAATGTTTCCATCCAATATGGAGCGAACAACCATTGGTTCTGGTTGTCGCCGTACATAGCATGATGGCAACGACGACAACATTGAGCAATTTGTCCATGGATCCCAGCTGTCTCGAGTCGGCTCCATTGTCCATGGATCCCAGCTGTCTCGACTCGATGGAGCCGACTTAGAACCTCGTTGTTAATGGAATCCTCGATCACCCACTTTGCCTTGCCCCTGTCAAACCTCATTGCCACCGACAGTTCATCGCTCGCCTAGGAGAGTTTGTCGTTGTCCATTGCTTTCAGATTATGATGACGAGGATTGTGGTGACTTTGAGGGCGATCTATGAGGATAAAGAAAAACTAATGAAGGAGCCTTTTAGTGAAAAAAGAATCGTTCTCATGTACAAACTACCAAAAGGAGAAGCGATCTATGATTGCCTACTTGGGCAGAACCTGATGCTTCTCCGTTCTCTGAGAAGCAATTTTAACCATTGCAGTCCACAGTCTCTTCCGTTGGGTACTGTTCAGAACATCTATTATGCACAATACTTGCAGTAAAAAAAAATGGTGAGCCTGACCGGACTGTCACGACGCAAGTGTGTTCACTGCCAAACCACTTGGACAACCCTTGGAATCAAAGCGCATCAGAGATGAATGAGTGGGATTAACTTGTTTGAATGACCAAAGTGGCATAAATGAGCTCATTCCAAGCGTCGGGTACCCCGGGAAGACACCAATGGCTGCAGTCTTGCCTTCGGGTAGACACCTTCCTCCCAGCAGTCACATTCTTGCCGTATACTGATGGATGGCCATCCTTGCGGAAGTTGGTCAACCTCGTCACATTTAATAGTACCACTGGAACCCGCATTTCCTGGATCACCTCCTCTACTATTTTCATTTTTGGAGGGTAATTATCGAGGAAGGACCCACTGATTATAGGCTCAGTTTCACCATTACAGGTTCCGCCTGAATCCCAATCTCCACCTCTGATCCAAAGTAAAAAAAAAAACATCAGAATCTTGTATTTGTAATTGTTGTAAAGTTCAACCTTAATTTCCTTCAAAGAAAAAAATCAATGAAACCAAGGAGCACGTAGATTTTCTAATCTATTGTGCGGCGGAGTCACTAGCAAGAAATAGGGAAGCACGGAAACTTTTCTTTTCAACAGAATGGGGGTGCTCGAGTGCATTCACTAGATGCATAGCTAACCGTTTGCATATAGGAAGTCACTGCTTTCGGTCTCAAACCCACACACTCACATGTATTTCACCATCTAGCAAAAATGAAAGAAAATTGTCTTAAGAACAACTCTGACAATGTATCAGATTCTCGAGGCAACTTCCATACTTTCCTTGCATTTGTCTTCTATATGCAACCTAATGAAATAGCCTCTACAGTTGTGTTTCTATTGGCTCCACCAGGGGATTTACGCAGTACGAAAATCGATAGAGAGGAGTCATATAAATTGTACCAGTTGCATTTACACATGTACACACACATATATGTATATTATGTACATATAATAATATCTATATCTATATCTATACTACCTATAAAAGTATGAATCTTGTAAATCATTTTATTCTGTTATTGCCCTTCGTTAATCACTCCAATAACAATCCTATCATTTCATAAATACTATTATTAATTACTAATTTTGTAATCATTTCTAGTTTTGCCCTCCGTTAGTTATTCCAATGACAACACTATCATTCCTTAATTAGTTTTTTTGTAATGCAATCTAAACCTACATTTACACATTGAGAAACAAAATGTGTAGTTGTAAATAATATATTTATATATGTGTGTGTGTACACACACTACCTATAAAAGTATGAATGTTGTAAATCATTTTTAAATGATTATGTCCTCTGTTAATTACGTCAATTACATTCTTACTCTTCTTTTATTACTCATTTTTAAATTTTGTTGAAATTAAAAGAATATTGAAAAATGAAAAGTGTGATGAGAAAGAAAAACTGAACAAAGAAATCCCTTTATTATTCTCTTTTTAATTTGTTAAAAATGAAATAAACATTAGATATTAAACTAGTTAATGAGAACTGATTTTTTTTTTCATTTTTAGGTTAGCAAATAATTAACCAATTGAAAAACTGAAAAACAAAAACAAAATAAAGAAACTGAAATACGTAAAAAATTAATTAAGAAACAAAAAATTGTTGAAAAAGCAATAACAGAAAAAGAAAAATAAAAAAGTATTAAATATGCATAAAAAAAAGGATTAAATATGGTGCCAATTTGAACTAAAAATATGTTCGGTTATTACAGTTGAAGACCGGGTGTTTTGCATTTCTTATTGATGAAATGCAAAGCACCTGGTCTTGAAATTTACAAATCTTAACCATAAACCAATTTAACAGATTACAAAAATAAAGACATAGATTCATTTTTAATTTCTTCATTTGCTTTTATTTTCAGCAGTACCATCAAACATTTCTTCAATCCAGAAGTTTACAAAAAATATTTTCAAACATTGAACTGATTACAATTGTGAACATTAAATATACATTTCTTCTAAAACAAGTCACAAAAAATAGGAACATAATTGAATTACGTTATTTTGATCCCAAAAAAGATAATATCACCTCAAACATTACTCTCGATTATACCCACGTGCAACGCACGTACTCTATACTAGTGTGTGTGTGTGTGTGTATTTCGGTTTAAACACAGTGATTGTTGGTACAGTTGAATTGCACTGAAGTCAGACATCCTAATAACCATAACCTAAGTAGTAATACTTCCTTCATATCTCCACCTCTCAAACGAATCAGAATAATTTTCCCAGGCCAGCAGAGTAAAACTACTAATAATACCTGAAATGAGCAGACGAGTACCCCCGATAAAAAACTAGCTTCTCTGGAGTCACGTTCTCATCAACCCATTTTGCCCAGGTCTTAAAGGCTCTTGCATAAGCTTGCACTGCGTCAAACTTCGGATGTATATAGTCACCCTCCTTATAGTAGTTTTTCCTGAATCAGACCATCCACTTGTATCAGTTTGTCATATAACTTGACGTACTACATTGGGATCAGACTGATGATCAGGAAGGTGAACACATGCAATTGTTCAGGCGCTCCAGTACTTTCGAAGATGTTAGGCAACAAAAATAGTCACTCCAGAAATGTTCAAATATGCTACAAATAAGTTAAACAAGTAGTCCATCTCCCACTATGAGAATACTACATGTTTATATACAGAAAATTGACCTAAATTACAAGAAGATTTGAACTGGGAATTCACAACATACAACTACAACCAAATGAGGCAGGCTCATTTATGATACGTTTGCTTGATCCAGAAGACGCATGAGGATCCTATTTCGCAAGAAATATATAAACAATGGATACATACTTCGTGTCTAAAGATAACCACATCTTGGTTTGAGTTAATACTTTGTAAGGGAAGTACAGGAAAGATGTATCTGAAGAGTAAGAAAGAATGCACGTTAACGCATGGCTTACTTCACAAGACAGGACTGAGAACTAGACATACCCCCTAGCAGTCTTTCCATGACTCCACCAGTGCCCAGTATTGAAGACGAGAATGTCGGCCCGCTTCCAACGGCCAGCTGACTTGTCAATTTTGTCTATTGATAGAGTTGGATTTGAGTTTCCTCGTGCACCAATACGAATTCCTTCCCTGACAAGAAAATGAGATCGTACAAATTCTACTGTGCAGTCATAGTCCTGCCCAAGTAGTGCAACAATGAGACGAACATTCAACAAGTGTGCTTCTTTTTTAGCATTTGAATGCATACGTCAATAAGCTTATGTCTAGTTTGTACAGCAACATATGTTGGGTGTTTCATTTGCCTACAAGAAGACACTGAGCTATATTCAAAATTCTCTTTTGCTGAACATAGAAAAAAGGTACAGTTTCCACATGCCCCTAGATAATGACGGCCATTTACAGGTTCCACCAAGCATCTAGTCCCCATCTTTCACAACTTCAACAGACCAATAGTAATAAGAAGAAACACAGCTTACCAGGACTACAAAAAATGTTGAGGGACCTCATGCACTGGGCTTCACATCTCTTTATGAAAATCTTTATTATGGAAAAAAATAAGAAGACAATAAAGTGTGCCCCTCAAAGTTATGATTGGCAATCTACTTTTCATGTTACCCAGAAGACGGCATAGCAGACAAAAACTCTTACCTCAAATTTGAATATGTAGTAGCCTCTCCCCTTGGTTATTTTGTAGCCATGAGTTTCGTACATTTTGCTCTTGTTAGGTAGGCCTTCATGGAGAAGGCATAGAAGGGACTCATACTGGTTCCGGTTCATGGAGTCTCCAACCAGCATTAATCTTTTTCCTTTCAGTCTCACCAAGAAGTCTGTTGCATTAAATCTACACAAATATAAAAAGGAGTGAGCCAATACTTGTGCATGTCTCAAAACTATCCTATAGTGGCACTAAAGGGTTATAGGATTCAAAATTGGAGTGATCTAGCTAAGGATGAATCAATTCCAAAAGCTCTTGTTCCTCTATGAACTTCCAGGGCACTTTAAATGTGTTTAGTATTCCCATTTGGGAAAAAGATTCAAACCTCATATTTAGACATAGTATCTCCTCACTTCCTCAGCAACACTGTTCCCGAACTAAACATGTTCATGATTGAAAATTCCAGTAATAACTTGTGAGACTACTTCACAAAAGAAACTAGAGGTATAATTCGTTGAAATGACATTTAGGAAAAAAAATACTGCACAATCAGCCAACAGAAAAAATTAAATGATATGAAACACAGATGCAGGGACGCACATCACCCCCCACTTTCATTTTTTTAAGCAAGAACATGCAGGTCAATTTGGTCCAGGGTCATAAGTGTATTATGCAAGGGACCCCGAAACTTTACTCCAATCAATGCTGCATTTTTTCTAGGTTTTATTTATTAGATAAAAACCTAAAAGAGAGCGAGAAAATGTTTGGAAAATGTCAGTTTCATTATTGTGATTTCAATATTTCCTATCTTCAGCAGTCAACGATCGCTTAACCAACTTAAAAAAATTGGCATGTCTTTCAACCTATACTATATAAAGGGAAAATATGGTTTGGTGTAACACCTTTTTGGTGTTACATAACTACCTACCTAAAATGGTGATAAGTGGCATTCTATTGTTTTTTCTTAAAAAATTCATAAAACAAAAGTTTAAATAGTGAATAACTACTTTTAGTTTTTATAATGTACAATTCATTTACCAAATGTGATAATAAATATTTATACATGATGAAGATTTTATATTATTAATTTTTTTATTTACACACGCATCGTGTGTGTCACGGCGACTCGTACCAAATAGAAGAATCACAAGCAAGTCCACATTCACAGATAAATGATCCTCGGACTCCCTCACACTACTGTTGCAGCTATCTTCTAGAAGTATTTTTGGGGAAGCTTCAGCAGAATTTTCAAGAACAAAATTGACGGTAGAGTACGATGCAGTTGATTATTTCCAACTTGGTGATTATTCTTTTGTCACATCATTTTACCTTATTTTACAAGTAAATACCCCTTGATGTCCAGCGTCTACCTCTCTCACCTATGAAGTCTAGTTATTACAGTTCTTTTTAATTCCTAGTAAGGTGAGTATCTATCTATTGAAGAAACGTAGCAACACCGAAGAAAATTAAAAAAGACATGCTGGTGAAGGGTCCCTCTATGATAGTGCAGAGTTAGTATAATTAGCAGTTTGTTGTGCTAATCGTCCCACAAATTTTGGATAAAACCAATGAGTGAAAGGATATATTGGTCGCATTCACATTAGGAAATATCTTTCAGGAAAAAACTGCTATATACTGACTCGATTTCAAAGGGAGTACACAATGGTATCAATCCTTACATAGTGGAAGCTGGGAAGGTCTTGTATCTGCCATTGTGATCTATTACAGAAAAGTAACTGCAGTTACTACTGGTACAATATCTGCCGATAATACTTTTAAGACCCAATATATTTCAACTTCATTCAACAAATAGTTGCTCCTTAAAAGAGCTGAAGATAACTCAATTCCAAAGTGGATTTCAAATGGTCATGGAACAAGGCCTCAGCCATCTTCTACTGCAGGGTCCACGATGGTGGACTTATAATTAAAGGGCTTTTACTTGGTAATATTTACTTCAACACCAATAGAAGGATTGACACCTACAAACTATGTTACATGGACTTTTTAATCGTATTAAGTACCCGCGTCAGACCCTCGATAGGTGGACAAGAGCAATAGATGCATCTGACTTTTCTCATTACGTAAATAAGTTTCAATGGACATTATCTTATATGTTTCTTTTGTTTCATCATTGCTTACTGACAGAAGTTTCCAGCTTGGATGTATGACGTATGTTAGGGACAAAAGCCATCTGATCCTTACTCCCTTAGCATAAGGAAACTTGTACTCCCACTCCAGAACTGAACCAAACCACTCCATGTTTCACATGAACAGTGTTACTTGAAAGTTGATTAGTTTGCATTTGCAGTGAAATACCATTGCCCTAGAACAATTAAAAAAAATATATTTCAGAGGATTATTTTCCATATTCAGATGATCCGACTCCCTTGAACTCATGTAGAAAGCCGACAGTCGTATCCAGTCCATGTAACATAATGAACCATGTTTTCAGCGAAGAATTTATAAACGGGGGTGGGGGAGGGGGCCCAGGGCTAGACGCTAGAAATTTGCAATGAGTATTAGTGCCCATAAACAGTTCTATATGTAATTAACGACTCCAATGTGGTCGTGGATATACTATATCAAATAACAAGTCCTTAAACACCATATTAGCTGTATGCTACGCATGCATTTCTTTAACTATTAATGAACAGTTCTTTTATATGCACGATTAGTACTGGCTGCTGGGAACAAAGTTCTTCATTGTCAAAGGAATAAATACTTCGATTTATAGAACTCAACTAAACTCTCTGCAATAATACACCACACAATGATCCAACCAACTCTTCAACTCATCCACGGTTAATAGCTTGACCAAGAAGGGAATAAATCACCAAATTTATAGAAAACACCAAATCAACTATATCAGTTAACAGCAAAGAAGAAACATAATAAAACTACAAAACTACCATGAATGAAGAAATTTAAAATCCTACCGTACAACTATATTCCAACCTAAGCAACAAATACTATCCTGTGTATTAGAGATTAAGCTAAATGATGAAATTTTGTTCTTCCTATTTCTCCAACTACATCAACAAGGTTGTCCGCATAAAGTATCTCCCAAGTACTAATTCGTACAACCGCCATTCAAAATATCGAAGAAAAATTCTCTCCAGAAGGAATAAAAGGTAAATAAAGGATATTTCTCTCATCTGCCCTGAATCAAATCAGTGAGAAGTTAAGAAAAGGGAATACTAACTCGTAATAAGCCTAAAGGCTGTTAATATATGCTTGCGGATAGTGCCCTAAGGGCCTAAGTTTATGCAACATTACGGGTGTTAAATATTTGTGAAAGATAACTGTTTATTGCTTGAAAAGCATCATCATCAATGAAGTGCTAAACGGTAAAACCCTATCTAATAAGTTTTGATGTACCATTTACAGGCCTTCTCTCTTTAACATAATCTATATGTATACATGTATTTATATAAGATACACATATATATATATGTGTGTGTGTGTGTGTGTGTATGAATGTATGTGTATGTATCTATATGTATGTGTGTGTGTATATACATATATGTATATGTATGTATGTATGTGTGTGTGTGTATGTATATGTATGTACGTATATGTATGTATGTATATATGTGTGTGTGTGTGTGTGTATGTGTGTAAAAAGCTGAAGCGTGCTCTGGGAATTGCGACACGTAGGATATGTTCAGGACTTGGAATTTTGACATGTAGGATTTTTGAAACATCCTTCAGTCCAGGTGAACTCTTAATAATCTTTTCTTATCAGTGAGAGACGAAATCCTTCTGAAAGTTGACACCTTCCTAAAACATATAGATTTGCCTTGAGCTCCTTCAGTCCAGGTGGACTCCTAATAATTCTTCTTATAAAGAGTGTGAAATTGACACTTTCCTGATTATTTGTGTGAAGTTTTATGTACATTATTCCCACAATTAATCCCCCATAAATTCGCATGGAAAAATACTTAAAAGAATCAGAGTCACAATAAACTACCAAAACCAAATGCAAGTCTTTTATCTGTTTTTTCCTTAGTTGCAAGAAACTCCTAATATGGCGACGTTTCTCTCTCGGAAACTCGCTTTTGCGATTTCAAATTAGGAGCTCCATGGAATGTCGTCCCAAGCTAATATGGGAACTCGATCGCATTAGTTGAATAGAGATGCATACAACAAGTGAGAGAGTACCTGAAAATCAAGCTCTTTTCAACTCAATTCCTTATTTCTCTCTCCCTTCAAGTCCTTGAAGCCTCCTTGTCTGTTGTTGCTGGCTATGTGAACTATACTAAGCAAATGATAATACTTTTTACGCATTTATTTATTCAAGCCGCTCCCAACTTCAAATTCTTCTTGGTGCTCACGCTCACGCTCCCCCGCCCCCGCTTTGTGCAACTAAGGTTTTTCCTTTGCATCACTACGTAAAACGCCTTGCTTTTGTGCTTTAGTCTCTCATATTCTTAATTATGAACAAGTCCTGCATCTCTCCTACATGAGTTCCCTGCTCTATCAAAGAAGTCAGCATTGCCGAGTACAACTTTGGCTATACATAAAATGAACAACATAGGCTACAAGATCATATTTGTCTAAATATAGATTGCCAATGGTATGCTTTTCTTTTTTCCTTTTATGAGTTTCATGCTTTCTTGCTTTGTTTGTTGCTGTGTGAATGTTGTTTCCCTTGAATTTTTGGTTATGCTGGACTCCAAATAAAATGCTTACAAGGCTTTGGAAGGAGGAGAAAAAGCAACAATTAATTAGATACCATATATCACCAATAAAATTAAAAAGACACTTCAAATCAGAAAAGAAAAGAAAAAGAAGCAACAGACACTAACCATTGCCTTCAAGATGGGGAAGAAAGTTGAGCTGAAAAGTCGGTGATCTTTGTAACTACATTTCTGTATTTCTGTTTTACCATGTAGCATTTGAGAAATCTGTCCTTCTAAGTGCAGGCCCTTCTCAGATATTACTCAGCATATGCAAGTTGATGTGTGCTTTTGCCATTTGTTGAGATATTATATATGCTACTTTAAGCATGAGACTTATGTGTCTTTACTAGAAGCAGCTTATTTTAATTAAATAAAAAACGGACATTCAACAACAATAGTAGCCTATTTCACCCTGTACAATTCATTATCTACCTTTGTTAAAGGTTTTCTAGCTAAAGGTTCTTTCCTACTATATTTTTCTAATTCCACACCCTGCTTTGAACTAAATCTATTTTATCCACTTCTGAGATGTGCCAATTAGACCTTTACCACTAATACCGTGAAAGTCTAGAAAAATAAACCTTTAGCGGCAAATGTTTTATCTATATGTTACTATAACATGCCAGAAATACAAGGATACCAACACCAACTTAAGCCCTTCATTGATAGTAGGTTTAACTGATAAAAGTAGAAAACAAAGATTTTGCAAGATATATGCAACCAAACCTTAAGGATATATGCAATCAAACCCTAAGTCCTTCTAGAATAACGTTTACAAGATCGGGTTGGTTGTAAGAAAGTAAGGACAAGAGTAAAAAAAAAAAAGATCAGATCAGATCTGTAATCAAGTGAATTGAAGTGTCATATAAGGATCAACAAAAATTCACGTCCTTATTTAAATAGTGGTTCTAAGCTGGCATGTAAAAAGGGAAAGAAAACAAAAACAGACGTATTAGCAAAATGGTGGGTGAAGAAACGGACCTGGGTAGATTGCAGCCATCGGGCTTCCACCGCCAATTCAAGTACTGGGAGTCTTGCCTTCCGTTGCTCTGACAGTCAAAAGCCTCATCAACATAAGGGCAGGACCCAGGTTTGTACAACGGGTACTCCTCATCTCTCACCCAGTTCCCCATATAAAGATTGCAGCTTTTCCCCCACGTTGGTCTTTCCGTCGCCGCATTCCCCTCGTCCCCACGGCCCCCATCAACCAATTGGGTAGCAACAGGTACAAACTCTGCGGCATTCCTCGTCTCATTGTCGAGTTCATCGGAACGTGAGGAAATCGTTGCGTTGGCCTGAACAGGATCGGATCTTGGAAGAAGGGGCGAGAGCAGAGGGATGCCCAAGTAGAGATCTCTGTAGAGCGAGAGCTTGGGCTCGAGAGCTCGCCTGCTAAAGAAGAACAGGGCCAGGAGGAACAAAACCAGAAAGGAGACGGTTGGGAGTGCGTAGAGGCTTTTCTTCTGAGAAGAGGGGGTTGCCATTTTGATGGGGTCGCATCTTCTGTTGTTTGCTACCTGGTTCTTGCCCTGACAGTTTCCACAACCATCACTGTTGGCTGGACGGAGTCACCGAAGGTTACGGCACAGTTTGCTCATTTTCATTTTTACGCTTTAAATAACAGCAAGTAATCCCAAATATGCGATGCATACGCAAAATTAAAGTGAAAGTTTCTTGTTGTAAATAAGAAAAGTGAAAGTTATAAAGAAATAAAAACTACTGAATTCAAACTAATTAACGTGATACGCGTGATGCGTATGCAAACTTAAAATTATCTGATATGAATTTTATGAAAAAAGTAAATATTATTAATAGATGTTTATTATTACATTTGATAAAATGAGTGCCAAAAATAAAAATATAATATAATATTTTTATATCATGGTTGATATTATGATTTTCATAATATCAGCCATGATTTTTTGGTATTGACTACATACTTTGGATGGCTTTTAACTATATTCTTTAGAATGATTTTGAAATTATGGAAACCCAACATGACCTCTTAAGTAGCTATTTAGCATTTAAAAATTACTTTTTGTGCTAATTAAAAAATCTTAGATTTAATTTTAACTGCAGTTTTTTAATGAATATGAAATTGTTAAAGCGAAAACATGTGTAAAGATAAAGTTAACAATATGATATTTTTGTGATATCAAGTTTAGACTTTATAATTTATTATAAATATATTTTTCAATGAAGTTTAAATTATGAAAATCAAACATATCTTTATAGGTAGTTATTTACCATTTAAGATTTGTATTTTGTGTTAGTAGAGAAAAAAGGAAGTTATTAAATTAAAGTTACCACAAACCAACTTGCAAGCAACATAAACCCGAAATTGGTAACCCGAACGGCTTCGCCCATCAAAAAGCACCCTGCACTAAAGACAACCAAATATGCACATCATCCCAAAGCCAACTCTAGCGGCTTGCACTTTCTTGCCTTCACCTGGCAAACCTGAAACCCACAACAGTGGCCTCTCTGGTCAAAGCAAACTCACGAAATCCACCAATGTCTCCTGCACTTCGGACAAACGCCACAAGCACACGGTGCCCCCTGCACCCACAAAACTCAACAGCGCCCCGCACATTTTTTTCACAAAAATTCCAACTAACGGCAACCCAAACTCGTGGCGCAACCCAAACTCGTGGTGCTCGGCATCTCTCAAACTAACATGACACCCATTGCCTTTTAATCACAACACGGCGCCCAATGCCCACACAAACTTTGGGGCCTAACACCTAAAATGCCACTCTCTCCCAGTGGAGTACACGTCGTAATGGACTAGTTTATAGCACAGTTGTCCCACACAACATGTGTAATGACCTGAAAATTCGAAGCTTTGACACACCCAGAACTTTCAGAGTTTAAACCAACACATGCCTGACTGACCATCAACTCATATAAACAATCTTGACACGAACGCGAGTTCAAACGCATATTAGACCACTTTATGATATGAAAAACCTCGATTTAAATAATAAACTTTCCATTTATATGCCAGAACTTCTAATTATTACAATACCTCAAATTCATTAAAACATACGGTCATAAATAAAAAAATCCTTAAGCTTTTCACAGAACAAGTTGAATAGGTTTTACTCGCGCAGGGTCCTACTAATAAAAACAGCGAGAACAAATACTCCAAATTCTCACTCAGACTCTATACCCTTGCCCGAGCGATCTACTAGTGATCATTACCTACAAAAGGGAATCAAATAAGGGTGAGCGTTTGAGAGCCTAATAAGGTCACTCAAGAATGAAGCGAAAGAATTACGAAAGGATTCACCAATTCGATTCGATTCGATGATTAATTTTCGAGGAATTTTAAGGCAAGTACATATAGTTCTATGACAATATGGGGAAGAGTTTCAACTTAACCCCTTCAATCAGATATCAAATAATCATTTTCAGATAAAGAACAAAACAAATTCAGACGCAACAGATTCAAATGATATTGGCATGAGCATAAGGTAACTAACATTTGAGCGAATCCACACAGTCAGTGCACAGACGGATACAAATTACATATACAAATGTACAGATAAACATATCATTCTTATAACACTTCCTAATACATCGTAGATTATAGAGCAGACTTTTATGTCAATATTTAGAAGAATAACATTTATTTTAACATGCAAGTCAATGCTCGAAAATACAATAACAGATGAACATCAATAAGAGTTTTAAATATCACATAGTTTTCAAAGTGGGGTTTCAATGGTAATAACATATGTTGATATCTACTCATAACTCAGAGTTTGTTAATAGTCATAAACAAATCGAAAGAATATATACGAACACAAGTTGATGAATTTGATGTTCGGATAGAAACACTTACCTCAGGATTCAGATAGAAATCTTTACCTCGATCCGAAGCTAAGCTATCATAATCGGAAACCTAAACGAAACAATCCAGTTATCAGATTACAATCTATAGTACTATAAACCTAATACCAACTCATTCCTACCCTCAAAATGACCTATTCACTGGGATATAAAATTACCAAAATACCCGTAACGTGTGAAATTACCTAAAATACCCCTCCCGTATCTAAATCACCAGAACATCCTTCTCGTAAGTAAAATCATTAAAATATCCCTATTGTATGTGAATTTACTGAAACATCCCTCTTGTAGGTAAAATTACCAAAACATCCCCTCTTAGGTGGAAACAAAACACCCTCTGGTGACTATCATACCAAAAAAAAAAAATCTCAAAAACATTTTAAAATATATTTTAAGCATCCTAAAGTGAATTTTGGACTAAAAAGTGCTTCACAACATTTTTCACTTGAAAACCCCTAACAGATGTCTAAAGGGAGGGCTTACAAGCCTATTTTGTTAAAAATAGCTGTCAGCATCGAAATGTCACGAAATTCTAGACACTGAACACCTTAATAACATAAGGTGATCCTAAGAACTTCAAACAAAAATAAACTAATTTGATATAAAACGCACACTAATACACCTAAAAGACGCATATACACCCCCCCTACACATACAACATTCATTTCTTAGTGTCAAAATAGGATATGTGGTATAAAAATGGAGGATTTATTCTCTTTTTTTGAAACAACGTTCTTCTAATATTGGATTGGGCGATTAATCAAGTCCGACAGCGGGTTTTCCGGTGGAGTTGCTGCTAAGGCTCATTAATCCTCTCTCTCTCTCTCTCTCTCTCACACACACACACACACACACACACACACAAAACACCACGCACCCCATGCACACGTGGCATTACACACACTAACACTCACTTTATCACAGCACCTACACCTATGCGTGTGTGCGTGCATGCACACACCCTTTGCTGCAGCAAATGCATACCC
Source organism: Escallonia herrerae (assembly GCA_033070095.1). Lineage (NCBI taxonomy): Eukaryota > Viridiplantae > Streptophyta > Magnoliopsida > Escalloniales > Escalloniaceae > Escallonia > Escallonia herrerae. Next base: position 727,154 of record JAVXUP010000118.1, read on the forward strand.
CGCCCAATTGAAGCCTCAACAGCAGCACACACACGTAGCACCACTGCTGTAGTAGATACACATACCTCTTCGTAGTCCTTTTACTCACACGTTGAACACACACACACACTACCCATTCATGACTGTTAGAGTAGCCCTATCTTTTCCTCAAACACACAAACCACCAATCGCACACGCACAGGCACACAAACACACCACACAGTCCCTTAAAACACACGCGCGCCCCTGTGCGCGCACACACACGCTGCATTGTCCCTTAAAACACACACCCCTACTGAAAATTTAAACGCGTGTGTGCACGGGCGCACACACATACTTAAATTACATACTAGAAAAAAGGTTACCTTCAAGAAATTTTCCTCCAATCTCTCTCTCTGCCGATTTCTCCCTATTTCTCTTCTCTGTTTCCTTTTTTTTCTCTTCTTTTTAAAGTTCCTTCTTTATTTTTTTATAATTTATTTTTTTGATTGCTCACCCCCAAGCTGGGGTCACAATTTTTTCTTCAGTTCTCCCTCACAATTTAACACATGTTGCCAATAATCTAATCCACTTTTAAAAATTACAAAATGGCCCCAAACTTTCCATAATCACAATTTGGCCCCACAACTTTCCACAATTACATTTTGACCCCAAAACAAAATTTAACCTTTCATACCCTAATAACTCCCGATTATCACAAAAAATTATTGCATTTTTATTTTTTTTAGCCAACAGATAATTATCTGGGATATCTCTAAAAGTAATGGGTGTCACATTCTGCACATTTTATAAAATTTTGTCCTCAAAATTTTGTGTTCCTTAGGTTATTGTTCTCAATCATGTTTAATCTCGGATATTCACCATCATAATGCTCAAGTGTTTATATTACTAGATCCATTTACATGGTAGGCAAATAACCCAAATACAATTTCGAGCGGCTTTACAAAATATATGCGCTAAAGGCTTCAAAGTACAAAGATATCCGATGTATACTCACATACATTAACCAACTTATTACGATCATCTCAAGTGTTAATACTCTTAAATCCATGCTAGAATATCTCAATTTTACCCATCTCCGTTTATATTGTTAAATCATTGCTAAACAGCGGAAGTCTCACTAAGTGAGCAATGGTCGTTGAAAGTGTAAGTAATTTCATCACACTTGACCGTAAGCCCAATAAGCCCAATTGAGACTAGAAAATTATATCCTCATCCCATTAAAAGAATCTCGGCTTCAAATTTCACAATACTTACAACGTACATGTACTACGCTTTCACTACACAACTCTCATAATAATCAATATAATAGCTGAACACTGCCCAAGCTGCACCGAAATTCATGTTCCACAAATACCGGAACGTAACAATTCATGTTTCAATCGTAATGCTAATCATCACTTACACTTTAAAGGTTGCGGAACCACTTTTAACTTCAAAACCTACATTCCTACAAATGTTAACTCACTAACATTCGGGATTCCACAATCACATATAACCAATCCAGAAGGGGAAATTTTTTGAAAATTTCTCTTGTTTCTAACCTCAAAACACAACATCACCTTCTAAAAATCTCAAAGTCCCGGCACTCTGAAAGTGTAAAGCTTGATTCTTACATTACCTCCTTTTAGTTGTACGCTACATGTTGCTTTACAACCTTGGTTAGGTTTTTGGTAACTAGTACCAGATTTCTCTCATAAGCCAGCTTCATCCAAACAAAAGACATCATTGAATGTTACATATAACCTCCAAAACACGAGTCGACAACATCCATAGTAGCTTCAGTAAACCTCACAGCAATTTGAAATATTTCACCATACTATAAGATTCAGATTATAACTTAAGATTCCATAATCCAACCAGCCGGATCACTACTCAACTTCAAAATATTTATAACTTAGCTAGTACGAAACTCACTACACCAAATGTACGCCACTTCAAATTCAATGCATATAAAATGAATTAAATTAATTTCTAATCTATCATACTTCCACTGTGTTATATTGATAATATACCAGTCTATCCTTTTTGCACAATCTAATTAATAATAGCAAGTTTAATTCAAGCTTATGGTGTATTAAGTTCCTTAGTAATGATCACATCTACAAAATCCAACCTTAAGTCTTAACTTCTATTCTCATCACTACCTCAGCCTTATATTAGAACATAGGTGATCAAAATCTACGCCTATACAAAGCTGTCGAAATTGGAGTAATCTCAACTTTGACACAGCCAGTATGGATAATAAATTCCTATAAGCAACTACACATCACATCAAAGACGAAAATTTTTAACCACAATGCTTTTGCTTCACAATCTGATGTCTCATATCAAACAAGTTCAAACTGTTATCGAATCCATCACAGAGAAATGTGTTATCTTAAAATGATATAAAATATGATTCTATACAGGCATGTATCGCACCTTCACTAGAGTTTAATATTTCAAAAAAGTTATGGTCTTACCTTCAATCATCTTTCTTACTTAATGCTTATGATCCTTGAATTCTAAAGGTAAGCAACATCAGGTCTATTATTGCATATTCGGCCAAAATCTCAATCTTATACCAAAACATCAATTAAATTGTCAAAACTAATCCACGTTCTTGATGTCTAATCTCAATCACAGATTATTTGAGGCTTAGGAATCTACAAAATCTTAAATCTAAGTCTAAGTACTAAAAGATCGTATCACTCTCATGCCAACTGTAATGACCCAAAAATCTGGAGTTTCGACACCCTAAACTTCAGAGCTTAAAACCAACACAGGCTAGACTAACCACTGGCTGATATAAACAATCTTGACTCAAACGCGACTACCAACACATATTAAAAACCACTTAACGACATGAACAACCTCAATTTAAATAACCAACTTTTCACATCTATGTCAGAACTTATAATCAATACAATGCCCCAAATTCATTAAAACATATGGTCATAAATAAAAAGAAGCCTTAAGGCTTTCACAGATGAGCTAAATAGGTTTTATCGGGTTTTACTAATCAAAACAATGATAACAGATACTCGAAATTCTCACTCATGCTTTATATCCTTTCTCGAGCATTCTACTGGTGATCATAACCAATAAAAGGTAATCAAATAAGGGTGAGTTTTTGAGAGGTCAGTAAGGTCAAGTGACGAGAAAGAATTACGAAACTATTCACAAATTCAATTCGATGATAAATTTCTAAGGAATTTAAAAACGAGTACAGATAGCCCGATGATAATATGGGGAAGAGTTTCAACTCAATTCCTTCAGTCAGATATCAAATAATTATTTTTCGTATACAGAGCAAACAGATTAAACAGATCAAGATGACCTTGACTTTGACATGAGCACATGGTAACTAATAGATGAGCAAAGCCACACAGGTAGTGCACAAACAGATACATTTTTATTAGCATATGTACAGATAACTAGTCCATGAGGATACTAGCCTGGTTGCACGAAGTAATCAGACCATCCTTATAATGCCTCCCAATACAGAGCAGATTACAGAACAGACTCTCATATCTATATTTAGAAGAATAACATATGTATTTTAACATGCAAATCAATGTTTGAATATGCAATAACTGATGAGCATCATGAAGAGTTTCAGATATTGCTTAAGGTTTAAAGTAGGGTTTTAAAGTCAATAACATATGTTGATATCAATTCTTAACTCAGAGTTCACTAATAGCCATAAACAATTCAAAAGAACATATAAGAACACAAGTTGATGAACTTAAGGTTCAGATAGAAATCCTTACCTCACAGTTCAGATAGAAATCCTTATCTCGATCTGAAGCTAAACTATCCTAACCTGAAATTCCTCTGCGTTAACCTCAAACGAAATAATCCAGTTACCAAAATACAATCTATGCTACAAATACTATAAATCCAATACCAACTCACTACTATTTTCATAGTGACCCATTCACCGGGTATGTAAAATTATCAAAATACCCCTCGCATGTAAAATTACCAAAAACACTTCCTCGTATCTAAATCACCCAGAGCATCATTCTCATAAGTAAATCATCAAGATATCCATACCATATGTGAATTTAGCCAAATGTCCCTTTTACATGTAATATTACCAAAACAACTCCGGCGGCTATCGCACAAAAACAAAATCTCAAAAACACTTTAAAGTATCATTTTAAGCAACCTAAAGTGATTTTTGGACTAAAAAGTGCTTCGGAACATTTTTCGCTTGAAAACCCCGATATCTAAATAGAGTACTCAGAGGGTAGTTCTGTTAAAAATAGCTATTAGCATTGAAATGTCATGAAATCTTAGACAAACATCTTAATAAAATAAGGTCCTTATAAAATTTTCAAAAAAAAATAATAATAACTTGGTTTGATTTATTAAATAAATTAAGAACCCCTTTTGACAGATATGATTAGTTTGCATCCTTTGCAGATATAGAAAAATCTCTGAAAATTTCACAGTGTAGGTCTCATAAAAATAACAGGGACCTCTTTTTTGTACTTGGCCAAAATCTGAGCATATGACTAGATTCGCTGTTTTGAGTTTGAAACCCACTTGTGAAAGCAGAAAACGAGTAGGACTACGAATAGGACCAGAAAGAGGGGGAAACGAGGAGTAAAGAAGCGGCTTACAGATAAGTCAATGAGTGCGAAGTAGCGGTCGATAGGGGGAACAAGGATATATGTCTCCAAACACTAAATAATGGGTACGGACCTTCCAGCTCTTGATAAAGGGTAGCCGAGGCGTGTGGAACTTGGGTAATTACATTTGTAAACCTAAGTTTATGAAGTGATAGCGGTTCTTTTCTCCTTTTCGTCCAATTCAATTTTGGAGCTTTCTTTCTTGCTGTTGAGCTAATTCTCTCAATAATAAGGGGAAAAGGCCGCTTACCTAACCCTTTAGAGGTGGGATCACTAACTGGCTGTTCCAGAATGGAAATGCCAGGATAAAAATTATGATAAAGAAAGCTACTAAGATGAGGAATCACACAACTGAGGGTTAATATCATATAATTTAGGGTGCAACCCAACTTTGGTCTTTTTCTTTTAAGGTTTTTTGTTTGAAAGCAATATTATAGCCTCTCTCTTAAGGATACGAGCGAAAGAAGCTCTTTAGCGACCTTAGCCCAGCTAACTTAGGAATGCTTCAGTCATTACTTTCTTTCCAAAGCAAGAAAACTCACTTCCAACTAGCCACATCTTTAGTGGAGGAGGCTTATTAAAGACAAGGCTGCCTTTTTTCACTTTTTGTGTGTGTTAAACTTCTTCCTGGGGGGAGCTCCCACCTTTGAAAGAGTTCTTTAAAGAATAAAGAAAAGGATTTCTTTTAGAGTGCCCAGGTGCAACTGTAGTAATGTGCTTGATTTAAGAGCTGAGTGACAGGCGTATAAAAAGAAAATGATTTACCACATGTGATACTTACCTATCCCGCCAATCAATGGAGTCATTGAGTAACTCTTGGGTAAACTATAAACTAAACTTAGAAACTAATAACAAGAACTGAGTCTTATAACTTTATTAAAAAAATGCAACTTGTTTTCAAATCATTGTGGAACAAAATTATAAAATTCTTTTTTTTATTGTATCGCATTTTCTATTTTAGAGCGAACAATGATCTTATAAAACAAACCCCTTTACTTTCTTTTTAGTTCATTAGATTGGTTCATTGACTTAATATTTTGAATGAATGAGAAGAAAAAATTATCACACACAGTAACTCGAAAAATGACATTTTTGGTCCAACTAGATTCTAAAACTAGTAATTTTTATTACTTTTTTCCTTATAGGTTCTATATTTTCTATTTACATATTATAAAGCCTAATCCTTGTAGTTAGGTCAAGAAAGAACCTTTGGATCTTGATCTAATCTAAGGCATCACAGCTATTGATTACAATGATTTTATTCTTCATTCGCTTTCTTTCATGGAATAAGATTACTACTCTTACTTGTTGTTGGACGACTAATCAATTCCTCAAAATAAAAAAAGGTAGGGTGGTTCCAGAAAACCGCTTCAACTATTTTGTAAAATAAGGTTTGGAACCGCTAAAAACCTAACCACATACAGTGACGATTATGCTAACTATTCCTAAATCACTACACACTATCAGACCTTACAACACGCACACACATACACACACACACACACAGTCCTCTCCCTCTCCTCTCTGTCAAAACACACAACACAACCCATTATCACGCGCACGCACTCGCGCGTGCGCGTGCACAGACACACACACTGCTACACACACTTATACACATACATACAAATTAACACCTGAAACTACACTAATACACCTAAAAACACACACCTACACACATCACTCATTCTCACACTCAAGCACGCGAGCACACACAAAATAAACACAACACACCCATGCGCACATAGTAATACACACATTAACACTCACTACACCACAACCCTTACACCTACACCTACATACACAAACACTCACACCCACACACATTCCATTGAAGCAGTGGCAGTAGCTGCACACACGCAACACCACTACTGCAGCAGATACACACACACACACACACACACACACACACACCTCTTCACAGTCCTTTTACACACACACTTACATTGACACACACACACATTGCCCATTCATGACTGCTAGAGCAGCCCTATCTTCTCCTCACACACACAAACTCATATTTGCGCATGTACGCTCGCACACACGCATACCCACGCACCCCCACCCACCCACACCACTAAGAATTTACACACACTGAAATTGCATACTAAAAAAAGGGGTTACCTTCAACAAATTTCCTCGAATTCTTCCAATCTCTCTATCTCTCTCTTTCCCCTTTTTTTCTTCTATATTTATTTTTTTCCTATTCTTTCAAATTTTCTTCTCTTTTTGAAAAAAATGATTAAAGAAATAAAAAATCGAGAGTCCAACCAAATCATGCTAGTTGTAGTGGAAACCATTAAAGTCAATATAGGTATGCCCAAAAATGTAAAAGAAATCAAGACAGGAGCTAGCTTAGATGAGAGAGAAAGAGAAGAAATTACTGCACTCCAGAGGGAATTCATAGACGTATATGCTTGGTCATATAGTGACATGCCCGCTATCGACCCATCGATTATGGAACACCACTTACCCACCTTGCCTAAAGCTAAACCCGTTAAACAGAAGCTCTGTAAGTTGAGACGGGAGTGGCCTCTTAAGGTCAAAGAGAAAGTTATGATGCTCTTCCACATCGATTCATCAGAGTGATTGAATATCCTACCTGATTAGCCAAAATTATCCCTATCTATAAACTAACTGGCCAAGTTCGGATGTGTGTTGATTATCGAGAACTTAACCAAGCCACCTCTAAAGATGATTTTCCTTTGCTCATTATAGACATGACTGTAGACAACATTGTGGAGCACGAGGCAGTTTCCTTCGTGGATTGCTTCGCGGGATACAACAAATAAAAATGGTGCCAGAGGATCATGAGAAAATAACCTTCACTACCCCATGGGGCACATTCTGTTATACAATAATGACCTTTGGATTCAAGAATGCAGGGGCTACATACCAACGAGCCGCTACTAACTTCTTCCTCGATATGATTTATAAGGAGGTAAAAGTATATATGGATGATATGATCATCAAGTCTAAGAAGCGTGAAGATTATTGTACGGTTTTGAGGAAGTACTTTAGGAAATGAAGGCACTGCAATGTGAGACTCAACTCATAGAAGTGTGTGTTCAAGGTTATAGCCAGAGACTAGGTTTATGGTCAGCAAATGAGGCATAAAGGTGGACCCAACAAGATTAAGGCCATAGTTGAGATGCCCCCACGTAGGAGCGAGAAGAAAATTCGAGAATTCTAGGTGAAATCCAATACATCAGTCAGTTTATATCCCAGTTAACCATAATTTGTGATCTTGTATGCAAGAAGTTGAAGAAAGATTAAGCTAGAGAGTGGAATCTCTTGTGTCAAGAAGCTTTTGACAAAATCAAACAATACTTGAGCAACCTTCCAGCCCTTAGCCCTCCAATACCTGATAGTCCCTAATCGTAACTGATACTGTAGTCGGGGCAATGTTGGCCTAACATTTGGAGCACTCATTAATTGAGAGAGCCATTTACTATGTCAACAAGAAGTTAACCCAAGGAGAGATAAATTACCCAGCTTTGGGAAAGACATATGTATCTTTAGTTTGGGTAACACAGAGGTTACGACATTATATTTTGGCCTACCCTATGAGTTTGTTGGCATGGATGGATCGCATGAAGTTTCTGTTTGAGAAACCAGTCCTATCCAAAGACACAGTGAAATGGATTTTGTTGTTTTTTGAGTTCGACATCACCTATGTCACCCAAAAGTCTATCAAATGAAAATTAGTGACTGACCTACTAGCCAATTATCCAAAGGAGGATATTAGTGAAATGGAAGCAAAATTCCAAGGTGAAGAAATCTCTATTATAAAAACATAGACCAGATGGCAGTTATACTTTAACAAAGAAACTAACAGAAAGGAACTATTAATATCGCCACACAGAACCCAGTGGCCAATAACCATCAAGTTGACATTCAACGGTATTGACAATACCCCCGAATACAAAGCATGTATCATCGATTTAGAAATGGCCCTGAGCCTAAGAGTCGGAGAGATCACAGTATCTGGGGATTCAACCTTGATTATATATCAGGTTCAAGGGATGTGGAGGATTGAAGATGAACGTCAACAAGCATACCATGCTCTATTTAGGGAGTATTGTGAATCAGTTTGAAGATGTAGAGTTCCATTACATGCCCCAAACAACTTTGTTGATACTTTGGTGACACTCATATCAATGGGGGATATGCCCAAGGGACGAGAAGTAAAGTCATCTGTGATACAGAAAAGAGATTGACTCGCTTATTTGTAATATCTCGTACTTTTTGAGCAATTTAAAATAATTATCAGTAACCCAAAAATTAATTGGGCAATAAATTTGAGCAATGCTTTGAGATTAGTAGAGCATGAAATGTTAAAATAATTTTGGGACAAAAATACAATTTTAAAAACTTTTGGGGATATTTTTTAATTTTGAAAAACTTTGGGGTTTAAATTATAATTTTTGAAAGTTAGGCATTATGTGTCAATTTTTTGAAAAATAGATTATAAGATGGTGCCACCTCCTACTAAATCTAACATGACTAACCTAATTTAATTTACAAATAATGGTTAATGTTGTAAAAGAGGGAAATTTGGGAAAAGCAAAAGCAAAAAAAAAAAAAAAGAACAAACACAAAGAGAAACAATAAAGAGGAAGAACAAAATAGAGCGTGCACGAACGCGCGCGCACAGTGAATCGGGAAAATTTTGGAAAGAAACCGGGGGAAAAGAGAGAAATTGGACAAAAATTTCAAAAGGTAATCACTTTTTTTAGCTACAATTTCATTGAGTGAATTTAGTGTGTCTTTAGGGTGTGCTCTATGTGTGTTTCGTTGTGGATTAGTGGATTGTTTAATTTGTGGGTGTGTGAAAGTATGTGTTTGTGTGTATGAAGGGAGGACAGTGCTACCCTAACAGCCCTGAATTAGTGTGTGTAGTGGTGTTTTATTTAGTGTGTGTAGTGGTGTTTTATTTAGTGGGTGTATGTGGAAATTTCAGTGCAGTGAGTGTGGGTGTTCACAGTCATGAACACCGCTGTACAGAGTGTGTGTATGTGTGTGTGTGTTCATGTGTTAGGGATTTCGGGTATGGGGAATGTGTGGTATTAGTGTGTGTGTGTGTGTGTGTGTGTGTGTGTATAGGAGTAAAGAGGGTGAGTTTTCAATGTGTTGCTGAAGGTTTATGTGTGTTTTGATGCGTGAAGTATGTGTTTGTGTGACTGTGCAACGTGTGTTCTTGAGTTACAGTGTATGTAATATGTTACATGGGTGTGACTATGTGTGTGATTGTCTATGGAAGTGTGGCTATTATGCATATTACGTGTGTAATTTAAGGGTATAAAGGTGTTTTGAGAGTTTTAGTATGGTTGGTAGTGAATCAGTATGAGTGTGTGTGAATTGGTTGTGTCTGTGTTTGGTAAGGGAAGAAGACGGAGTGTGTAGTGTGTGTGTGTTTAGGTGAACTAGTGTGTGAGTTAATTTGAATAGTGTTTGTAAGTGTCACTATAAATAAGGAATTGTTTAGGCAATTTTTATACAAATTTTTATAAATACTTAATATCAAAATCTAACAAAGTCCAAAACAGTAACCCCTTTATTTTTATGAGACGTACACTGTAAAATTATTTGGAAACATTTGGTGTCCATGAAGAATGCTAAATTGGGATACTGAGGAAAAAACATTCCCAAATTGATTTAGCATACGAAATCAAGTCATTTTAATCTGATAGGGAAACCTTAGTTTAGTGAGATGTTTTATTATCTAAAATTTCGTGCCATTTTGAAGCCGATAGGTGCTTTTAGCAGAACTAGCTTTTGAGCGCTCGGTTCGCATACCAGTTCGAGATTATCGGGCTAAAATTTTCTTAAACACCTTTTAGCCCAAAAATGACTTCATGATGCTTAAAATAGCATTTTTAAGATTCTTTCGGTGCCGAGAATTCCCAGGGGATATTTTGGTAATTTGTCACCTAGAGGGCGTATTTTTGTAATTTCACCTATAAAAGGTATTTTTGAGTAAATTCACATATAGTAAAGATATTTTAGTGATTCTAATTACAGGAAGGCTGTTTTGGTGATTTAAGTGTGAGAGGGGTGTTTCTGGTAATTCTATACATGAGGGGCATTTTGAAAATTTTACGTATTCAGCGGGGGGCCCTTCTGGGAGTATGCATGAGTTAGTATTGAATTTATAATATCGTAATAAATATTGTATACTAATAATTGGATTGTTCCATTTAGGTTAAATCAACAGACTTTCCGGTTAGACTAGCTTAGTTTTGGATCCAGGTAACGGTTTCTATCTAGACCCTGGGTAAAGACTTTTATCCGAGCCCTAATTTCGATAACAGTGTTCTTAAGTATTCTTTTGATCTGCTTATAGTTATGTCAAATACTGAAATATGCATTTGATATCAGAATATTATTGCTGAACAAAACCAAACACTGTACCTGAATCGGTTATTTAAAAATCTTATTGATACTCGCCTGTTATTGCATGCTGAGCAAATTCAATATTTGTTTGCATTCCTTCTTTCTAATTGTTGTGCCTAAATTTGATAACTATTCTTATTTGTTCTTACTACTTGTTTGAGACTATCCTTGAATCCTGAGTGATGAATTAATCTCAGCATGTTTTTAATGTCATCGAAACACTAATTAATTTCAATTAATTGAGTTCAAATTGATGCTCATCTTTATTGCATGTTAAGCATTAAATTTCTCTCTGATTCTATGATTGTTGTTTTATGTGTTGACTTGGGGGTTTGTTATGAGGGAGGCGTTATAAGGAATGACTATTACTGCTTCCTACAGAGAATGCGGACTAGTCCCTTGATTGATAGAAATGGTTAGTTATTATTGTACATCATGCATGTGTATACTCTGTGCATTGCTTGAATGGCATTGTCTCTACCCGTGATCAATATCTTTGAATTTGCTTACATTGTATCTTACAATGATTGTTTTGAGAATGATGTTCAAATGAATGTCTTGTTATCTCCTTGAAGGGGATTGAGTAAAACTCTTCCCCATATTATGATCAAACTGTTTGTAATTATCAGAAACCTTTCCATTTATCTTTGAAATATCTGTGTTCATTTTGAAATCCTTTGAAAAATCATAATTGCATTTTAAAACGAGGACTTTGAAAATGATCTTCAAATGATCGTTTTGGTATTTGGTTATAATTGTTAATGTTCGTTTTGAAAACTGGGATGATTGTTAATATTTGTTTTGGTGTCTATCTATGATTGTCTTTAGTTGTTTTTGCTATATGCTTATGACTGATTATGATCGTTTTGGAAATTATTAAACTATTCCCTATTGTTGAAATGTTTTCAAACATTATCCTCGAATGAACTCTTAAGTCGTTTTGTAATTCTTTTGGTTGTACCTTAAGCGACCTTACTAAGCTCCTAAAAGCTCAACCTTTACTTGACTCCTTTCTATAGGTAATCAGCTATAGAATGCTCGGGAATGAATTTAGAGTTTGTGTGAGATTCCGGTGAGCCCACCACTACCGTGTAGTGAGACCCCTGCGTGGGTTGGTATTATTAACCCGTTCTGTAAGAACTTGAGTTGTAAAGAACCCCTAAGTTTTAATAGTGTAAGTTTTGCAGGTTTGTAATCTTGTATTTTGAAGGGTTTGAGTTGATGTCTAGTTAGATATTTTGCAGTATGTGTCAGTACATAGAATTTGACATGTTTGATATGATGTGGTAGGTTAACGCTCCGGGAGTTCGGGACAATGGAGCTCTGAATTCCCGGGATGTTACATTATTGCTTCGTGATTGCATCCGTAAAAGAAGAGGTGATAACCAAACCTTGGTATACAGATGTCCGGAACCTTATCCAGGATGGTAAATATCCTCATGGATCTTCCGCAAAAAATCACGTATCTTTGAGGAAATGGACATCACAGTTTATCATGTGTGACCGACACTTATATAAGAGACACTACGATGGATAGAATTTACTATGTGTGACTAAGAGACAAGGCCATCAGATTATGGAAGAGATACACTTAGGAGAATGTAGACCGCATATGAACGGTCATATGATAGCAAAGAAAATTCTCTGACAAGGATACTTTTGGGACAAGATTGTATTGATCATCTGAAAAGATGTTATAAATGTCAGTCTATGCCAATTTGCAGCATCTCCCTCCTTAGGAGTTATACAGCACGACGTCTTCATGGCCCTTTTGAGTTTGGGGAACAGACGTGATAAGAAAGATCAGTCCTAAGGTTTCTAATATAATCACGATTTTATATTAGTGGCCATAAATTACTTTACTAAGTGGGTGGGAGCCGCTTCATACGTCGCGCTTAATTCTAAGAAAGTGGCTCAGTTCTTTAGGACCAATATTATTTGTCGGTATGGAGTGCCTAAGGAGTTAATTTCTGACAATGGGTTACATTTTGAAGAATAAGTCACAAAATTAGCTGAAGAATATGGTATAATCTGGCATCACTCATCACCTTACTGTCCACGGACTAACAAGGTTGTAAAGGCCGTGAATAAGAACATAAAAATATACCGAGTAAAATGACAGATTCTGTCGGAGTTGGCCTAATAAGCTTCCCTATGCTCTCTGGGGCTATAGAATATCAGTGAGAATATCAAATGGAGCTATCCCGTATTCGTTTGTTTATGGTATGGAAGCGGTCGTCTCGGTAAAATTAGAAGTCCAATATCTTAGGGTATTGTTGGAGAACCAAGTAGTCGAGGAAGATTGGGTCTGACATCGCTTTGAGGAGTTGGTAGTAGACGAGAAAGGTTGAAAGCCATGTATCACATTCAAGGTTATCAAAAGAGGATTGCTCGGGCGTTTAAAAAGCGAGTCAAAGATATGGCTTAAAAAAAGATTTGGTATTGAAGGACAATATCGGACAAATCTAAAAGGTTCAAACCCAACTGGTCAGGTTCCTATGTGATTAAGCAAATCATGACCAGAGGGGCAACTTTACTAATCGATTTAGATAGAATCGAGTTATCATAGCTAGTCAACCTACATCGAATAAAGAAATACTATGTATTAGTGAAAATTGTAAATGAACTATGAATGACCTAATCCTTCTTTAAGAACACTACTCAGCACACACATTGCAATGTAATACGTTAAATAGACGTATATAGGTAGCCGTAAAGATGCCTCGGATGTGGTCAAATTTGAATAAAATTCTTTTATTCTATTGGCTATGAATTCGATTACACTCTCGAGAAAAATAAAAAAAGGCCCACTAGGACGAAAATCCTGAAAAAGGAGGCCTAGGCAAAAGTTAAGGCAAAAAAAATGCAAAAGTAAATACTAGAAAAAATGACAAAAAAGTTCGCTAGGACAAGAACCCTGCAAAAGGTAGCCAAAGAAAAAGTTAGGGCAAAAGAGAACTTCTATGTTTCTTTCTTCTTCCCCGAGGGTGAAACATTATCCTGATCCAGAAATATGATGAACCTGAATTTCTGCCTATCCTTCTTAAAAGTCAACCGCTGAGATATCGGAATCACATCCTCTAGAATCTCTACTTTAGCTGCTGAGCCCCTGTCCACTTACCCTATTGTTATACCTCTGGCATGCTTTTAATCAAACCGACCCTTAATATAAGCAACTACTGTCTTCTTGGTCCAGGATAGCCTTGATAGACAGTGGTCTCTTTTGGTGTCTTTTCTCAATCAACGAGGAACGACTCTTCCGGGGTTCGTCAATTTGCAAAGACCGTATGGGATTCTTGTTAACATTCAACTTGCCTCAAACAACTGGAACCAATCCATGACACCGAATCCATGTAACTCGAACTTCATTCTTTGTATAGGGGCAACGGAAATCTTGAATCGTACTCTTTGCAAATTTACCAAAGTCAGGCAACTCAAGACCTAAACCTACCGTAGCATGAGCTTCCTCTTTAGCTCACTCTAGGAATTTGATTTCGCAGGCACTTGAAAAATTGCAGTTCAGTTCAGCTCGCAGTCGAGTCTTAAAATCTAGGACCTTTTCCTAAACGAGGGTCCAAGCCAATGGATATAAGCCTTAGACAACAATGGAGCAGTAGGGTCTATGCCAATAAGAAACGACCTAACCTCTATAGAACTATGATATAAGGAGGGGATGCCCAATCTTGGGAAACAACCTTGATCAGGGAAGGGCTAAGGTCTTTAATCATTGCAAACTCACAATTAGCTTTCGATATCACCCGCTCATAACCAAATTACCTCAAAATCCGACAAGCGAAATAGAATGATGAAGAGCGTAGCCCTAGAATACAAACACAATGATACTTAAAAGTCCTCAGAATAGGTCAGCCGAACCTCCACCATTTACGTACCACTAGATATTATTGGACTCCTGAATGCAGAAAAAGTGGGTTTAATCATTTATACCAAAATGGCCCTCAAAAAGTAAAGGCCTAGAACGGAAAGAACTGGGTCGATACCCTACAACAATGGATTTAGCTATCAGCAGCACATGATTCAGCAGCCACATATATGGAAGCAAGGGGCTATCCCTAAATGCAACACTTAGATTCTTATACATCTCGATAATGGGATTTATGATCTTAGCCGCCACTACCAAAATTAGGGTTCTCCCCACGAAAAGACTTGGGTCATCAACTCAAGCAAGCTCATGTCAGCAACCCTAGGCCCTGCAATGTATGATATTTGGCCACCAAACATAACCCCAGAGCCGCCTGCTTAAATATTGCAGACTACAGTTATCAGGTTTGGCTAAAAAATATTTGATCATTGGAAAAAGTAGAATATGCTCACCTCAGATAAAAGATCTAGCTTGCTCTTCACTAACTTCCAATAAGCTCCTAAGGGATTGAACATAGCCATCTTGAATGACCGGAACAACAATGTGTAAATTAGTAGGATCGTCCCCAAGGTAACGAATTCCTCCTATGTTGGGCAGAGTTCACGCAAGCCAACTTGAAAGACGTGATCTTCAGAATCCCAAAATTTTCACGCAGCTCCGAAAACATCTTCGTGACCCATCACACTGCGCAGGCTCATGACTGGCTTTCCATCAAGATGAATAAGCTCTACCTTGTTGAAAGAACAACAAAGGCTCAGGATTAGATCTCGAAGATCGTGGGATTGTCTTTTGAGGCCATTAGAGGTTTGCATGAGAGAATGGGAGTTGGATGCCCCCCCTTAAGGATGAGTCTGGAATATATAAAGGAGAAACCCTATAATGTATATAGATAGGACTTGAAAAATTAAGAAATCAGAAAAACTTATCAAAAGAATTGGATGATTTTCAATAAATGGTTCTCGTATTGCTTTGAATAATTTCTAATAGTTGATCTCTCTGACCAACTGTCTGGTTTCACCATAAAAATTTGTTTTCTTCTGACCAAACATCTGGATTTTCAATAATGGATTTTTTTTCTCATTAACCGTATCGATTTTACCAAAAAAGAATTGATTTTCATGCAGACCAGCACTAGTTTTAGGCTCAAGAACAAAAATATACATAATCCTTACTGACCAACCAACCAGTTAGCTAGTGCTTGTGAGATTTTTACAGAGTTTACCCATTTGGGGGCTAAACCCCGTACCTGTTCTCAAATACAATCCAATTCCTATTCCATCAATATTTCTATGCAACCTCTATTCTTTCAGTGCAAGTATGTGTGCATGCATTAAAGTAAGACATTTACAAAAGAATTCACTAATCAAAATGTGTTACTAAATAAGAGATTGTTCATTACAAAAAATTTTAATACACTGTGTTCCTAATAAACTCTTAATACTACTTCCAGTCAAACCAATCAAGCATCTGTCTAATTGAGTAATTGTTCTTTCGGGATTTCTTGGGGCTAGGCTCATCCTTTTCGCTAGTTGCCGGGTGATCGTCATCTTGTTCAGCCTCATAATCCTTGTCCTCAGGGTCTGGGGATGACTCCGCTACCATAGGCTCGGTCGATTCACTAGGCTTCCTATACATTTTACAAAACACAGTCGTAATGCTAAAAGATTGACGTCTCAATTTCTTCGGCGGTGGAGGGGCTGGGCTTTTCCCTTGCCCCCACTAACAATCTTTTCCTCCTTCGATGGCACAAACTCTAGTTTGCAAACTAGCCTCAAGGGAACCTGACTTGTCATCTTTGTCTTCCTCAAGCCTCCTGTCCGTGGTACCGGGGCTCCTTCCATAGGGATGTAAGTGGTAGTAGGCTCTGTAGAACTCTATCATCCACTCGACCACCTCCCAAAGGTGGTGTAGAAGGAGTGGGTGTGGGCACTTCCATTATCTCAGTAGATGTTGCATACACCTCTAGCAAGTCCCGCAAGATGGATGCCATGTCCTTGAGACTGTGTATCATCCAGTAGGCATCCTTCAACATTGAGATCGAACCTACTATAAGGAAATTCATAGGGTTAAAGCTAAACATAAAATGAAAAATTGAATAAACTCAAGATTTGAGTTAAATATCTTGACTTTAGCGAGCTCTTTGAGCCCGAACACCTCATCATCCTTTTTTTGGCTGAGAGATCTGCTCCGTTTCCTCACCCTCGCCCTACAAAAACACCGGCACCATCCAAGGAGGGAATAAAACCCCTTCTGTAGACTCCTCGTCCTTCTTTTCCAAGGAGGGAATGAAACTAAACAACCAACAGGACCTGGCACCAGATGAGGGCCAACTCTTCCTGATAAACTTCCACTCGCTCTTAATTGGATAGGGATGCCTCTTAAATAAAATGGATACGAGTATTATAAGCAAGCATTAATAAAAAATTCAAAGGCAAAAATGAACAAATAACTCACCGGGCATCGGGTCAAGCCATTGAAGCCATCTCACTAGGCCCCTATTATGGCCCCAATTTGATCATCCCAGAAGTTCTACCGGTCAATCGTCGGCTTCGTCTCATCGATATGATCTTGAACCAGTCATGGGGCACGCGAAACCAAAACCTCGAATGCCCAACTCTGTGACTATGGGACAAAGTGTGAACGACATGTCTAATGCATAAATGAGAATAATCAAAAAGGTTAAAAATAGAGACATACCTCTTAGACGTCAGAATACCCCATGAAGCTCAAGGATTGCCCCTGAATATTGTGCTCATTAAGTGATATAGGTTCGTCATCACTAGAGTACCCCAGTCGTACTCCCATATCTCCTCGACCTCCTTCAGAGCCCTTAGACACCAAAACTATACTGAGTCATCACCATTGCTGAACAACATCTCCCCCAAGATGTACAACACGAATCCCCAAAATCCCCGTATATACTGTTCAATCGATGCCTCATCAGTGTCCTTCAGGGTCATACACTCGTGGGCACGAAGGTTACTAAGCAAAACAGAATCACTCTTCTTGTAGGAAGGCTTAAAATCAAGCAATCTAACCATGAGGTCCCGGTCCTTGTTGAGATCATAGGCCCATGGAATAGGCCTCCCTTGAACGTGAATACTCATGATATTTAAAAGCCGTATGGGGTAAGCATTTGAACATGTTAGTGGAATCCCACCAATGCTCTGCCAAACAGTAAAACCATTTCGATGCCATATTGACAGCAGTAGTATGAGTCCAACACAGAAAGCGCATAGAAGATTATGGCAGGCAAAAATAAACACTTACATAAATTGGAGTAATAAAAGAGAATAAGCGGATGATAGAATGCATAAATTGGTATCCCTATCAACTTAACCAAGATGCCCGCCTTCTGGATATTAAACCATTTAAATATGCATATTGATTCTCAAAATAAAGTTATATTGATTCTCACAAATAAATTTTGCTTAAATTAAATTCAGCTTTAATATAGCATAAGAAATTAAAAGTTGCTGAATGTGTTTGAATATAAATGAACCAAAGTAGGCTTAATGGGCAAAATGACCATATGATGTATTCATATTTAAAGGGGGCATTTAATGTCTGTTTATATGTGATGATATTTTGGTAATTCCTTAGGTCAAATCTGATTTACCAAATCTGATTAATCAGTATCCAAGAAAATGAAGATTCCGTATTTAATCAATTTTGAAACCATTGGAGCAGATTTAATTTATTTACCTTCGTTTGTTAAGAGGTCGTTTGAGATAGATTCTGAAAAGTAGATTTCAGCTTAAATCTGAATCAGTTTTCAAAATCAGATTTAATCTACTTTAAGCAGAATCTGTTTGCTGTTTGGCAAAATTAGCTGTGAACAAGTTTAAAGTCACAAAAAGTGTTTGGGTAGAAAGTGATTAAATCAGTTTTGATATGGAAAAATGACCATAAAGGACACTACATAAATAAAGTTTCTAATATTCATTTAGTGAAGTAATGTTAACATAACTTTCATATGAAAATAACTACAATATACAAAAAAAAATTATTGAAGAAGTTATTTTCAATTATCTACAAATGTTGTCACTTCTTGTTCTGAATTAAAGGTAGAAGAGCGTACAGAAATGGTGGAGAGGAAGAAGGCGGTTGTTGATGAACTGTTGTGCTCTCTCTATTTGTTAGCGTAGAAGAAAATATAATCCCAGAAATTAATTAAAAGTCACATCCATAATTAATTAAAAGGATACGAAAGGTCTTTCTGTATAAAATATGGGGATATGATGGTGTAAATTAAAAGGTCAAACCTGATTATGAAGAAAGTGATTATTTCATAATCATCACTTTCCAGAATTATGGATTTAATCAGTTTTTAGCAAGATTAAATCTCATAATCTCTTTTACCAAACACTCACATACCTGATTTAATCTAGATTAAATCAGGTTTGACCATCTCAAAATCAACCCCAAACACCCTCTAAACGCTTCAAACCTGATTTAATTTGCATTTAATCAGGTTTGACTATTCTAATCAATCTCAAACAGCCTTTGATTATTTGATTCACTCCCTTATTTGAAAAATTCATTTATAAGCTTGAGTATGAGAAACTAGTATTGCAAAGCTTTAAATCTAGGAAAAGAAGCAATCACATTCTTGTTTAATTGGACGACTAGCAATTAGATTCTAATTTTAGAACTGCATAATGAGCAATTATTAACCTTTTAGCATAAAGTGAATAATTTTTTTTAATGCACTACTAAAACTACCTTTTCATTGACTTGCTTCCATTTTTAAGCACGATAGAGAAGTCATGATGATATAACCTTTTAGCAATTAGATTCAAATTTAGTTGTAATCCAATTCTAATAGCTTTCAAGTTCCAATTGGAAATACAATTCCTTTTGAGATTGGTTCTAAAAGTAATAACATAACAATGCTTTAAGAAGAGAGACGGTGAGGCCCAACTTTAGCTTTAACCAAATAATAACAAAGCCCTCGCCGGTTGGACGGTAGGTCTGGTTTTTGCGGAAGCAGGTGGTGAAAATTGAAAAGTCTCCCAATTAGACTTGTGCTCGAAACATTGCATTTAGCATAGACCATCCCCAAATTCTCCACACGTCTCTCTGCTCAATGTCTCCACTCTCTGATAAGACCCTACCGCCTCCAAATCCAATCCAATCGAACCAAAAGAGCAACCGCAGCAGCTCCGATTCAGTCAAAAAAATGGCCTACGTAGATCACGCCTTCTCCATATCCGACGACGACGACATACTGATGGACTCCTCCTCCTTCACGGTGCACAACCGCCCACCCATCAGAGAAATCGCCCTCGCCGTGTCTCTCCTCGTCTTCGGCACCCTAGGCATCATCTTCGGCGTCTTCATGGCCGTCGAAAGGGTCGGCGGCGACACGGCTCACGGTAACCGTTTCTACACTGCTTTCGCTCAAGGCGTATATACAGTTTCATAGTAGGGGCGGGCAGCCCAGCCTATCTTGTTTTTCTGTAGCAACTTTGCGATTTAACTCTCTGTCTGGGCTTCTTATCCCCGACTTTATCTTTGGCTAGTCCTATTGGCAAAACAGTTTCTGTATGTCAAGTCTATGTTTTAGGCTTGTTGTACTGCGTGCTTTCTTAAGTGGTGTGCGCTTTGGCATTATGGCGATCCTTCCCATGGATATATGTGTGTGTAGATGTATACTATTTCTTACAACTCCATTTGAAGTCTCTGTTTGGTTTCTTAATTCAGGGATTTTCTTTGCGATTCTGGGGTCGATCCTGTTCATCCCGGGGTTCTACTATACTCGGATTGCCTACTACGCCTACAAGGGTTACAAAGGCTTCTCCTTCTCCAACATACCACCTGTCTAGTGCAGTTTGACCGCGTTACTCAAACTTGTGTGTGTACATATTTGGTTCTTATGTTTACATGTCTATTACTAGTTGTTCATTTATTGTTTTTCTCTCTTTTCCTTTTTTGGATTCGTTTTAAATAAGTAAAGATTGTTATGTGGATAACGCTATAGGAGGTTGTTCGGTTTTAATAAGAAGTTTATTCCACTTATTTCATCGACCTTCTGTTATTTTATTTTGTCAGTTCTTGTCGTTATAGTTCTGTTGATTATAGCATTGGTTATCGCATACTTCATTAATATGTTTCTTGCAGGCAAACATGTATCTATTAGGGTTTGACTGCTTATTGTGGTGGATACTTTATATGTTCTTGCATGTACATATTTCTTTCTTAATAAACCCCTTAGAGTTACTCAGTAATGTAATTCAGCCTCTTTTCTCTAAATTTAACATGGTATAAGAGCCCTAGGGTTCAGATCCTAGGGTTCCACAGTTAGGTTTTGAGAGTCCACCGTTCACTTTTGTGATATCCGGCAAACGGTCAACAACCTTACTTCGTTCGCCTGGTGAATTAGGTTGTATAGTTTATACATCATTGCTTTATACACGATTTTACAGTTTCTTTTATGTTTATCGTTCCTTGTTTGTCCTTTTCTTTTTTCTTATTTAAATGTTTTGTTGAAATTGTTTCCTCATGCTCGTTGTTTTTCATCATCATTTTCTCGTCTAATTTCACGGTGTTTGCGGAGGTGTGTCTGTGTAGTTCGTCGGTGTCCACGATCAGGAGTTGAGTCGTGTATGGCTTGTGATCATTTACTTGAGCTGGTGGTCTGGTTTGTTACTGTGTGGGGTTGGTTTGGTTCTCGATGGTGCAATCCGCTCCGTGCACCATATGGTTCTGATCTTTTACAGATACGTGGTTAGGGACTGTGGCGGATGATGATGATGGGTTGGTGGTGCTTCCAACGATAGGGGGTTTTCTTGGGTGACCTCTGGTGGCGGCAGGTCTGAAGGTTGCGGCAGTGTTAGGTGATTGTCTGTGGTCTGCCGAGTTGTGGGTGTTGGCAGTATACTGGTTTTAGCTTGTGGTGGCTGTTCCAGTGGTCGTTGCTGATGGTTTTCCGGCTGTTGACTTTGTAGCGTATTGTCACGGAACGAGCTCGGTCCGTGACAGTATGGTGGCTTGGTTGAATGATGATGTGTCAGTTTTATATTTGGTAGTTCTTTTTTGGTCAACAATGATAGGTACTTGGTGGGTTTTCTAGAGGAGGTTCATGGTTTTGCATACACGACAGCGATGACCTGTTGATGGCTGCTACATGTTCGCTTGGCTGGTCTCTTTTGACTTGGGTTTGATGGGATAAAATTGCTATGAAAAATCAGTGTGTGAGATTGATCTGGAAATTGGACACTAGGCTGCTTTGCTTGCTTGGTCTGAAAATTGGACCTTAAACTGCTTTGCTTGTGGGCTCATAAGTCGGGCTGTTATTCTGCTTGTGGGCCGATAACTTACAGCAGGTGCTTTGCTCTTATTTGCTTCTGTTAAGGATGTCTTTGGCTGTGTTTGGTTATGGTAGAATTTGTTTTTCAACCTGAACATTAGTGCTTTCTATCAAGTTCAAGATCAACATGTTATCAACTTGAGAGGGAGCATATGGAGGTTTTGAACTTGTTCGTGTTTGAGTTTATGGTCGTTTTTTTCTTGATTGAGAAGACAGCTGCCGTAGGGTCCTTATGATGCCGGGTTTTTATATTATGGTCTAGTTGTTGGGGTTGTTTGGCTTTTGCAAGATCCCGGGCTCCTTTGTCTTGTTGACCTTTTTATGGCTTTTGGTTCTTTGAGAATTGTGCAGTGAGGTCCTTAGTTTCAATGACTTTTCAATGGCCCTTACACGTAGGTTCTTCGTGTTATGACTTTCAACAGCAGTTGCACGTGAAGTCTTTTTTGTTGGTGACTTTTCGATGGTACTTGCATGTGGAGTCCCCTTATGTTGTCTGTTGATGACCTTTCGCCGACATATGGTTCTTGCTAAAGCATTTGGAATGGTTTTTAGCAGCAATGGTGAGGTGAGCTTTGTACGACCATGTTCTTTGAAGGGCTCTTGGTTGTGCTAATGCTAATTTTGTTTTTGTTTTTAGGTTCGTTTCGGAATTACTTTGTTATCAAACTCATTTAAATTTACTGCAAGAAGAGAGAAGATTGTAGGACCCTGGTTAGGATAAGGGTATTATGGAATTGTACTCTAGTCTAGGTTATTATATAAACCCCTTAGGGTTTCTGAGTAATATAATTCAGCCTCTTCTTGCTAAATTTAACAACAACCACTATACCTGACAGTAATGATAACAGTTAGCGCAAACAAGCATACCAGGACGCAATCATTATAGCTATGAAACAATGAACTACCAGCCTCTGCACTGGTTGTGTACTTGTGTTAAAGTAGCAAATTAGATACTATGGATTCTCCTTTCTTTGGCCTACATTCAAAGTAAGATATGTTTTGTCATGTATTTGATTCTAAAACTAGTGTAACCGATAGGATCAGTGGTTGAACCATGAACCAGCACCTTGACCGGTTAGATGCCCGGTCCGATTCTACAAATTGTGGTTCAGGTAAACCCCCTAATGGCCGTGTTACGAGCTTAAGAGATCTCAAATGATATAAGTATCCTCTGGTATTCGTTTTCTAACTCAATTTGAAGATGTAAAATGAGTTAGAGCTCTATAACCTCTTAGGTAAATAGGAAGTATTTTACTTACCAAAAGATGAAAAAGGGTAACTATGACTTATTATCCGGCAGATTATCCTGCTCAAAGCATTAAAGTACTTGTGTTGGATGCATTTTGTGACGGTATGGGCACACCAGTGGATATTAATATGTATAAGCCTCCTTCGTGTACTTTGTTTATGTTTTTTGGCTTAGCACGTTGTTAAGCATGATAACATTATTGTTCCTATTCACTAACAACTTTAAGTTTTAGAGCAGTTTGTTACCGGAGCTTTCTTGTTTAAGGTGCCTTTATAATAGTGCAATATGCGCTCTATTATTGGTGCACTCTACTTATTTGTGCACGTGGTGGTGCACCACATGTAATCGGGGGCTTCCACATGGGGGAGAGTGTTAAACATGATAATATTGTTGTGCCCATTCTCTAACAGCATAAGTTATTAGAGCAGTAATGGACATTATGTCGTGTTGATATGGTTTACAGCTAAAGAATATAAGGGACATTCTTGCTACCTCTGGTTCTGGTCTGACTGAAATTTGACTCAACTTATAGATGTTCAAGGATCCATATAGTGTGGGGGTTGAGCAATGTAATCTTGTGAAATTTTGTGTCACCTCACTGTTTTGCATAATTAGTTTGGTTCCCATAGATAGAGCTGTAAATGAAATGAGTTGTTCACGACCAGCTCGTCTCGTTCATGTTCAGTCGTGTAATATATAAATCGAACATGAACAACTTTTGAGAAGTCGTGTATTAAATGAGCCGAGCATGATCATATAAGTGTTCATGAATGTGTTCATGAACGGCTCGTCAAAATGTTAAGTTGTGATTATAATGTTTAAAGTTTGAAGATAACAATATGTTTATAAATTGTTTAAAGCCTAAAGGTTCTAATAGATCTCGAACGGAGTTTGAACATTAGCATTCGGCCGATAATGAACACGAGCTAGGTTCGGACATACCTGAAAGTATACAAACCAGCTAGAAAATGCCCCTATTTGGCTCGAGTTCGGTTCCTATACAGCCCTACCTGTAGGGCATGGGCAAATTCTAATATTCATTGCTGGAATAGTTTCTCTTAGGTCTTCTTTTCTAGTATTCGGATCGGTGTCCCTTACTTTCTCTTCAGAAACTTGGTTATTTCTTCTGATGTTAGCATGCATGATATCTCAAATTAGGTGAAGTGATAAATATGAAATAGAGTGACTAAACCATATATCAATATGCTGATGAATTGCTGTCGAAGTCAAACTTATGCGCTGGATTTTTGTTGATGAGAAATGAAAAAAATAGTTGTAGAGGTCATTTGGTGCTAATATATTTTTCCGACGGTGGGAAAGGTGTAGATTATGTAGTGCTGCCGATTGTGAAAATGTATTATTTCCGGATTTTCTTTTTCTTTTTCTGTTGAATGTTGTTCTATTACCTTTCGGAAGTTTCTTAAGTTCGTGGGTTGCTTTACCATTATAAGTTTTACGGTCTTCATGGTCGTCGTGTACTTAATCAACACAAGCAGCAGCAGAATCGTAGCTTCTTGAGGCCCTGCTTCTTTCACTGGAAACAACTTACCAGAAATTGCTTTGGGACCTTTAACTGAACATGTTTTTGTTGCTCGTTAAGCTTAGGTTGCAGTCGCACCCATTGATTGCAAGTCCTTGACCTCAGTTGTATGGTTGGAATAATTGAGGAGCAGAATGACTTGCCGAATTGAAATCGGCTCAGCAAGTCATTTTCCTGATATTTGTGCATTATTTTCTGGTGCACCAAATGGAAAATGCGTATGCAAAAAAAATTAGCACGGTATAATTATTCATGCTGGTCATTGCTACTCTACAAAGACATCTTGAGGTCTTACCCTATCTCTGAAGCTTGTTTTTCACATTTGAGCTTAGTTTTTGGCGGCCATTTGTGGATTAGTTAGCAATATTACAGTGAGAGCTTAATTGCACAGGGCTTTCTTATGCTTGAGTCAGAGAAATCAACTTGGTTCTTTTTGGTCATAGAAAAATCAACTGGGTTTGGTTTAAAGGAAAATGTTGGAACAACGGAATTCATGTTTGGTGGTAGTAGTTTACGTAATAAGATCGCTACTTAGCTCCCCATTTTCCTTCTTCTAAGGTAGAGAGTAGTAATTACCATCGTACGGAGTTCAAAGCAGTCGTTCTCTAAAATGTACATGTGACATATGATGCTTCCTCTGCTTAAATAATTATGGATTTATTGTTAACAGCATTTATATTACTAGAATGTTAACAGCGTCTGTTACAAGAGGAGGTAGATTTGATGCTAGTTTATGAGGTGAGATGAGAGCAACTTGATGCTTTCTTGAGATAATGCAATATAGTTTATTAGATGAGTTACTGGAAAAAGAGACATATTTGCATGGGATATTATTTTGTAGCATGATACTCCGATGCCTACCCGAAGGCGCTTAGAGTCAAAACAAGCACGAGTATGCATATATGTTGGGGTGGGCTTTATACATGAGTAGGGAGAGGTGTGGACGGATAGGGGGGTCCACATAGAGCATGTCAATTTATCCAGTGTATTCCTCGGTATTCATCCCTTCCTGACCACCAGAAATTTCCTAATAACGATTTCAATTTTACGACAGACATGTATTGGGAAATGCCAAATCTGAATATGATAGATAAGCAAAGAATATAACTCATTTAATTAAGGTGTCCCTTCCCGCTTTATTTAAAAGTAGACCTTTCCATTATGCGCATTGTGCCCTGATACAGTCAATAAGATCTCAGAAAAATTCAATTTTCTTGGTGGTGATGTCCAGGGTTCCTTCAAGATATGTTCCAAAATCACATGCCATCTTAAATCCCAGCTTTCATCAAACAAGGAGGTGCGTGGTCAAACTCAGGTTTGGACTGAGACGAATAGCTAATTTTTGCATATTGACTAGTTGACCAGACTCTTCACAATATCGATCGAGATAATTAATCGAAGATAAGGCTTGACGACAGATCTTAGTAAAGATCATGACATCATCAACAAAGAATAAGTGATTAATTGTCGGGCCGTGTAAACCAGCTTTGATGCTGGGGATCCGGCGAGTCTTGAGCCATGACCAAAGTAGCTGACAAAGCTTTAGCACAAATAATAAACAGATAAGGGGAGAAGGGGTTGAAAACATTTTGTAAACATTTTCATGAGGAGCCATTTCCAAGTATTTTAAAAGATTTTGTAGAAAAGCATTGCATACGTAGGTGAATGGGTAGGTGAATGGGTGTGACAGGAATAACATTTTGTAAAGGACTGCTTCCAGAAACTTCCAACAAACCCGATCATAAGACTTACTCATGTCCATCTTGATAACTCCTAAACAACCTTTAGTATTTCGGGTTACCTGGACTTTATTTGTCAGTTCTTGAGCAATAGGGATGTTGTCTGCTATATGACGGTTAGATACAAAAACATTCTGATAGGGCGAGATAAGGGCATTAAGGACACTCCTAAGGCGATTGGCTAGGGTCTTAGAGATAATTTTGTAAATTGTTTTACACAGGCTAATAAGACTAAAGTCTGACGATTTCCCTGGGTTTTTGCACTTGGGTATAAGCACAATAAAGGTTTTATTAGTCACGCTGAGCATGTGGCTTGACCGTAAAAATGAAAGGACTGCCGTTATAATAGATCGTTCCATGATTTCCCAACAATGTTAATATGCTATCACAGGAATTCCAACGGGTCCAAGGGCTTTTAAGGGTTTAATCTGGAACAACGCTAATTTTATTTCTTGGCCGTGAAGGGTTTATTCAGAACGTTAATTTGAGGGGCGGATAGATGTCGAATGATGTTCTCGATAATGGAATCTGTGAGGTATTGGAGATGTCCTCGTGGAGGGAGTACAATAGATTCCTTTAAAGTGACTTACAAAGCAATTGACAATTTCAGGTTGTGAAGTATAATTAACATTATTGTCATCGATAATGTTGGAAATGCGGTTTCTATTGCGTTGGATGATTGTCGAGGCATGGGAAAATTTGTTGTTATGATCCCCAACTGTAACCAGTGTGTCTTAGCTTTCTGAGCCCACATGATCTCTTCACAATCCATAAGCCAATCCAATTTTTTTCCTTCCCTGTTGATCTAAGGACTAGGCTATCCACTTCGGGATGAGTGTTTGAAGGTGAAAAATCTGAGCCAAAATATCGTTCATCTGGGTATTGAACTGTCCAAAACATTCTTTCTTTCAGATTGCTAAATCCTTCATCATAATTAAGCCCCAGGACTTGAAAAAGGGCGGAGCCTGTAGTTGGGTTCTGCCATTCTTTAAAAATAACTGCTTTCCCCATAGAATGTTTAAGCCACATCACTTAAAAGCTCTTTGGCCGATAACCAGAAAAAACAGTTGGATTTGTGTCAAGAAGTAATAGGGCACGGTCCGAAGATTGGATACCAAATTAGTTATAGTAGCCATAGGGAACATAGTAGCCCACGATGTGTTTGCAAAGCCCCTATCAAGACGTTCGTATGTACATGCCTCATTTTGTTGATTATTGGTCTAGGTAAAGGAAGGTCCCACCCATTTGATATCCATCAGATTATACAACTATATAAAATCAACTAGAAGATCATGCCTGGGTGTGGAGGTGTTGTGGGGTCCTGCTTTATTTGCGGGCACCAAGACTTGATTGAAATCTCCCATCAAAAGATAGGGGATCTGGTGGAAGATATCGTATCTTAGATGCGGGCCCAGGTCACACGTCTTTGGCCAGATTTGGGTGCCCATAAATAAATCCCATAACCCACGCTTCTCCACTACTTAGTGTAAAGTGAACCAAAATACAAATTTTATCGCAATGCATGATCGTTCCACATATATTGTCTGTCCACCCAACCCATAGTCTGCCTTTCGTTCCATAGTCTCCACCAGGGTCAACCCCAGTATAAGTTGTATATCCCAATTTTATGAACTTCTGAGACACTAGCTCAACTGTTGTTTTTGTTTCTTGTAAAAAAATATGCATTGGCTTATAAAGCCGGGTTATCTTTAGTGATGCGTGAACTGATAGGGCGTGACCAAACTCACGATAGTTCTAGCAGAGTTGTATCATTTAGGGTGGAGGGGTTGTTTTGGTACAACACCCAAACCCTAGACCCAGGCATCACAATCATTTGCCAGAAAGGATTATCTCGAAAGGTTCGTGTCCATTTTTTCAAGGAGTAAGCAGGAGTCATAATCGGGCAAGGAGGTAGGCAATCTATCCATTCATGGTTAATATCGTCACTGAAGACACGATAACTCGGTCGTCCTAAATGGTCACGACTTTTTTTCGTTCATGGCGAGAGACCCCCGGAGGTCGTATTCCCAAAACCATGAATCGTAGTGCTAAAAAATTTTTGTGTTGCTTGAGGTAAAGTCCAGGCAGGAAGTTGCCTCGAAATTTTCCTTCGTTTCCCTTTTGGATCATCCCATAATCAAAGCATGCAATACCCATTTCTTCCGAACAAATATATATAAGCAGATTTATCCACATATAAGCAAGAAAAGCATGCATTGACCAGTACATGTAAATCAGTTTGTGGCATAAAATGAGAGAAAGTGATTTGGTGATGGATCAGGCAACGCAAAGGAGGAAGGACGAGATTTTTTTTTCTCACGATTGGTCCTGCCCAAGAGATCGCCCTCTAGAGAGTTGCATTTACCCTTGTTTGGTGAATATAAAGATCTTGGATTTGCTTCCGTTGGCATATTCGACATAGTATTTTCCCGATTTGGTAGGTCCAGAGTCACCTCCACCATTTAGGAGCAACAGACCGTGTTCCACGTTGAGAGGAGATTAGAGATTCTTGATGCGGAGCATTGGTCACATGTGCGGTGGGCTTCTCCTGCAATAATATATTAGAGCGCACAGAAGCAGTATAAGGTGCTGTAGGCAATGCATAAATGTGAAAGGTTAAATCACGTTGAAGCAATTCTAAGTCAGATTGTACACTGCTTTCCAGTATCGGATCATGTAGAATTGTCCTCCTTGTGTCGTTCTATTCATTATCGTCAGCCAAACTGAGCCTGCGAGATCTGCTCACGAATTCATCAATCCTTACATGATTAGGTATTTCTTGTTCAGATGCAGTTGAAATCAGATTCATGAATTCATAGTGTTGGTCGTTGATTGCGTTCGTGTCAACCCCCTCCACAAAAGGCACGATGGAGATATTTGATGAAGAAAAAGCGTTGTTCGGGGCTTCTAGAGATAACTTGGTGTGGTTTGGTCCAAAAATAAGTTGTAGGCCAAACTTAGACAGGCCAGCAAGTTTTTTTTTTAATTTTTTATGTTAAGATGGAATATGGAGGAGTTTGGGTTAGGCCCATATGTCGTGATCCAGCAAGGTGGACCATTGGGTTGGCTTAAGTGGGAAGGTGTGTGAGGGCCCAAGGCTATTTGAGATGGTGAGAGGCCATTATTTTGGAATAATTGATCAGAGTGGGAAGATTGTAGTGATCGGCTATGGATTATGCAATCCATAGATGTTAGACCAAGTTGGGGTTGGGAGGCTGACGTGTTGTTCAATTGAAGGTGGTTGGAAGTAAGTGGCACAGAGGGAGATGAGTGCAAATACATGTCCCTGATTTCGTGATCCAGTACATGAGATATTGTCGGTGTGTGGGGCATCATCAGATCTTCCGCAATCCCTGTTGTTTTCGCTGGTATCTGATGTGTCATAAGAATCAGTACTTTTCAACGAAGGCTCATTATCAAAAAAAATCATCTAGGCTCTCTTCTTCTTTCGGGTCATCATCACTTTCCTCATCTGTGGGTTCCTCTGTCGGGTTTGCGAGAACATCCATTTTAGTGTCAATGGCCCAATCATGTTGATTGATCTCTTCCTTAAGAACAACCTCCATGTCTTGCACCATATTATTGAGGAGGAGATCCTCTATTTGAACATCATCAGGCATGGCTACATCCAAGTCCAAATTCTCATCATTTTGGCCATCCAGGTTGTTAATTTGCTCACCTTCCGGTCCATTCTTACTAACACTTTCTGAGGTTAAGGATTGTGAGGATGTGACAAAAGCTAAATCATCAGTGAAGGATAGGGGTTTAGCCGGTAAAAATGCGTCATAAAGGTGGGTAAGATGAATGCCTCATTATCCATAAAAATTGAGATTCTTGAAGATCGATTCCAATCAGAATTTGGTAGAGCTTGAAGGGGTGTGCAAACATAGGTTGATTTATGAGGTAGTATATGTGTAACGCCCCCCGAAATCCGGAGCTCTGCCGCCCCGAACTCCCGGGTCGTTAACCTACCGGATCACATCAAACCTGTCAGACCTGTTCACTAACAGATATTCCAATCATCTAATTCAGCATCAACTCAGATTTCTCAAAATACTGGATCATAATTGCTTAGCTTAAACTATTACAGCTTAGGTTCTTCGCAATTCAAATTTCCTAAGAACGAATTACAGTACTGACCCACACAGGGGTCTCCCTACACAGTAGTGGTGGGCTCACCGGAACCTCACGCAGACTCTAACCCATTCCCGAACCTGCTACAGCTTATCGTCACCTGCAGAAGGGAATCAAACGGAGAGTGAGCTTTTGAGAGCTCAGTAAGGTCGTACAATGACTACAAAAGAGATTATAACACGACTCTGAAAAATCCAACCGACGATGATTTTCAAGACACTTCGAACGATCAAAATTCAATAATTACCCAAACTGAGCAAAGTTCATCAAAACTAGATACCAAAATACATATTAACAATTAGAACAGATCCAAAATGATCAATGAAAGACCCTTTTCAAGTCCACATTTCCAAGTACCACGAAAATTTTCCTTGCTCAAGGGATTTCAATCCGAGTAGAAATCAAATCAGGTAATACGATTAAGGTTTGTCAGGGGATTTCAACCCAAGTACAAATCCTTCTAGCTAAGTACAATGAATGTTTGTCAAGGGCTTTCAACCCAAGTGCAAATCATTCTAGCTAAAGAAAATCAAAAATCAAATGTTGATCCTGGGCGATTGCAATGCCATTACGGCAAGCTCATATAGTGTACTCATGCATGATGTACTAAAATAATTATTAGTCCACTTGGGTACTAGCCTGCGTTTCATGCAGGATTCAACCAGCGTTATACCGCCTCCCCACTAAACAGGTACCCAGGCCAACACAGAAATTAATAATATCAATGAGCATTAGCATAAGCTCATATCCCCGAAATCAATTCGGTTTCTCATAACAATAATCATACTGACATAAGTCAGCTTTCCGGATTTTCAGAACAAATCATAATTTTTCAAAAGAAATCATAATTTCAGAAGAAAAATCACAAATAAACAACAAAAACGATTACAAACAGATATCAGATTTAGACATAACAATTCAGAAGGAATCAGATATGCAGAAGAAAATCACAGATAAACAAAAAAAATGACTGCGAATAATTATCGAATATAATCACAACAATTCAGAAGAATGGATACAGATAATTATCAAATTTGCTCAGCCCACAATAACATGCGAGCATCACAAGATTTTTAAATAACCGATTCAGGTTCAACATTAGGGTTTTCTGGGCAAGAACACGTTGATTTCAATACAAAACTCAGAGTTCGGCAATAGCCGTAAACATATCAAAGGAGTACTTACGAGTACGAGTAATCAAATAAGGGTTCGGACAAAAGTCCTTACCCAAGGTTCAGATAGAATCCCTTACCTGGATCCGTAGCTAAATTATCCTAACCGGAAGTCTTTAGCTTTAACCTAAACGAAATAATCGAACCATTAGAAACAGCCTACAGAACAAGATCATAACTAATACGAACTCACACATGCTCCCAAAATGAACCTCCCCTCACCGGGTATATAAAATTACTGAAATGCCCCTAGGGTGTAAAATTACCAAAATGCCCCTCTTGGATTTAAATCACCCAAACGGTCTACCCATAAGTAGAATCATTGAAATAAACTTTCCATATGTAAATTTATGCCAAAATACCTTTCTTAGGTCAAATTACCAAAATACCCCTTCGGGGTGGCAAATTACCAAAACACCCCCCGTTACACTTTAATTCTCAAAATGACTTTTCCATAAGCAAAGTCACTAAAATAATATTACTGTATGTAAATTTACTTCAAAATACCTCTTATAGGTGAAATTACCAAAATACCCCTTCGGGGAGGTAAATTACCAAAACACCCTTGGGGGTTTTTGGCACCAGAAAAATCTCAAAAATATCTTAAACCGCTATTTTAAGCATCCCTATGTCATTCCTGGCCTAAAAAGTAGTTTATAAAATTTTCGTCCGAAAATCCTGAACTAGTGTCCGGACCGAACGCTAAAAGGTCAGTTTAGCGAAAAATACCTATCGGTCTCTAAATGGCCCGAAATTTTAGATAATGAATCATATCTGTAAAATAGGTCTTCCATAAAAATTTCAGATTAAAATAACTTGGTTTGATATGCTAAATAATTCGATAAAGTTCTTTAATCGGTGCTCCAATTTAGCGCTTTTTGCGGATTCCAAAAATTCCCCAAATTTTCCAGAGCTTACGTCTTGTGAAAATATTTGGGGTTACTGTTTTGTACTTTTTCTAATTTTGAACCTAACTATTTATAAAAATTCGAGGGAAAAACTGCCTAAAGTAATTCCTAGCATTAGCGACAATTACGTCTACTGTTCAAATCAAGGCACCTACTCTTTCACCTTCAAACACACACACAGCTCGTCTTCAACCTTCAGCCGCACATACAAACACACGTTTCACTCACTCACACCTCAACTGCTATCCCCAACCACACCTCAAAACACTCAAAGACACCATTAACCCACCTAACACACGTAAATCACTCACAATCACACGATTTCTTACACACCCACACACCCGAACATACATACACACAAGAACACACACACGGTTTCACCATGAATACACCCACGGTTACACACTCACTGAGCACACCCCACATGTCCTGCATACACACCCCGCATACACCATTTACCCTACTCGTTAAACTTACACACATATACATCAATCTCCTTCCATTACCCCACTGAAATTCACACACAAAACAACTTAAACACACACTGAACACACACGGCACACAGTGAATTAGCTCATGAGAAGGGGTAAGAGATTACCCTTCAAGAGATCATTCCTAATCTCTCTCTGTGAGTGAGTTCTCTGGTTGGTTTCTTGCCTGTGCCCCTGTTCCCGCGAGTTCTGCGTTGGCTGCTCCTTCTCTGTTTTGTTCTTCTTTCCCGAAAGGGAAAGGTTTCCCTTTTTGTCTTTTCTTTTTTTTTTTGTTTTCTTTCTTTAAACTTATCATCCTCTTCTCACTTATCCTCTCCTTTTTTTTCCTAGCTTAGTCATTAAGCTAGTAGGAGGTGGCACTCCCACAATTTTTCCTCAAAATTCCAAATTAACCCCCAAGATTTTCCAAAATTACGAAAATGCCAGCAAATTTTCAAAATTTACATTTTTGCCCCAAAATTCTTTTAAGCTTTCAGAAGCTTCTAATGCTCAAGTATTGCTCAAAATTAGTGACCGTTTATTTTTCGGAGCCCGAATAGTTATTTTAATCGGCTCCCGAAGTTCAGGATATTACAATATGGGATACAGGTCAGGCCCTGGCAATGATACAGTCACTTCGTGACAGTAATTCCAATACCTCTGTGAGGGAGACATGGTAATTGGTGTTTTCATGTCCAATCCGGCTACAATGGTAACAAGATTTAAAAGATCTTTCATAACTACAACGCATGATTACCCAACCAAGTCCATCAAGCAGTGTGATAAACACCGTTGGAAAGAGAGGCAAATCAACAAAAACTTTTACCTTGATGCGAAAAATAATCTGTAGTTGTTACTCTCATTTTCGACCAGTGAATTTCCAAGACAGTACCAGGTGCTGCATTGATCATTTCTGTGAGAGACAATATATAACAGCCACTGGGGACATTGGAAACTTGCATCCATAGATCCGCAGTAGGGAATTGGACCATTGAGTAGATAACATAGGAACCATGGCCAAAGAAGGAGGAGTGCGCCGAAGAATGAAGAGTGCACCAAAGAAGTTCCATGGCACGTTGTTACATACGATTGTGGCATCTGAAGTCGTTGTGAAGGTTGTGCGAAGATCCAGATTTTTAGGCACGACAAGGTTCTCATCATAATGGAATTGGTTTGCCATATTCACCACTCGACAGGAGTAAAGGCAATGCTTGGTGAGGTGGTCCCAGGACAAAGGTATAGAGAAAGGAAAAGGACATGGCACAAAGGGAATTTGGAGAAATAAGTAGTTGGTGCGGAGCAATGGTGGGTGAAAGTAAAAGGAATCTACCCTGAGAAGGAAAGGGAACAAATGATGAATAATAACGAAAAGGTGGAGAGAGATTCTGACACATTACGTGCTTTTCTCTTTCTAAACTACTGTCTACGTTCGTCTTGTTAATGAAACTCTTCTTTCATAGAGTTTGCAGCTTATTTTCCTTGTTTATACTATGGAGTCTGGCAGGGTCTTAGGCTACCTGGTAAAAATGTAAATGGCAGGTTGTTTTGAGCGCCATGTATGTCTATATTTCCTTGTTGATCCTTTGCCTGAATTATGTGTAGAATATATGGTCTGGATATTGATGGTGCTTTGATCTCGCTCACTGTCTCCTTCAGTTCCTTCTTCTATCGCATCAATCCCCTGATCCAACAATTCTAAATGGTTTGAGACAATGCAATATTTACTCATGCGAGTCTTTAAATATGATCGATAAAGCTTTGCGATGTCGTCGAGTTTTCATGGATCCTACCGTTGTATGTGATAAACCCCAAAAAATAATTTTGTTGTTATACTATTATTCCTTTGTTATTCTCTAATTTGTCTCATTAGACACCATAGCCAAGTTTTTTTTGGGAGAATATTCGAGGAATATATACCAAGATATGTTTTAAGACCGAATATACATGTAGTAACCAAAAGGTAAAAGACAAATTAAATGGATGACATTCCCATAAAAGTGAACAGCCAAAAGAAAACAAGATAAAATGCAACATAAAAAGTAACCTAAATATTACGTGAAGGCTATGTCTGAACTCTATCAGACGATTTTTGTTTCACACCTTGGCATGAATGCAACACAAAAGATGTTATTGCTGAAGAGAGCTGCATGACACTTGTTGTGCCTCGAGCAATGTGCATTGAATACACTGCATGGCTATGGTCAGATATAATACCCAAAAGGCTACCACAAGACTCGGTGGTATTTCCTTTGGCCCTAGCCTCGATCTGCATGAGTAACACTGAGTTAGCAACCAAAAAAAATAATGTGAAAGCAAGGAATTTTTGCTAACCAAGCCATAGCGAGGAACAAAGCAGTCACTATATCACTACTTTCATCAATTGTAACCAAAACATCTGAGTATGCCCCTGATGGCACCCAACCAAAAGTGAAGGCGACCATACCAATATGAATTTTTCCATAAGCATGAGATGACTTAGTAATAGAGACAACACAAAACAGTGCTCAGCGGAGGACAGTAGCATATACGTGAAAAATATAGTGGAATAAGAGGTGCATAAAAGTGTTGAATCTGAACTGACCTTGGCATAGAGACCCCACGACACTTAGCTAATTAATGGAACGCCTTTTGGAAGGAGGGAGTGCATCGCATAGTACATAATAGACTATTGCGAGCTAAAATATGATCACACCTCAAAACAACATTGTTTTGGCTACACCAAATAAACCAAAGAAAAACCACCACTTGCAAGACCTGGAAAAGGTCATCTCTATTGCACGAAATGTTTTTGCGAAGATAATGTAAAACCCAAGTAATAGCTGAATCAATTCTAGGCACATCCTGTCTACCTAAAGTATAAACCCAAATATTTCTCGTTTTAGAACACTTCAGGAAAAGGTGATCGTGGGTTTCAGGATGCTATAAACAAAGCAGACATTGATCAGATATCACTGGTGTGCACACTGGTTAGGGTTGCTGTTGAATAATGGAGATTTTTAGGAGCATTGTCCAGAAGGTTCAAGACTGGTGTGCACACTGGTTAGGGTTGTTGTTGAATAATGGAGAGACAATATCCCCAAAAATGGGCGTCATTCTTGTGAGCTGAACCTTGGAAATGATCTTGTAAAAGACGTAACATATACTTACGGGTCGGAAGTCAGCAAGGGACTCAGGAGGGTGTTTCTTTGGGATTAAGGAAATGAATGTTTGATTGACCTCAGAAAGTAGCCTGCCTGAGTTAAGGAAGGACAAAGTAGCACGGGTGATAAGGGCACCCAAAATAGGCCAACAACGTTGATACACCAAGGCAGGAATGCCATCGGGGCCCAGGGCTTTCAATTTGCCTAGTGCAAAAACTACCTTCTTTATTTCATTTAGATGAAAGCTTGACTAAGAAGACACACATGGGAGGATGAAATCGAATGAAAGGAAAATTGCTCTTAACCAGCCCATCAAATAAGTGGAAGATTCATTAAACTGCAAAACGTTACCCTGGAGGTAGAAGGCCCATGGGTCGTGAACTTCTTTTCCCAGAGAAAAAGCAATGATTGAAGAAGGATTTGATAGAATCAGCAGAGGGTGGATGACAATCTGTCTCAAAGAACAAACGCTTGAAATAATCAACTATAAGAGAACGAATTGAGTAGACATCATAAATAACCCCACAATTATTGTCCTTAGGAGACGTGATTTGATTAGTCCTACACGGATAATTGTAGAAGTGTGGAAAAGCTTTGTATTCTTATCCCCGCCTCTGACCAATCGATCTTTGCCTGCTGCCCCCGAGAAACTCCTTCACATTTTAACAAAAAGTCCAATTTACCAAGCAGGGAAAACTCCTCATGACAATTCTCCAGTGACAGCCGACTCCCCTCTTGAAAGAACAACAACCTCTATTGAGTGTCATTATCTTGCAATTGCAAATTCTCAAATCTGTCAGAAGTCTTGAGGGGTGGTTATCAATGCTCTTAAATTAGACATGAGCAAGGATTATGACAAAGTGCGTTGGGATTTCCTTCATGAGGTTCTTTTGAACTTCGATTTTTCTCTAGGTTTGGGTTAATCTTGTAGTTCAATTTGTTACTATTGTTTCCTACTCAATCTTGGTCAATAGTGCCCCTACACCTGCTTTTAAGCCGACCTGCAAAATTAGACAATGAGGTCCTTTATTACCATTCCTATTAATCCTTTGCTTCGAAGTCTTGTCCATGGCCTTAGTAAAGGATGAACAAATTGGACATATCAAGGGCATTAAAGCAGGAAGGACTTCTCTGGCTATCACTCACTTAATGTATGCTAAAGATGTTTATCTCTTCCTGAGTTTTCACAAGAATGTGGTTCAAAGTATCTCTGAGGTTAGGTCAGTTCTGAATAGTTATTGTTTGGTGTCTGGTCAACATATAAATTGAGAGAAATCAAGCCTAACCATTAGCCCTAATGCGTCGGCTGAGTTTCGATCTTTGCAAGAGAAAACATTTGACTTTAAAGACAAGCAAGGTTTTGGGAAATTTCTGGGCATCAATCTAGATGTGGTTGTGCACAAATAGAGATTTTTAAGAGCATTGTCCAGAAGGTTCAAGACTAGTGTGCACACTGTTAGGGTTGCTATTGAATAAGACAGGTCGAGCCACCCTTCCAGCGAAGTGAGAGTTTTTCAATCAGAAAAAAGAAAGTTCCCCACCTGAAGAATATAAATTTTCTTTTATCTTTTAAATGTCATGGCCCAATGCGCAATATATAAAAATTTTAAACTCCATGATAAATTATTCATACATCATTCTTTGAACAACATAAGTTACGTTACGTCTTTTGAAGTAACTAGAGCTGCCTGAATTCCTTCTAGCACTCACGGACACCATAAATGCAATGATCAACTTGGCTATGGTGAGCAGTAAATTGGGATTTTATTATTGCCATTTTATCTTGCTTCCAGGTCCTTTCTATTTATGCGGGGATTTTAATCAAGTCTTGTCACCTTCTAAGAAATCAGGTAGTAATTTGGCTATCATCCCAGATGTTCATTCACTTAGAGGTTTTCTTGAGTCTTTCGGTCTAACTAATATCTATTGGGATGGTCTTTTGTTCACTTAGGTCCGAAGTTCTCCGCTAAGGGCTTTGTTTATGAAAAGCTTGACCAAGTTATGGCCTCTTCTTCGTGGATTGTCCTTTACTTGCAGGCAATGGTTAGGAATCTGGGCATACAAAGATCTGACCATGCCCTGATTCTTTGTGATGCTAACCCTCTTCGTCACAAGTTCCCCTTACCTCATAGATTTTAGGCCACGTGGTTCTCATCTCTCAGATTTTTATTATAATTCGGGACGTCTGGCTCTTGCTGGTCTTGATTAGAAATTCTACCTGATTTTGTATTTACCAGGTGTGATTAATTAAAAAGAAAATTCTTTTTCTTTCAAAACTAGTTTAAAAGTAAATTAAGGAGGGAAAGAAAGCTGGCCATTTTACGTATAAATCTGTCGATTCTCCTTTACTACCAGTCGATGCTTTTTGGTCTTCTTACCTTATCTCTTTATACTGGCTAGGTTGCGTTTTATTCTTTTTATGCAGATTTCTACAACCTTAAACCCCCATACATCTATATAAACAGACCCAGGTACTTAGCTCCCCACTTTCCCACCCCCGGGGAGTTCTCTGGTTGTCTCACTGGACATCATTGGATTTTTGGTGTCCGATGAGTGCTTCAAGAGTTGAGGCAACTCTAGTTATTCCAAAAGGCTTAACCTATTTTGTTCAAATAATGATATGTTAATAATCTCTCATGAAGTCTAAAATTGTCATATTTTGTGCATTGAGCCATAACATTGAAGGATAAAAGAAAATTTATATTCTTTAGGAGGGGAACTTTCTTTTTTCCAATGAAAAAACTCACTTCATTGGAAAATTATAAAAGGAAACCGATGCCATCCAAAGAGCACCAAAAGATTCAAACTATGGACGAAAGTAATTACAAGTTTTTTTTTTCTAATAATATACCAAAGTACTTTTTTTTTTTGTGTAAATCCAAAATCATGTCAGATTCATATCACCAACCAATCTTCTTACCAAAGCTAGCTCCGCGTGAGAAGCACACCTGAAGTGATGAATGACATAATTCTTTAAGATCAATCTTTTCAGCCACCAAAGAGCTCTTTAGATGAGAGAAGGTCAAGAGACACTATCACAAATTCAAGTGATGAACTGACGAAGCCAACAACTTTCATCGAGAGTAACAAAAGTTAGCATAACAGAAGGGCGGAAGGGCCTCAATGATGAAAGACACCATTCGTCACTAAGAGACGAGTATAATTTTGGCCTTAGTTGCAAAAAACTCCTAATATGGTGACGTTTCTCTCTCGAAAACTCGCTTTTGCTAACCCAAGTTAGGAGCTCCATGTGATCTCGTCCCAAACTAATATGGGAACTCGATCCCGTTAACTGGATAGAGATGCATGGAACAAGTGAGAGAGTGAAAATCAAGCCCTTTTCAACTCAATTTCTTGTTTCTCTCTTCCTTCAAGTCCTTAAAGCCTCCTTGTCTGTTGTTGTTGGCTATGTAAACTATACTAAACAAATGATAATACTCTTTACACATTTATTTATTCAAGCCCCTCCCAACCTCGAATTCTTCTTGGTGCTTACGTTCCCCGGCCCCTGTTCCCGCTCCCGCTCCCGTCCACGGCCCCGCCCCCGCTTTGTGCAACTAAGATTTTGGCAAAGTTCTTTGTTGGACAGTGTCACTATCACATGTCAAATAGCTGAAGTTTTCGCTATCAAAACTATCACTATGAAAATTCGAGATAATTATGCCCAAATATAGTATAGATATAAATAAAACTATCACTATGAAAATTTGAGATAATTGTGCCAAAATATCAATATAAACAAAACAAGATTTTGGGCTTGACTGATGTCGTCGAGGGGCGGACATTGAACATGTGTGTCATAAAAATTAACGTCCAACCCGGGTATCAAAATATTGTCAAGCAAACACATCCCTATATTTCATGATTAATATTAACCGAACCTTGACTTCCCCATCTAAATCTTGGGCAATCAAAATCAACTTTGGCTCATCCTGTTCAGCTACCTGGTTAATAGATTCTAACTCATGCAACTAGGGCTTTGTCTCAGGCAGTTCTGGTTTAGCATTTTAGGCTTGCTCACTAGCTTTTTCTTACTTGCTACTCCACCATTTGATGTTGAGCTTGTTTAGTGGGACTGTTTTCATTGAATAGTGAGGACAACCTTTACATTGTTAGAAGTGCTGGCTCCTTTTCCCATTGAAAGGCTTTTGATGGTACTGTACTACGCTGCTAGGGGGCTTTTCTCTTAGTTCCTTTCTCATACCTCTCCTGCCACGAATCATTTTAGGTAAGAGCAATAAGCTCTCTCTAGTCTTCTAGTAATGATATTCCTGTAGCCAGCCTCGTGCTCATCATATTATATATAGTAATTGAATATGCAAGATGAGCCTCTTCCTTTGATAATAGCCTAATTGTCGAGTTAATAGTAATCGGTACCCCGTTCACATTTGCTTCGGGACATTGGTGATAAGAAAACGATACTACTCGATTCTTGTGTAACCAAATCCTCCCCAATGATGAAAAGTAGTTTGGGGGTTAATGACATGGAATTGGTATAATCTGGACTGGTCCCACTTTAAGAGCTACTCAAACAAATTTGACATATTACAATTTGGTATTGTTGAAGCCCGAGGTGACAATTGGACGAGGTATGATGTCAGACTCAGGTACACAAGCTTTATTAAAGGTGCTCGATGGCATAATGTACTCTTAATCTCCTGACCATTAATCATAGACATTACATACAACAGTTAGTTATGGGGATATGAAAATTGCTAACCTTCATCTATGAAAGTAATACTGGTGGCAAGGTTTCTCACAAACTTCTTTAAAGGTCCCAACTCATGCATACACGGCTTGTGAAACTTCTCAACATTTTCTTAGGTGGCTACTACTCTTATTGCCAGCGAAAAATCCAATTTAGGATTCAATTAGGGGGTTCTATTACTTCAATTTAGGGTTCGGTTGAATTGGGGCATTCAATTTAGGGGGTTCAATTAGTTTAATTTAGGGTTCGATTCGATTAGGGCATTCAATTTAGGGTTTAATTAGGGTTCAATTACTTCAATTTACAAATTGTCTCATCATAGGGATGGTTACTACG
Organism: Escallonia herrerae; assembly: GCA_033070095.1. Taxonomy (NCBI): domain Eukaryota; kingdom Viridiplantae; phylum Streptophyta; class Magnoliopsida; order Escalloniales; family Escalloniaceae; genus Escallonia; species Escallonia herrerae. The sequence continues at coordinate 768,736 of JAVXUP010000118.1, forward strand.
AACAGTCGGCTGATTTCTTTATAGATTGTCTCATTATCGTAGGTTATGATTTACAGTGATAAGTCCAGTAACTTTTTTAGAAATAATTAGACTAAACTGATACCCAGCAAAATCCCAGCAAAAAAAAAAAGACTAAACGGATAAATTTGAAAGAATTATATAGATTCAATGCAAAATCAAGCATGAGCAGAAAATTATCAAACAAATTTGTAGGGTGGAGAAAATAATTAGGGTGTTGGGAACTTACCTTATAATGAAGAAGGCACAATAACCGGCAGCAGTGGAGGGCGACGGCGTTGGTGGCACGACGACGATGGCAGGCTTTTTGCCCGGCGGCAATGGAGGGCTTTTCACAGGGGGGAGGCAGTGCAGTGGAGGGCTTTTAACTTGCGGCAGTGGAGGGGTCACCGTGGAGGGGGATCGCTGGAGGTGGGTCACTGTGGAGGTTGATCGCCGGAGTTCAGAATAGTGGTGGGTGATTTTGAGAGAGAGAAATGGGAAAAGAGAAAGAAGCAGATCTGAGTGTTTTAACCGAGGACTTTTAGCGACGGGAACACCCGTCGCTAAAAGGCCGTCGGTAAATTTTACGGACTAACGTTTTAGCGACAACACAATTTCGTCGCTAAAACAATTTTATAAAACCATGGAGGAAAATTATTAAGTAAAAAAGTTTTAGCGACGGTAATTCCGCCGCTAAAAGACCGCCGCAAACACACCGTCGGCAAAAGCTTTTGCCGACGGTTTACTTCGTCGATAATAAGTTTTTAACGACGGACTTTTACCGACGGTGTTATCCATCAGTTAAAGTCGTTTTACCAACAGATGGCATTCCGTCAGTAAAACTTCGTCGCAAAAAATACATTTTCTTGTAGTGCCAAAACTTTGAGAAAAAGAGGAAAAGGGAAGTATTGAAGAGTAACAAAAAGGTTACTACTTAACTATCAATGGTCTTCAAGGAACATTTTAGGGAGTTGTTCGAGTCTAACTTTGCTTATATACAAGCTTGCACGGTTTTCAGAGCTATTGATCTTTGAGCTTGGAACACTCTGAACAACTCAACAACTCTTTATGGCAGCAGAAGTCCACAAAACTTTGCATGATCTATCTCTGATGAAAGCCTCGGGACCCGATGGAATACATTCTTTGGCTATAAAAAATGCTGGCCTCTCGTAGGGAAGGATGTCACCCAGGTTGAACTCTATTTCTTGTACTCTGGTCATATGCTAAGAAGAACCCATAACACTCTTATTGTCTTATACCTGCTACCCCCTGACCTTGGGAGACTTCAGGCATATAAGATTATGCAACACTGTCTAAAAATTGACCGGACACACTTTAATGAATAGACTCCGTCCAGTTGTAAAAACTCTATTGAACCAAAATACTTTCTTGATGGGTAACAGAACCTCTGACGACATTCTCAGAGCCCAAGAGCTTGCAAACCTAATCAGGCTATAGAAGTTGGGCCAAGAAGATTTATGTTTTCTCAAAATGGACATGAGCAAGCATGTGATAGAGTTCAGCGGGATTTTATTAAAAGCCATACTCAGCAAATCCGGTCCCCCCCATTTAGCTAATCATGGAATGCGTGAATTTGGTATCCTTTAGGCCCCAGTAAATGGATAAAAAACTGACTGATTCATCCTAAGTGTAGGCTTAGGCAAGGGGCTCAGAGCACAAAAAAATGGAAGGAATCCAAGTAATAACTTTAGGCCCTTAAGGATTGTCTATAAACCACCTTTTTTTGTTGTTGACCCCTTCTTATTCGTCAAAGTAACCCACCTCAGCTGTGAACTCCTCAAACTCCTTCCAGAATCCTACTGTACACACTTAAGGCAACAAGTTAACTGAAGCAAGCTTTCTATTATTTTTAGCCGAAACACCAATAAGATCTCGTAGGCCACATCCTCAATACTTAAGGTATCCTCGGGAAGGAATCCTCGACACGTATCTGGGAATTAGTCTTGACATTGTCACCCACAGAAATGAATCCTTTCAAGAGCTTGTCACCAAGGTCCAAAACCGATGTGCTGGGTGGAAGTCCATACTGCTCAACAAAGTTGAGCATGGAATTTTAATTTAGTCCTCTTGTCATTTTTGGTCTATCACATGCATGTTTCCAAATTGTCCATCTAAGTCTGTAAACAACTGAATAGTATCTTTAGTAGATTCTTCTAGGCTAGCTGCAAGGAAATCTAGTCAATATACTGGGTTAACCGGTTCACTCTTTAAAGGTACACCAAAGACCATTGACTGCCTGGTTTTACGATTATCTCCCTCTTCAGCTCTTCTCGCCAAAACCAGTTGAAATATTATAACTTTTTAGCAAGTAGAGTGCTTCAAGAAAATATTGCCAACAAAAACCATTCTTTGAGGCCAGAACATCAGGGATCTGGGCATGGCGAGGCATCCTATATGGGAGAGATAGTTTGGTTCCATGTCTCAGATGGTAGATCAAAAATGCAAAAACTGTCTCCATATAAGATGACTATTGGTTGAAAGAGGTTCACCTTTAGTCATACGACATTATCAGCCTACAGATATAATGTCTTGATGGTATCCGACTTGGTCCAAAATAGAAGATAGAATGATGTAATGTTACAGGAACTTTTGAGGTAGTATCAATGAATTATCCACAACATACATTCATCACAAGGCAATTATCTAGATAAACTCACTTGGAATGAGACCCCCTCGGGCCATTATTCAGTGAAATCAGTGTATCAATTGCTATACACAAATTAGGCATGTGTGATCGAAGGAGAGGTTTCAATTCAGGCATCAACGCTCCACCTAAAACTTGGAAGACGCTTTGGAAACTAAAATTACATACAAAAATCCAAATTTTAATTTGGCAGCTTCTCCTCAATCGCCTCCCAACCATAAATAGGCTTGCCAAACTACACATACTATTGAAGAATGCTTCTAGTCTTATTAACATAGCCGCCGCATAAAACTGCTAACATCTTTTCCTCTAATGCCTCTTCATAAGGGTAGTTTGTTTTGGACTCGACATCGCTATAAAACTGGAACAACCAGTCGCCTTCATTTTGAATAGTTGATTGCTTGGATAAAATAAGGGAGCTTTTCTGGAAAATTACATTCCAAGTCAACAACAACAATATATGTTATCTAGTGGTAAAATTGGCTACACATATATGAGGCCATTTTCAAAGGAGCTGATTTTGAACACATACGAATCATTTTAAATTCTCAAAATCTGACAAGACATGTATCAAAATCTCATGCTGATTCTTCTCACCACAGTAGGCAAGTAAGCAAAAATGAAGATTTAGTAAACCAATTCCCAAGTGGTCACCAGAATCGTGAACATAACAGTGTTCTAGAAACACAGTCTGCCACATCTATCTCGGACGCTCTTTTGATCAAAGTAGATATAGAGCAGGGATAGGGCTAATTATCTCAGCAGCACTCCGACTAGGATCAACAATATATTCATTTCACTCTAGTACCCATTTATTTCACAATTATTTGCAATTTTGCATACACTTCCATGGGCCAAGAAACAACATATTTAATAACTCCCGTCACTTCTCAGTTTTCTCCCTTTTATTCCATTTTGTAAGCAAAATCTTGTGAATTGATCTCATTCATTTGTTAATTGGATTTTGAGATAAATTTGGATTCTTGTCCTTAGTTGCTTGTGAATTGATCTCATTCATTTTCCATTAGTTTCATGTTTTGATTTTATTAATTAAGAATCTGAGAATTGTCGTGAGTGCCGTAAGTGTCGTGAGTGCCCAACCCATACCATCTTCTAGGACAATTAAATTTTACTTTGTTACTAAAGGACCTTGATGAGCCAAATTGAACTTTGTTGAAGTCTGCCATTTTCCTTTCGTACTTGTTTGTCGATACATCTCCTAGAATGTGAAATAAGGGTTATTGATGTGAGGAAGGAAGAGTAGGTATTTTTGGAGTACATAGTGAGCAATGCAGAATTTTTGTTGGAAGTGATCGTCAATGGTGTTGTTCTTGACAAATTCCTAACTGTGATTGTTGTACTAGCTTGTTTTTAAGCAAGTCTGCCAAGTATAGGAGATTTGGAGGAAGTCTAAACAAGAAGAGAAGACAACATAATCTAAAGGATGGTGGTTACTGCCCTGCTTGCTTGAAGAAATCTACCATGCAACCATTACACTGGCTTGCTATAATGTGTGTGTAGAATGGATTCCTTTGGCAATGGAGAAATGCATCCTGTTAGAATGGGTTCCTTTGGCAATGAAGAAATGCATCATGTTATTGATGCTCATTGTGGTTACATGCTATACTTACCTTTTTCACTTTGTACTCTATCATACACGATCTTGTCATCCATATTGGAAATCTGGTCAGTTTGCATGACCAACTACTTCACTGTGCAACCAAGGCTGCAATTTGGCATGGCTGATTTTCACTTTTGTAGGGTACACTTATGAATTGGGACAATTAGGAATACCATGTAGCTGCACAGGGTAGGTTAGCTGTCATCGTAGTGCTTTATAGAACAATAATGAGAGCCAAGTCCAAGTTAGGAAAGGACAACTAGAGCATTATTGTTATGAGATTTTACAAGTCCCACAGGTCACTCAGCTATGCTGGGACTCAAAGGAAAGCTCAGGTTGGAGGGGGATCTCCTTTTTGCTAGCCTATAAAACTTTGCATTGCTTGTAAGATGCATTCTGCTAAGCACAGAGAAAACATATTCCAAAGAGTTCTCTGAACATGTAGAGTTACCATAATTTTTGTTCCTGATTGCAGTGTCCTACTCGAGATGTTATTCAAGAGATGGAATCCCAACAGCGAAGTGGACAAAAATAAACACGACGAGAGCCAATTCAATGGGAGGAGAGGGAAGAACATAGAGAATGGGCAATGCAAATGGACCATATAGCAAGGGAAATGTGGAATGATTATCTGGGGGGGGGGGGGTGGATTTAAGAATTTGTATATTTACTCTTATGTTTATTTGCGTTTATGTCGTGACATTTTCATTGTGCTTGTTTTTTTGCTAAGGATATGAATATAAATTGGACGAGATCGTTGTATCGTTTACTAATGTTTTTGATGATTTTATTATTTTTATATTATTTTCTTTCTATATATAATCTTTAGCATAGGACCATAGGTAGTTTTATTATTTTCCGTGTTATCCAAACAGTGAAAAATGAAATTCATGAAAACGTTTTTAGGAGACTGCTATTTTTCGGAAAGCATTTTCTAGAAAGCGTCTTACATGAAGTATTTTTTGTGAAACAACATGGCCTAAATGTGAGCAACAATTAACTTTTATTTTGTTCTTATATTTGCTAAATATGTAAATATTTATCAAAGACCCCGGGACGACTTTTGCTAAATATTAATAAAATACTTCTCCTCCTAAAAGAGAAAAACTACTGACATGTTTGGTTTATAAGAAAGAAATGAAAGATGTTATTATCCAAGATGTTATTCATACTACAAGTGTTACTAAAAATAGGGTTAATTACGGCAGTATCCCTAAGATTTGGGAGTAATTGCATGCTTGTTCATTAGTTTGGAAAATGAACACTTATATCCATTGACTAAACGAAATACTCAAATACATACAGTTTGGACAAAATGATCATGTTGCCCACGACTTGAAATGTAAATTCTTTACCATGCCATTCCTTCTATCTCCCTAATTTTCAATGAGGGTTTCAAATTGGGATTTCAGAATCTCCACCATATTTTTGAAGCATCAAAACAACAATCGATCCCTTATTTAAAACCCAGGCATAACCAGCCCTCACGCCACTACCTGTCAGGGGTGCCTCAATGGCTAACCGATTGCTCGCAATCCCTTGCTAGTTCCATCTCCAAAGGTCATATCCATCCCAGATGACTCACTCTGCGGCACCCCGTCCCGCCTCCGCACTCAAGATCCAAAAGGTCTTCAATGGATTCTTCCGTTGAAACCTGAGACAGTTGAGTTGTCTAAAAAGAACCCGAAGGAGCGGGTTCAGACTCTGTTGTTCAAGTTGGATTCAGTTCCGGGTGTCGATTCGGGTGTGAGGAAAGGCATCGTCAAGAAGGCCAGTGCCTTGCAAGTTTTGATTAGATATTAAATTTGTAAACGAGGGGTTGTGAGAGTTCAGTATAAATAGTAGGAGAAGGATTCTGATTGAAGATGGACGACGGCGGGGTGCTGAAGATGGGGCGACAGCAAGATGGTGGGAGGGTGGGGGCAGTGGCAGTGTGGGGGAAGAAAATTTGGAGAGGAAAGGGATGAAATCATAAAGGGAAGAGAGACAAGAAAGAAGATTGAGAGAAATGAGGAGAGAGAAATGAAATAGAGGTAATAGTCATACAATGGTAAGATTGCCATTTTCAAAATATGTATGGATGACATCATTAAAAAAATATATTTTTTGGACGGATAGCTTACAGATAAATACAAGTATTACTTTTTTAACGTTTGTGATTACGGTTTATTACTTTTGAAATTTCGTTACTTACGGGACTGTGATTAACCATTAAAAAAACCTTTTTAGCCATAAATACGGATATTTAAAGGAGCGAAAATCTCTTATTGGCCAGGACTCTGCCAGTCTGCTTAGACCAACACTGTTGTGACGGCGTAAAGGTGAATTGCCTAGGGCACGATCAGATCTTCGGAAGTTGCAGAGGCATACTCTCACCACAACGCCTGGGGAAAAGCAGGAAACATGGGAGTCATCTCATCCTTTTTAATCCTCTTCACCATCGCCACGGCGGCGACGCCACTTCAAGCCGAAGCTTCCTCCGCCGTAGCCTTCGTCAAGAAGACCATTTCTTCTCACTCCATCGTCATCTTCTCCAAGTCCTACTGCCCGTAATATCCCCTCCCTTCTCGCTCTATACATCTCTTGCTAATTCTGTAGTTAAGGTGGATTACTAGGCTAAATACTGGTTCTGATTTTGGATAACCAGACAAAATTTCCGTCTTGCTTTCTTCGCATTTGATATGTCACTATTTGTTGGTGGTGCCATAAGACTCGTCCCTTTTTACTTGAATTTGCCCGAATTTCATGCCCTTCCCTGAGAGATTTAGGCGTTCTGGTAATCACACAATGCTTTGAGAGTTAAATTTGAAGAGTTAATATATGCATGAGGAGTTTCCTGTTCCAACAAAAAATGATCGACTTTGTCGGAATTTTTGGCTTTTAAAAATTGTACGTATGCCACGAATCGGAGTACTGGTAGTAGTATATTGTACAATTTCTGTCGCTAATTTCCTTAGAAGCAGTTTCTATTTGAGTTTTTTACAACCATCAGGGGGTATCTGATATACCTGAAGCTTACTCTTCGTAGTTATATGATTTTATGATTATTCTATACAGATATTGTAGAAAGGCAAAAGCCGTCTTCAAGGAATTGGAGAAAGCACCTCATGTTGTTGAGCTTGATGAAAGAGGTATATGTGCAATGAGCTTATTTACGTACTTCTTAGACTGTGTGGAGAAAAGTGGATGAATCAAATAGCCAATGTAGTGAGATTAAACCTCCTTTCTAATTTTTGGTTTCAGGGTGGGGGTGAGTATAAGGTGATAAATGAGATTCTGTCATTTTGGTGCACATGATCATCTTTCTGCAGAATTCCAGACATTATCACCTCTAATCTGTGCATTGCATATATGGTCTCTTCATTCTATTTTGGTTTCTTGAAATTAGCTTTTCAGCCCTCTTGATTTGTTGTTTCTTTTTGTTTGACCAAAGGTTAAGTCGAGATCTGACACTTTGACCGAAAAGGAGTTGAGAACATTGTCCTCTGTTTTACAGATGATGGCTGGAATATTCAGGATGCTCTGGCTGAGGTTGTTGGGAGGCGTACTGTACCTCAGGTGTTCGTTGATGGGAAGCACATTGGCGGCTCGGACGGTATTCATTGATCCTTCTGGCTTATCTTTCATATTTCCGGCTTATCAAACCTATTATGGGATGTTTTTCTTCTCCGGAAACTCACTTGAGGATTTCATTAATCTAATCGGGCTGCAGATACTGTTGAAGCCTATGAAAGTGGAGAACTGGCTAAGCTTCTAGGTGTTCCAGCAAGGGAAAAGGCTGAACTCTGAGCCAAATCATAAATTGTTCTGTTCATTGCAATGGTAACATGTATCTTGTGCATCTTATGTGATTTATTCCCTTTTTTGCATAAGGGGAGTAACAAGTGGAACTCTATCTTGCGCTTTGCCATTTGGACTGATCATTAACATAAAGCCTTGGGTTGTTTGTCCTTCAAACTGACAATTGATTTTGTTGATCAAAAAGTAAGTCGCTTATCTGTGATCGTACTTGGTGAAAAGTTCATGAGCTTTATTTTAAACTTTGAAAAATATGTATCGTGTTACTGGAAATCATGCTGTAATTTTTGTAAAAGAGATGAAGTAGCTGCTTCTTACAAGTTCCTATCTCTCTGTGTTTCAGATCATACTGTTGAGAACTCTTCTTGTTTCATTTTGTTTATATTGTTTTTACCTATTGTTATCATTATTCTTACCTTTCTTCAATTTTCAAGTTTCTTCACTTGCAATGCATTGATGTTAAATGACAGCTGAAGATTTGATCCATCATATACCAGCATCAACACGTGCATTTCTGCTACTTTCAAAGTATATTTACTTAACATGGGTGATCATTTATGATCTTACAAATTGTCTGGCCATGGTTATATCTTGGAACAGAGAGGTTTTACTTACCATAAGGTCCAACATATCATTCATTTATTTGTTGCATAGAAGTATCTGGGAGTTTGCATTTTCTGGTGTTTTAAGATATCGGAAGCAGATATCATGTGACGGGATCCTGAAATTCTGGTTTTATGTTACTGGTTTTGCGCCTTACAATTTTCACAAAATAAATATGCAACCTGTCCCTCCTCTCAAAATCTAGCTTAAATTTAAAAATGCCGTCGTACTATTATATCTGCTTTGAGCACGTGCCTTAAATTATGCTCCCTTCTTTGACCATGTGCCTTAAATTTTGTTCCCGTCGTGTCATAGTTTATTCCCCTTGGAAAGTCAACCATATAATTACTGTATTTCAGTTTCCTGAAATCCGTTGTAGTATTTACGTGATTACAATCTGTGCCACCCTTTAAAATGCGACGCCATTCATCCGTCGCATTCCAGTCCATTGATTTGCAGCTGCTTAATCACGTCATCAATCAAAGTGAACAGCAGATTAGGCGATCTTATTGGTTAATTATTGAAGTATCGGGAAAAGTACGGAGAAATCTTATAGCCGATACCCTTTTCTCTCTTCCCCGCAAGATTGAAACATCCCGAGCTTGATGTTGGTGAAACTCATACGTGAGACACAGTTATTAAGGCCTGATCAATCATTCTGGCAGCAATGCTGTTATCTGAAAACAGAAAGTAGAAGTGTGGTTGTTATATCATCACCAACAACACATCCTTTCTGGCGAGTGGCGAGTGGCGACTACAGTTCAGAATGTACTGAAGGCCGTTTCGCATCTAGTAGAGATTGTTTTGGTGGGGGGGTGGGTGTGTTTGCACGCGTTGGGGGGTGGGGGGGGTGTTGGGGTTTTGGTAATGAGTGCAGAGGTGTCATGGTAAGTCATTCAAACATCTTTAACAAGAAAGGGGAAGAAAGTCACTAAACAGAGGGAGTTATCTTCTTTTTTTTTTTTTAAGTACAAAGACATTTAGGGGGACATTTGCAAGAAAGAAAGAAAAGGCATAAGAAAAAGGCATAGACTAGCCATAATGTGCCTCGTCTCTGCTGCAAAGATTCCTAAGCTGCTTAGAAGGATGAGTCCACCAATTGGGTGATTACTGGAAGCTTCCATGCCGAGTGTCAGTGGCAATCCAATGGGCTGCCTTGTTGGTGTTTCTAGTTTCTTTGTGCAGCGACATTTGGGTGTTACAATGAAGAGGCTGTCTAGATCTCGATGCCATCATCCAGCTCCCATCTGCTAGAGGCTTTGGAATCTTGAGGAGCTTAGTTATAGCTTGAGCATCAGATGAGATGACAAAGGCTTCTTGAGGTTGCATTACCGCATAATGAATGACAACAGAGATAGCTTGAAGTTCAGTTTATGCAGAAGTTATGCATTTGAGAAGTTTCAACCCTCCATATACAATCTCTAAGGTTTGTAGTTCCAGGCAATAGTGGCTGCTGCACCCATCTTTTCCTTGGCAGAGATGGCGCCATCAAAATTTGTTTTGATGAAATCCTTTGCAGGAGTACAAGAAGCTCCCTTAGAGTGAGAGGGTTGAGGGTGTATGGTTATATTAACCACATCCAAGGCAGATCGGTATTCTTGTGTAAGGTCCAAAGCCTGAGAAACCAACTGCGTAGCACAAGGCTTTCGAGTACGCTCCACTTTCTTTCGCTTCACACTAACCCTATCTGAACATTATTTCTTACGTGGACAGCCCCATTCTGTTCAATACCACCATCAACCCGGGGATTTTCTCTTCCACAACAGTTCTAGGGACTTGTCTCTATGGAAAGCATCTCCAAATCGTTCTTTTTTCTGAGTTGTGCCAGTAACAATACTTTCTGATTCTTGGACATAGAGGTGTCAAATGGGCCGGCCCAGCCCAAGTCCATCGGGCCTCCAGCAAAACGGGCCAGGGCCGGGCCAGTGGGGCTGCCAAACGGGCCGGGCTGGGCCAGAATGGGGGGAAATCTGGGCCCAGTTCAAGCCTAGGCCCTAGGCTCAACATCTATGCCCGGGCCCAATTTTTTTTTTGTGCATTTTCTTGTTATTCAAAGTAAATGCTTTAATTACGGTAATTTTTTGTTATCATTTAAGCAAATTGTAATGCAGTACTATGACTAAGATTTTTGTTATTATGTAAGCAAATTGCTCTCTCTCTCTCTCTCTCTCATTTACATCTCTCAATTTTAAATTTCTTCTTTTATATACATTAGACATGTCCAATATTCACAATTTAACGAATCTAATCTTTATCATTTTATTTCATTATAAGTCATATATATTGAAGATAAATGTGTTCATAGGCCTTCCTTCTTTTATCCGGTCTTGGAACCGGCTGCTTGTAAACAAACATGCGAAGTTACCTATTTTTTTTATATATACGGAAAAATATCTATCTTGCTTGTAAAAATTTATAATATTATATATATATATATATATATATATATATATATATATATATATATATATATATATATATATATATAGTCAGTTATAATTTGATACAACAGTTTACTAATAAGAATGATATTCTTAGAGCTGTTGAAACGTTACCCTTTTTAGGAGAAAATCCCATAAAAAGATGGGATTTAAATAAAATTTATTGCAGATTAGACATTATTAATCCTGATTATATAGTTAAAACTGCTAATATTGAAGCCAGTAGTTTAGATACAGAAGATTTCAAAATGCATATTAGCGAATTAACCAACTTAGGAGTAATAAGACCAAGCAATAGTCCGCATAGATCAGCGGCATTTATAGTTAGAAACCATGCAGAGGTAGTTAGAAACAAAAGTAGAATGGTAATTAATTACAAAAGGTTAAATGACAACATAAAAGATGACAGTTACAATATTCCAAATAAGACATTTCTTTTAAGTAAGATACAAGGTAAAAAACTTTTTAGTAAATTCGACTGTAAGTCAGGTTTTTATCAAATTAAAATGTGGCCAGAAGATATTAAATGGACTGCATTTACCACACCAGAAGGCCTATATGAATGGTTAGTTATGCCATTTGGCCTTAGAGATCATATGGCATTTAGTGTAAATGATGAGCTCTGCCTTAAAAAAAAAAAAAAAAAAAAAAAAGGGGATTTTTCAAAAAAGGACAACCTAAGACTACTTGATAGGTTTTTAAACAAGAGTGGGAGCGAGTCATAGGGTAGTAAGCCGAGTGATGGCATTGTAAATCCCGCGGACTAACGCATGCCCTGAGTTTTTTGGCCTAACCGGAACATCTTAGGAAATCCTTTTAGAACAATCCATCTATCTTATTTTTAGAATTTGTTTGATTTTAGGTCACCAAGGCAACTCATCATCTTCAATTTTCAGCCATATCTTCTCTAAATCGATCCTCTATAGCGCTGTTTTTTCTTCTGAAATGTTACCATTTTTCCAACAATGGTTTTTGGTCTAACCGGGGACAAAAAATTTCCGGCCAAACCCCCCATTTTGGTATCAGAGCCTCTTTGATGAAAGAAAAGTTTCCTAAGTAAAGGAGAGAAGTGAGTAACCCAGAGCAAGTAGCCCCTCTAAATCAAACATGAGTACATCAGAAGGAACACCTTTTTATGCTTTTGATAATTATTACTGTGAATTTCGTCGCTTTTTTGCAGCTTTATCAGTTATTGATAATACTAATAATAGAGTTAGATTTAATATTTCTGGAGGCACCTTTCTGTTAAGATACAACCCTTTACAATATTATATGCCTATACTTGTTAATTTTCCTGAAATCATAACAAATTTAAATCCTTATTTAAAGCACTTAATAAATTTTTATATATGCCTAATAGACATGGATAACAATAGCTATTATCATAATGAATATATTCGTCTTTTAGTACAAACGCCTTCTAGTGATAGATTTCGACAAATAACAGAGACACATCAAGACGAAGCCTTAGCTAATATTACTGATCATATACACACCCTACATATAAGTCGTCGTAATTCTGAAAGTAGTGCAGAAGACATTTATAGTAGTGAAAGTAGTGATACAGAAAATGATAACACTAATAAACAAAGTACTTTACTTTTACCTGATTAAAATGTCTAGAACTCTAGACCCAAACGACCACCAAGAACCTTTTAATTTTGAAGACATGATGAATAATTTTAATATGGAACCTTATATGATAACAGGCCTTTTAGAGACAAGTCAGAAGTTTTTCGTCGCTTTAAACAATATAGATTTTGCTAATGAACGAATTAGAAATTTTATAGACACCCAAACGTTAGATCTAGTATACAATCCTTTATCTACATATATAAGATATTTCTTATATTTTGATACTCTTTTACATGATTTTGACATCTTTTTTCAACATTTAATAGGATGTTATATTCATTTAAAAGATCAAGACAATAATTCTCTTTATATGGATGAAATGTTAAGAAAAATTAGAGAAGAAAATAATATACAAACTGAAAATGAAATAGAAACTTTAACAAATCAAACTGATACAACTTTAAATTTAAATTGTGATGAAGAACTTAGTGATGAATATTTTGATGATTATTTAGTACATGACCTTTATGATAATGACAATGATTACCCATGGGATGATGAAGCCCTGGCTAATCTAGACAATATGTTAAACGGTATATAATGACTACTAAAGTGATAGATTTTCAAAATTTACAAACAGATAATAATAGTTTAAAAATAATTAGGGAAAACTTAGACTATATTAAAAATACGTTACAAAATAGCATAGAAAAAACAAATAATTCAAAACTAGAAATAATAATTACACAATTAAATGAAATTAGAGATGACATAAAAGGATGCAAGCAAAAAATAATATATTTAGAAAGAAGGCATAAAAAATTAGAAGATAATATAAAACATTATATACAATTACAAGGTATTGAGTATAATGATTAAAGACTACGAAACCAACATAAATTATTTAAATGCTTACAATAATAGTATTCGATATTTAAGCCCCGGAGAAGGTTTAACTAGAAACAACGTAGGGACTCCTACTGAGATAGTAAACAAAAAACAAAATAATATAATAATTATATTATTATTAACATGTTTAGAAAAAATAGAAAATTTACAAAACCAAATAACTGAGTTAGAAGAACAAATTAGAATAAAACCTAAGCAAACATCTACAAAAGATATAGAAGATTTATGTAAAAAACTAGATAATATGCAAGTTGATAAAAAGAAACCTTCTAAAACAAAAGAAGATTGGAAATTTTTAGTCTATGATAAACAAAGAATGGAAGAACTCAATAAACACAGAAAACAAAAAGACAAACTCATTTCTTAAAATGATAAGAAATACGGGAAATATTTTAGGAAGAGGTAATACAGAAGATAGAAATAGAACAGAAGTCTTAGCCACAGAAACAAGACGTAGAAATGAAAATACAGTAGGCAATAGAGTACTTAGGTTATTTAGACAACCACCTGCACATATAGCTTCTTTAGAACAAATAATAGACATAGATAGACAAATTGAACAATTTAGACAAAATCGATTAGATTTAATTTCCCCACAAATTCTTTATCAAAATAATGCACCAGTAAGTCAAACAAGACTCTTTATGCACTATAGAGAAACTCAAAATAGATGCATAGGAGATGATGTAGTTAGTATAAATTTAATACATCCAGATTCTGAACAAGAATTAGTTCGAGGCAATTTTAATCTTACACATATAGGTTTAATTGTTGTAGGAATTAAAGGATTAACCAGAAGAGATACAGGAGCTAAAGTCTTTTTAGCTATAATTGATGATAGGTTTACTAATGAACAAGCAATTCTAGGAGCTATTGAAGTAGATATGAACAATAATGGAGGAATATTTTATTGTGCACCTGACTTTTGCTTAAATACAAGAGATTTTGCAAAAAATATTAAAATAAAAATTATGACTAAAGGTTATGAAGAATTTCAACAAGGCAAGAATTTATTAATATGTTCTACTTTTATTGGAAAACTTACACAAAATAGTCAAGTAGGATACCAATTAAATATAGAAGACACTGCCAAATTTATAATTAATCATGGAATTAGATTATTACCACCTTATAAGGTAGATGCTTTAGACAACTCAGGCCAAGAATGGCAAATAGATAGAATTTTAGGATCAAGTTCTTCAACTAGCATAGTACCAACAGATAGCTTATGGTATAGAAATACATCTGGCAGAATGTCAGTTAGATTTACAAATTATGTTGAAGCTATTAATAATCCAGACATCCAAGAAACTGAGGAAAATGAATAAAATAAAAGCAAAAATTATATTAAATCAAAAAATAGGAACTACTTATTTTGGTCAAGGACTTAGTTGGTCTCAATATCAAGAATGTATACAAATGATAGAGAAGGAAGAAAATAGCCTAAATATATTTGAAGAATCTGAAGATATAACACAACCTCAGAAAATAACTATTCCTGATGAACTAAAAGATTTAGATTTAAGCCCTACATTAATGTTTAAATCAGCAGCTTCTCTTGAAACTTCAAAACCTGAAATAAATTACAAAATAGAATTAGATAACAAAATTAATAATGCTCTACAAGAAATAGAAGCTATTCGAGTAAAACAACACAAAGAATTAAAAAATTCTAACAGACAGTTAATCGAAGAATTTGAAGAATTAATGACTGATAAGGATAAAAATAAACAACGATATGAATTTGATAAAGATACAATAACAGAAAATGATTTTGATCAATTATTAGACGATGATATACAATCTATATCTACTCAAATTACAACTAATAATACAAAGTTTAATTTGATGAATGAAACCCCTTACATATTTATGGAAGATAGTGGTGAAAATTCAAACATAACTGAAGAAAGTAGGTTTTATACAACCAGAGGTAATTATAGACCACAATATACTTATGGAAATTTACCAAGACAAAGTGCTAAAATAGATGCATCGGACAGACCATATGATAAACCTAATTATAGACCTAAAGGAAAAAGACATCCTTTAGAACAAAATTTTAAAATACAAAAGGCAGCAGAACCTTTTATTTTAAATATTACATCTGTAGATCCACAACAAAGAACAAATTATATACAAGTATGGAAAGATG
>JAVXUP010000119.1:600000-784439 GCA_033070095.1 Escallonia herrerae
TTCTTCCATAGGAATCAACACGTTCCTGCAAAAAGCACAATCTCCTTTATCTTTATGTGAGAGTTTAACTCTTGCCACAGTTTAACTCTTGCCACCATGAGAGGACATTATTTGAGCGGCACGTGTCCTCAAACATTGTCTGCCTAAGAAGTCCTCAGATTTGTCACGCTAAAGAATAACTTCTTAGAATATGGTAAGTGGTTTCCCATGAATCCCACAAACATGACATATTGTGTCATGAGCAACCTTTCTCTTAAAAAGATTGACTTGTGTTGGAAGAATGTTCGAACACGCACGCCATCCCAAGATCTTGAAAGGGAGAAACATAAAAGGAGACATAATTAACTGCCTGCATTATCCAAGGGATTTTTGTTTAAAACTTAAAGCTTGACTGCTTTCAGGGTGAAAAATCCAGTGAGATATTTTTGGTATAATTTGTATATAATGGCAATAAAAATCAAGAGATAATTGCAAAAAGGATTATAATTGGGAATTAAATAAGGTGTCCATGTGAACAAAAGATGAAAGAAGATGACGTCTAAAAGGTGGTGACTGGATAACGTTTTCTCAGTTTCGACTTTGTTATGTATACTAACTTTGAGTCCGTACTTTGCACATGGAGAGCTCGATAAAATCGTCAAAAATACTCAAAAAATTTCTCATATTAATTGCTACTGGTAATAAGTGTCATCGTTAAAGCCATGATAGGTACGCAAGCAACTGTAATAACCAAGTATTAAATCTAAACTAAGTAAAAACCAGTCGTAAATTTTATGTTTAAGATTGCCTGCAATTGACATCGGATAACCAATCAATACCAAATGTGAATGAATCATATGATGAGTCCAAATCTTCTTTAAGCCAATCCTAAAAGTGTCATATGTGAATAATTTTAAAATTAGGGTTGGAATTAAACCTACCCAAAATCGTATTTAATGTAACAAAAGTGATAGTGTGGGCTAAAAGCCAATACAAGTGAATTACACCGTCCAACAAAATTATCAATTCCTATGGAGATAATTTTCTTTTAACATTGACGGTATCGTGGAAATAAAGAATTAGGCATTTGACTAGAGGTGTCAAATGGGCCGGGCATGGGCAGGCCCAGCCTAAGCCCATTGGGCCTCAAGCAAACCGGGCCAGGGTCGGTGTCAAACGGGCCGGGCCGAGCCAGAATGAGGGAAATATGTGCCCAGTTCAAGCCCAGGCCCTAGGCCCAACATCTAGGGCCGGGCCCGGGCCCAATTTTTTTTGTTATTCAAAATAATATTATTATTTTACTATCTATTTTGTTATTATTATTTAATAATATAAATACTAGCTTTTTATATGTATTTTAATAGGTATTTTTTTACGCACGGTACCAATACTTATTTATATGTAAGAGTGTGGAATTAGTCGGTTTGGTATTTATTGACAAATAAGTTCGGCTAATTATCAATTAGTACAAACTTTTTTACAACTCAACGCTTGCTTCCCCAATCACTCAGAACTTGGGCCAACTGATCAGGGGAAGTCAAAATCTAAAATTATGTACAATTTTAAACAAATGATTTTACCATCTTCCCTGGCCCTTGAAGCTGATAGTAAAGATTCAACCTACATGACCATAGCCTCCCACTTCCTGGCATGTTCCGCGAGTTACTCATCAACTGGAAGTTGACTCTTCCTTCTTTTTACACTTCTTACAAAGCAAGGTATGTTTGTGCCTTCTCAAAATGTTGTGTTGCTTAACTCAAATCTAAAAGTAATAAATCTGTAGCCACGAATATTTGTTTATTTTCTCACTATAATGATCTAAAAGTAATAGATTTCTTCTACATTTTAGTCATAGGAGGCAAGCAAATACACCTTAATTTAAAAAAAAAACTGAAAAGACCATTTTTTGGGCCAAAAGAGGGCCGGGCCAGGTCCGGGCCTGTTTTTCAAAAAGTTAGGCCTGACCCTGGCCCAAGTCCTAAGGGTTAGGGCCAGTCCGGGCCCAAAAAGGGCCGAGCTGGCCCGGGCCGAAAAAGGGCCGGGCTGGGCCAGCCCGCGGGCCGCCCGACCCATATGACACCGCTACATTTGACCGTACCTGAAAGTAAAAGGTGTAGGTTGACATAAATGGTAGAAAACGAGACCACTGAGATACAATGTATGAAAGCAAGTCATCGTCGTACTAACGACGAATGCTTCTAAGACCATGACATACTCTGCACTTGGATCAACCGAAGCTCTTTAGAACATCATATAATGTTATCTTGACCATATCATCACTGTCATGATCTTCTTTTTTATCAGTATAAATATTAGAGTAAGAAAAAAAAATGATCTTGTGAGAGAACAATTTGCATGAATAAGCAAAGTAGAAAGTCTATTATTTGAGTCTTTCTAGGTCAAGTCACCCTATTTATTTCACCTTTATTCTTTTGAATACAAAGACAACTTCAAACGAGAAGGAGAATCTCAATTCCGAAGTCAAAGACGATCTTTTTTCCAATCCTTAGCATCTTTAGTTTCTAATAGCTGACCAAGTCCACACGTGAACGTATTACATAATTTTATGGTAATAAAACATTATTTAGAAGATATATAGGTTAAAAAGGTTTACTCGCGTACCAACCTAACCAAGTAGAGAAATTCTCAATTAAAAGAGAATAGATCAAGACTTTTCAATGATTAATTTCACGTACCTTAAATGAAGGAAAAATAGGATTGTATAACTCAGATTCACAAACATGCATGTTAGTAAATTAAGTTTGATAAGCAAAAGCGAAAGGAGAAACGCCCATGAAAATTAAAATTTACAAATGCCTTTATTAAGCTTTAAGTTTGTAGAAAAGAATTAGCGTTGAAGAATGATGTATCATAAAGTCATTCAATAAATCTTAAAGATTGAAAGCAACATTAAGAATAGAAAATGAAAATTTCCCTACCATGAGCTTAGTGCTTAATAAAACTAATTCAGCAGAAGCATGATCATGTCTCCGCATGTCCCTATCCCATACACCTCACTAACCATAGTTGTCTTCGTTCTTAAGTGAAACGCCAAAAAAAGGTGAAGTGCAATCATATACTTGGACGTGTTCAACACTGCTGATTAAGCATATAAAATATTTCTGTATGTCTTGTTAGGCAATTTCATGTACACGAATTAAAAGAAAAGATAGGAAAATCTAAATAAACACAACAATTGACTGAATATAAAAGTTGCGGCCTTCGCTTGAAATATAGGGCTAATAAAGAAGCTAAAAGCTATTTTTTAAAGAAGCACTCTCCACATTAGTGTTATCAATTCAGAGGAGTAACAAAGAAGCTAAAAACAGCCATGTTTCATACGTACAAACATTAGTTTCTTCCTTGAAATATATTCTTCCATACAAGTGATATTTCTGTTGGGCAGAGTTCCTGATTTGGGATGGTAGATCTTAAGAAGGATGTAATCTTGTGATATGTTTTGGGAAAAATGGCAACGATCAGGTAGAGATATTAGGGAATCTTTTTGAATTTAAAATGGAATAAAAGATAAAATGATAATGCATTATAAATGGAAATTTTGGAACCATGGCAGCATATATTGACAAATTTAGAGAAGGAAATTACTGAAACTATACGATAGATATTTTAAAATTTTGTTTGGTGGTTTGGGGGGCGATGGTGTTGGTTAAGTCAAAGTCAAAATCAAAGTGCTCAAGAATTTAGTTAGAAATAGGCAATTACAAACTCAAAATTAGACCCAAAAACCTAAAAGATAAATAATAATTGGCACACACACACACACACACACACACACACACACACACACACACATATATATATATATATATATATATATATATATATATATTCAAATGACAATGCAATATAATGAAAACTAATTAAATTCAAATACAACGTGTAGCTCAAAGGAACCTTGAAGGCTCTACACTAGGCATAAAAGCATATTAAGGAGATAATAATATGCAATGAAATATATCAAAGGGATAAACATAGAAGGAGACGTAAATTAATTGCCTGCACTATCCAAGGGGTTTTTGTTTGCAACCTAAAGCTTGACTGCTTTCGAGGTGAAAAAATCCACCGAAATCTATTTGGTAAAATTTTTATAATATCGCAATAAAAATAAAGAGATAATTGTAAAAAGGATAATAATTGGAATCTAAACAGGGTGTCAATGTAGACAAAAGATGAAAGAAGAGAAAGTCATAGTAATAACATTCTCAACTTCCGGTTTATTATATATATACTTTGAGCCCAAAGAGCTCGATAAAATCATAAAAACTACTAAAAAAACCTCATCTTAATTGCTGCAAGTAATAAGTGTCACACGCTTAAGTCATAATAGGTATATAAGCAACTGCAAAAATCAAGTAATAAACCTAAACTAACAAAAAAAATAATGTAAATTTTATGTTTAAGAATGTCCGAATTTGATATCGGACAACCAATCAATAACAAATGTGAAGGAATCATATGATGAGTCTGAATATTCTTTAATCCAATCGCTAAATGACTCAAGTTGACATAAAAATAAAAGGCGTAAGTTGACATAAATGGTAGAAAAAGAAACCATCAAGGTATAACGTACGGTGCAAGTCATCACCGTACTAATTATGAAAGCTTCTAAGATGACATACTTGTACTTTCATCAACCAAAGCTCTTTAGATCATCAAATAATATCTTCTTGACCATGTCATCCCTGGCTTAGTCTACTTTTTTATCAGCAAAATATTAGAGTAAGAAAAAAGAAAATGAGCTTGCGAGCGAAGAATTTGCATGAATAAGCAAAGTAGAAAGTATTTTCCCTTGCACTGCAATGTTGCTGGCCATGAACTTTGCTCTTCATACATGAGAATCATTTCACAGTATCAGCAACTTAGACCATTTGACCTACCAAACTCCATTGTTATAGCACATCACCAATTAAAAAGAATTTTTTCAGTTAATTTATACACTGCAAGGAGGGTAATATTTTGACAAGGCTAGTTATGTGCGATGTCTCTGTGGGTTAATGCAGTTCGTGTGTGATATAAGCAGGTTGGTTCTTATCTTCACATTGCGTTGGATTTAGCAACACTTAAAAGGAAAACCATGTTGAATTCAAACTATACTTTCTTCCTTTAATAGTGACAAGTTTGCATCACGTAATGATAGTACATCTAGCGCTACTATAACATACGTAATTATAATTTAGACAATATGATGTACATAAATTCAGGTATTGCACAAGTGTTAGTTTTTTGTGTCAATGAATGTCTATACCCGCCAAATACCATGTGTTAAAACTATCTAGCGTCACTATTGATTGGAAATTAAGGACGATGACCCGGTCTGAAACACGTAGCTTTTGCTTTTCCAATACACTTGATTCCCTTGCCATTTATGAATTCGTTCTACCCTTCCAAAAATTAATTGAGATCAAGCGGTGGGATGCTCAGAAATTAAAATTTTTGTCTTTGATTGGAGACATCAACGAACACTTATAGTAACTTCCTTTGGGAGTAATGACCACGACATCATTGAGATCAAGCTATAAGATTGTACAATAATTGAAAATTCGGTTAGATGATGCTGACGGAGTTGGATTTTCTTTCTCGTAGTTACTCTAATCAAAGACCACTGCATAAAAAAACCATGTCACCTTCATGCATGAACATCAAATAATACCCTTCCTCAACTCCATTATCCTCAACAAACTCTGTCCACCCAATCTTAAAAAAATCTGCCATTATCATCACTGGCCATTTTTGCTCTCCCCTTCTTAACATGGCTTGCTTGAGCTTCTCCTCTCTCAAGTACTTGAAAAATGATTCAGGAACCCTCTGCACAAAGATTACATAAAGCATGGGACTATTTGTTTGCTTCATATGTATGCGTGCCTACATTTTGTATGTGTGTGAGAAGGGAGGGGGAGGGGGAGGGGGAGGGGGGGGGATTGGAGATTGAGACTTACAACTCTAGTTTTGAAACATGAGTGAATGAACTTAAAGAAATGAGCCTTCATTGGAGGAACTTTCATGGCTTTCAATCTAAAGTATCTAGTGGCTCTTGGGCTAGACCATCACTTCTTCGTTAATTATTATAAACAAAGGGAATATATACGTCATACAAGCTCCTTGAACTTAAATTTAAGGTTGCAACCAACTTATTAATGTCCATAAGAAGAGTCTTGAGCCTGAAAGCGCAGTGGAACTAATCGTCTAGTTGTGTTATTTGATGTATTGTAGAAGGGGTTCGAGTTTGATTCGGTTAAACAACAGGTTCTGGGAAGAGTCAACTTTTTTTTGCTTCATAGCAAAAAATTACCAGCAATGACTACATGATACAGGAGAGCTGGTGAGGAGGATGTTACCGGAGGGTGCACTTGACCTTTGTGCTTGAATTTTCTGGCATCAGATGACATTTGTGTGTGTGTGTGTGTGTGTGTGTGTGTATATATATATATATTGTATTGATTTAGAATAGAATTTGACTACTGCGTATATACATGCATATATTAATTACTCATTTATGATTAAATAATTGTTGATAGATTAGCAGTTACTTTTGTATTGTTGATTGGGTTGCTTTGTAGATTGTGTGTTTTGATTTGAGATAGGCAATTACAAACTCAAAACTAGACCCAAACATCCTAAAAAGTAAAAAAAAAGTTGGCATATATATATATATATATATATATATATATATATATATATATATATATATATATATATATATATATATATATATATATATATATATATATATATCAAATGACACTGGAATATAACGAAAACTTAATTCAAATGCAACGTGTAGCTGAAAGGAACCTTGAAGGCTCTACATTAGGCATAAATGCATATTAAGGAGATAATAATATGCAACTAAATATATGTAAGGGAGAAACATAAAAGGAGATGTAAATTAATTGCCTGCATTATCCAAGAGATTTTTGTTTGCAACCTAAGCTTCACTGCTTTTGAGGTGAAAAATCCCGCGAAATCTATTTGGTAACGATTTTATAATATGGCAATAAAATTAAGAGATAATTGTAAAAAGGATTATAATAAACCTTCTACCCAAAAAAAAATAAAATAAATGAATATGCACCTACTTTCATACGTCCATGCCTGAATCTCCCCGGCATACATCATCATTTGTGAATGCAATCTTGGTCAAGGAGAATGATTGAGGCAATGACAATAATGCGCTTTCACAAGAATTGATACAACTACTTCTGAACAAGATTGTTCCCATTGTGATATATGCACAAACCACTGTTGGCCTTTCATTGCAATTTCCATCCATTGTCACTGGCTTGTTGATTGCTACTTAGGCCCTGTTTGACTTATAAAAACTATTTCACGGAAAAAGCTCTCAGAAAAATAGGAGTTCTTGAAAATATTTTTATGAATTTCATTTTCAGTTATTTGGGTGGCACATAAACTACTTATATAATAAAAAAATTTTGATTTTCGTTGTTTGGGCATCTCTGTGTGTGCGTGTGCATGTGTGGGGGTGGAGTGGGTGGGCGTGGGCATAGAAGTGTGGGTGGTTGGGTGGGTGGGCAGGGGGTGGCGTGGATGTACAAGGGGGTTTGTGTGTGTGTCTAACATGGGTTTTCGGGGGTTTTGGTTTGGTTTGGGGGGGGGGGGGGGTTTGGCTCTGTCTGTATGGGTGTTCAGTGGCATGAAAAATGACTTATCGAGTTTTAATCGGTAAGTGATTTTCTGATTGTTTGATCTTTAAAATTAAGTGTAAGCAAAAATTATTTTCCGTTAAAAAATCTTATGCGTCCATCAAATACCCGAAAATGCAAAAAACCTTCTCCAAAAAATATTTTTCAGAAAACAAATAGAGCCGGAGATCTGTACGTTTACCATATTCGTTATCTGTTTTTGCAATGATGATAAAAAAAAAGTTTTTTTTTGGAATACTTTTACCATTTTCTATTTTTAGTTTGGATAAAATTATTCAAACAATGATAAAAAACTGAACAGACTTTCGAAGAGTTTTCAGTTTTCGGTGAAAATGATAAAAGCTCAGGAACTTATTTTCTAACTGAATACGAAAATTATGAATATGAAAATGAAAATGCAAATGCAAATATATTACTATTTTCATCTTTCTTAGCTTGTTACTTATGGCGATGCAATTCTATTCTTCACAAAGAATAAAAGAATAAAAAAGACACGTGAACAAAAATACCTTTCCTATCTTTTCCCAAACTTCTGCATCAGCACCCCCAACGTGCGGTCACTGAATTCCAAGAAAACTCATTATTTTTATCTTTTCTGAACATGTCATAACATTTAGAGAAATGAGCTTTCAAGGTTTTAGTACGATTCTTCAAATGTTGTTTTGTCAACCTTGGCATGCAAAGCTTTTCTCGCAAATTTTCAACCATCCTAGCATATGAATCAGGACTAAAAACTCCATCCCGATAATTTCCTTGGCGATGTTCATGTAGCATCTCCTCTATGTATGCTTCATCCATGTTAGTTGACCAGTTCAAGTGCTCACTTTTGCCCATGGCTAACTGTTTACATAAAATTAAAAAAAGGCAAGATAATAAACTACTTATAATTTAAATCATTCAAGGTTAGCTAACATAACAACTAAATGTAAAGTAAATATACACGTCAAATGAAAATTGAAAAGCAAAATAAGTGTTTATGCTTACAATCCAAACAAAGAAGTGAAGTAGTACATTTAGCAAAGCAATCAAAAATAATATAGCAAATAAATCCAAAGTACTTATTACGACAATAACCAAACATTCTATGAACATCAAATTTGCGATTGATAATCATTTCACATGTCTGCTGCAATGCAATTCCTTATTTATTCCGCTTGTGCAGCATCCTCAGCTACATCTCTTGGCAGATCTACCTCTTCGGGTTCTTGATTTTCAAGTTCTTGGTCAACTCGAGCAATTAGTTGTTCATCAAGATATACTCCCATCAAAAAGTTATGTAGGATGCAACATGCTAAAACAATTTCCGACCGAGTGTTTGCCGAGAACTTAGGCTCTGTTGTTCCTAGAATAGGAAATCTTGCCTTAAGTACACCAAATGCTCTTTCAATAGCATTTCGAAGCAATGCATGACGAAGGTTAAATAACTCTTTACTATTCTCTGGTGGTCTAGTAGAGTACTCCTTCAGGTGGTAACGTACACCTCTAAATGGCGTCATAAATGCACACCTATGCATGAAGCCCGCATCGACAAGATAATATTTTCCTATTAGATGAAAGAAAGATAATCAAATTATGTCTTAAACTTTTTTGCAATTTAACCCCTTTAGTAAAAGTGAGAGATATAACCATCGGGAGTAATTAGCTTATCTTCTCTTGTAAGGGCATTCTTAACTATTCTTGAGTAAGATGCAGTCTCTTCTCAACCAGGCAAGACATATGTAAACCTTAAGTCAAATGTGCATGCAGCCAATACGTTTAACGTTGGGTAACCCTTCCTGTCACGATACCTTGGTGCATCATCATTAGAAACTTTGACGCGAATATGTGTTCCATCAATTGCACCTATACAATCCTGACATCCATATGCGGTATGTGATGTGCACAATATTTATAAATACATGTCTAACATATGAAAGTAGGTAAAGTGATATTATTGCTCTCAAGACCCGGTGAAAGTGGCCACTAGTAGACATTGTAGAACGATGGAAGAAGAATGAACTCATACGATTCTTTGCATTTTGCGATAAAATATGAAGAAAGTTTATAACTTGTTCTTCAACTGATACTCGTTGAGTAGGTTAAAGACCACCTTCATTTTGTAGCATCTTGCAAAGCTTTTCAAATGCTTGCGGCCCCATGCGAATAACGTCACGACTTTTTGCATTTGTACTTAGGTATTGAACTAATTCATCTCGTACTATTTGCCTTGTTTTGAGTATCTCCCTACTTGGCTTTTCCCACCTCTTTTTACGAATTCTCCTTCGACGCATAATAAAATTAGCGACATGATACAAAACTTCAGCTATAACTAATTGTCGGCTTCTTGCCAACATTCTAAACTTAATCATGTCTTGAATCTTTTGGATATCTATCGACAATTCCCTAACAAACCAGAAACTTATCTTAATTTGAGGCGTAAAAACAATGGTGCAATATTATAAAATATTTATACTAAATTGATGTCACAAATAAATTAACCAACTAATTCTCCACACAAAACAAGAGGACCCCACCCTTCCACCCAACAATCTAAAAAGCCACGATCTTTGACTTCAAATTCCTAAAGCTACAATCTGCCTACTCCAGTACAAGCACTCGTGGGAAAAAGAATTTTTTAATCTTCACTATTTTAGTTCTATACATAGAAAGACTTGTAACTAAAAAACCAATTAGCAACTACAGTACTAAATAAAAACCCCTCTGCAACTTCTCTTCCCCCTCTCTCCTGTACATCAGCGGATGCCTTTCCTTTGTTTCTTCTCTGTACAACCTTTTCGGGTTTTATTAGAATTTGCCTCATTCAAATTTACACCGATTAACAAACTGAAATCTAACTTACCATGAGAAACGAATCATAAAAATCTTGCAAACCCATTCACATGAACTTATAAACAAAAACTTAAAAATAAAAATCAAAACTAACGCAATACGCTTATACATGCTAAGGGCTCAGAAAATTCAAAAGAATAAGGGGCCGTTTGACGGAGTTTTTTTTTGCTCTTTTTTTTAGTTTTAAAAATTGGGAAAAAATGGGGTGTTTGGTAACTCTTTTTTTTTCCAATTTAAAAACCCACTTTTTAAATTGTAGAGTAAAAAAAAAAGAGAAAGCTCTTTTTTTTTTTTCACTTAATTTTTTTTTTTTGAGAACTCCACCACAACGCACCCACCGCCGGCAGCCACCACCCACTGCTGCCCGGCAGCCACCGACAACCACCTCCGACCGTCGGCAGCCACCACCGCTGGCCGGAGGCCACCTCCGGCCACCACCGCCGCCAGACAGCAACCACCGACAGCCACCTCCGGCCGGCGGCAACCACCACCGGGCGGCCAGCTTCGGCAGCCACCACCGGGCAGCAGTGGGCGGTGGCCACCACCGTTGGCCGGAGGCCACTCCGGCCACCACCGCCGGCAGCAACCTCCGGCAGCCACCGCCCATCGCAGCCAGACAGCAACCACCGACAGCCACCTCCGGCCGCCGGCAACCACCACCAGGCGGCCACCACCGCCGCCGGCAACCACCTCCGGCCACCACCGCCGGCAGCGACTGCCGCGACAACCGCTGGCCACCACCACCGTCGACCACCGCTACGCCCCACCACTGCCACCGCAAACCACTACAAAAAAAAAAGTCAAAATAAAAAAGGTTACCAAACACCAAAAAAAAAAAACTAAAAAAAAAAGAGTTATCAAACACCCACTTCTTTTTGTAAAAAAAAAAAAATTAAGCTGCTCTTTAAAAACTGACCACTGAAAAAAAAAGCTGTGTCAAACAGACCCTAAGTTTGTGACACTTACTTGAGATTGTAGGAGATGAAGTTAGCCACCACTTCCGCCACTTCTTCTGTTTGTTTGTAATAAATAGTATGATATGTTTTTGTAAATAACCGTAGTAGGATATAAAAGTCATTAAAAATTTTATCATCATAATCTCAAGGATATTATGGGTATTATTAAAATATCACTTATGAGAGTTTCTTTTCTTTCCCTTTCTTCCCAATTTTGGGAGGAAAGAATTAGTGATAAAAGCGGCCCAAACTTTCCTCCCTTTTCTCTTTTTTTTCTCTCCTTAAATTTTCTCTTTTTTTCTCTCCTTAAAATAACTCACAAATTAGAGAAAATGTATTAAAGGTGCCACTTTCCTTTCTTTTCTCTTCTAAAAAAAAAAACTCACAAACAACTTATAAGAGATGTATGGGCTTTGAGAGTGTTAGAAAATGACTGGGCTGGCTTGATTTATTGCTCTCTCCATTCTAAAATAATTTATTGGTTTTTTTTTTGTCTCACAAAATTAATCACTTTTCAAATAGGAAAGATTTTGTACATTACTTTTCATATTTACCCTATCTATTTCTTTCTCTACATTGAATTTTCCATCAACCCATTTTTCTTTCCTGCATACAACCTTCTCCCTTCTCTCTTTAGGAGTCAAATGAAAAACACACAAAATATATGACTTATACCTTTAATATGCGTGACAAGTCAAAATGGAGCGATTATTTTGGGACAGAGGGAGTATTTTATTTTTAGTCAAAAGTCAACAACTTTTTGTCTCATTTTTCTTTTTTTGATATCAAAAAATCTTACTTATGGGTATTACAGAAGGAGGGAACAAACAAAATCGGTTGCAACTTGCAAGGTAGGCAATCCCAGCGACGTCTCTCAAAAGTGGAAGTCTTAACTCCTCTGCGAGTTAATTGAGGTAAAAAAAAGCTTCTTTTCGATTCGCATGCATGTTGGCAAGGTAATCTGCAATTGGTTTCCTTTTCTAATAGCATGCATGACAATGTGATTGGTCGCAATTTAGCTATGAAAGATACGAATGCACTACTTTCATTTCACGTTCAAAATTCTCGAGTTTAAAGAGAGTGGGTGGTTCTCAAAGCCAAGATTAGGACTTTTTAACTTTAAAGGAGAAGAGAGTGGCTAATCACGTAGTACTAAATACTGTCTTTTGATTGTTTAGGAATGGAAAGGCTGTTAGTGTGAGGGCTTCGGTTAAGTGTGAGATTGCTTTGTGCTGTTGAGAAGTGATTTTGAGTGAGCACTTGAAGAACTTGCTTCTGTAATATAGATAGTGTTTTTGGAACTGTGAAAAGCAAGTCGAATCACTCTTTGTGGAAGATAAAATTACAATGACATATTTTTTAGAATTTCTTTACACGTTAACTCCGAAATAAAGTAGTATCGAGGTTCAAAAGGTTATCTTACACGACGCTTTCAGTATATTTTCTAGCCGTAACGACGTATTTTGTGCTCCCTTGAAGACACTTCAACAAGGACCTAATCAACTTTTGTATGCTGTGGGAGGTATAGATCTCTCTAGCTTCCAGAATTGTGGTGGGTCTTTATGTAACTCCTTCTGAACTGGAATTGTAGCACTTAGGAAGGACCGCCTGCAAGATAGTATCGAAAAGAAAGGGATAGCGATCAATTGCAGTACTACAGAGGTGATGTGATAACTTTAATGACTTTTTTTACTCGGTAAAAGTGTTATGTCGCTATTGCTTGACATGAAACAAATTACTAATGTCTTTATCAATTGCCTTCCACAATAGGGAACTCGAACTTCATTTTTTTCCAAGTTCATTAGCTAACATGAAACATAAGCAATGAAAAATAAATCATAAATGGTTAATGGACTAAATTTACCCTAGCATATGACATGTTTGTAGGTTAATACTCAAACTAACCAAATTAGCTTTTTTATGGTAATCTAGGGCATAATTCTTGTGCATACGCCTTGTTATTAGTTTCTCCATTAAGGGCGATGATATTCTGGTCAGTTCATTTCTTTTCCGAGTATCAAAATACAACCTAACCACAATGTTAAGGAACATACTTGCAACAAAAACTTTGTATGCCCTAAAAAACAAGAACTGTCGTCCCCTTCCTCGGCCACTGCCCTTTTCCTACCACCAAGCCCAAAATCTGATTTCTCGTGATATACAATTGTGGGATTTTCCTGGCCATCGCCCCCGTCCCTGGCGCCACACACGATCCCCCTAACCTGGATTACTCCCCCCCTCCCAACCCACAGAGAGACAGACAACCATCACCCATCACCTTCCCACCCACATGCCTCTTCCCATGCGACCATGCCCTTCCCAGGCCACAAATAGATGACACATGCACACACAAATTCAATCCCCCCTCCATCCTAAACCCACCATCCACACCTACCCTGCACGCACACGCACATATCTATTGTCCACCACACTCCCGACCACCAACCTTTTCCCTGGTGATCGCCTTTCACCGGCCACACTTTGATGACACACATGCACACACTGTCAATCCCCCCACCCTAAACCCACCACCACACCCACCATGCCCACACCCACCCACCCATGGCTCACGATGTTCCCCGGCCATCGACCCATTCCCAGATGATCAACCCCATCTTTGGCCACATAGACACAATAATGACTACCAACACTACAAAAAAGGGGCTTATGCTACACTTAAAAAAGTGTCGTCAAAGATAATAAAAGTGTCGCAAAGTGATTTCCCAACACTTTATCAACGCTTTTCATAAGTGTAGCAAATTTGTCCGCCGGAAATTTTCCAGCACTTCTTAGACATGTCGTCGTTAGACTTATGGCACTTTTATGCGACACTTTTAAGTGTCCCTTTCGTGGTCAATAGTCATCTTGGAAAATAGACACTTTAAAGAAAATGTCGCTAAATTAGCGACACTTTCATTAAAGTGCCAGTTTTTATTTGGTGGCATTATCTTTGAAATATTGATACATTAGCGACACTTGCATTAAGTGCCAAATTTTGTTTTTGCAGCATTCTCTTTGAAATGTCGTTCTATTTATAGCACTTTTAAGCAATTGTCACTAATTTTTTACCTGGCATATTCTAAATTTTTCAAAAAATAAACAAAAATTGGCTTAAGACGTGAAAGTATTTAAGTAATCTTGTTCCAATCCAACACGATAATGAATAACGAAGTCAATTTAACAAGCATATAAACTCATCATTAAATAAACAAGCTAATGTCATTCAACCATACCTTATCCAACATTCACATCCTAATTACATATTCATAATCATATTCTAATTGCATATTCATAATAATATTTGCTACCATATGTCTCATCTTCATCACAATCCTCATCTTGATAATTTATCATACTCTGTCCTTTTGGATAAGAGTGCAATGTGGCCTGTGAACTGCCCTCAAATTCCTCCTCCTTCAAAAGAGCATCAGGACCAAGGAAAATCTCATCTCGCAACAATGCTTTGCTCGACTCTATTGCACGCTTCCATAGGGACATCATTTTAGGGCTTGAACTCACTATAGCATTTGATTTGGGAGAGTCAGCACTATGATTTCCGGCATTAAAAGAAAATAGATTGAAGGCTTTATAAGCAGGATATCAGAGCTACATTATACATGTCCAGAAACAAACTAGAAGTGGGATAACACAGACACGTGTATTGATAGAACAACCACTTTAGTATTATTTAGGAACCACTTAGGTCGGATGGGCTTACAAGAAAAAAGATGGTGTAATATTGCTTTTGGAAGCAATCTCCAAATAAAAAAAAATTAATTTTTTGGCCAGTTCAAGAAGGCTCCCATACAAAGCAATTTTCCATAAACCCTTGCTTAAAGCTTGTGGTGACCTACTAGCAAACAAGTAATGGATAAAAATTATTCCAGCAATCAAAGTTTTTAAACAAAAATTCAACCCTCAGCCATCGGTGCAAAAGGCAATAAACTTCATGCGAATGTCAATGTCTTCAACCAATAAGTCGTCCTCCTTCAACTAGATGATTCTTTCATGTAATCCGAAACGAACGTCGCCTACTACCATAAGCTTTTACATCTATTTTTTTTAGCTGAAAGATAAGATTCAACAGTTAATTACGTGTTGCTCCACAGTAGCTTAACGACTATATGAGTTACATTATACTCATATTACCAAGTAATTGCCCAATGAACTAAAACGAATATGTATAAACCATCTCAAGATTTTCTTGCTGACCTAATTCTCGATCAGTGTAATATGAGGAAATTTTCTTCAATTCTTATTTAAATGATCATCAATTGGCTGCATTTTCACCTTACATCAGCAGATCAACTACACTTGATGGCTCAAAATTTTAAAACCTAGAGCAATGCAAGCCTCACAGCAGTCCTATAGAAACAATTTGGTGGTAAAGTTCATGGCCACAGAGAGCAACTAAAGAACCTATCCACATCAAAATCTTAAGAGTTGCTCAGAATAAGGAGAAAACAATCATAAAACTCCATCAACAGCATCTAACGAACTTTTACCTTCGACTATGAGAGCTCCAAATATTTATGCTTCCAACTGGTCAACCCTCAGAATGATGATAGTCAGTGAAAATAATTACATGAGGGAAACAAGAAGCTTGGACTTATAAGACACCTTATTATGGTAATGAGAGCAAGGGAATAACTTACAGTATTTGTGCTGTCGGTGCTTGCCCTTCCATGAATGGTAAAGCACCTGCAGATCACTACTAGAGTGAGACTGGATGCAGAATATGGTTAATGAAAGTATGACTTATCACCTAGGAATATGCATCACTTACCATGAGGTCCAGTAGACATGTATGTCGACCCTGACTCTCAAGGAAACCAAGGCTGAGTGGGACCACCAATAAAGGAAGTCGACATCTAGTCACTAGGTAGTGCCTTGCAAAGAGCTCACATCCATGAACTGGTTTTGGACATGCACAAAATGGAATTAGAAAGTATGACACATATTTTGTGTGCAGTACAAAGTATGCACTGACATCAAAGGTATATTTGGCCTTTTTTCATTGGTTATCGGCATTAGAACAACAAAAACTGGAAAATTATCATTGCGCCAAGCAGAGTGTACACGGATATTGATCAGAATACAACTTCTAACTTGGATCACATTTCTAGCCACAACGAAATAATATGGCTCTAAAACTTGTATTTCTGTAGTGAATACTGCGGCACAAAATGGAAGTGAGAATGAACCACAGGATACGTGCCCTTTCAAGTCAAGTCCAACCCCCCCCCCCCCCCCCTCCCCCAACCAAAGCCAAAAAGACGGAAAACAAAAATTATGTATGTTTACAAAACTATGATCATATACTAACAAGATGCATAGAAAAATCATGGGATGATTAAAAACTAAAGAGCTGTTGTTCAAAAAATTCACACCAACAAATTGGAAAATGCATTCATTGGAAGAAAAAAAAGGTACCACTTATTGCAACGAATTTAAAAATATGATACTTTAGTCATTATAATCCATGGAATGGGCCCCATTCCAAGGGCAAAGGCAATGATCATGCCCTGAAAGATAAGTTCTTAGACTAATTGGAAAACTTAGCATCAGTATAAACAATTGTACGGCCTAGTGCCTAGGTGTGGTATGGCGATATGATGCCTAATATGTTGTAAATGGTAGAGCTATCTGATACAAAATCCTGATATCAGATAATAAGTGTGAGAATGTTATACTCACGAAAACATGACCTCCTTTCCCATAAGTTTAAATTTCTACTAAATTAGATAACTTAAAAAGTCATATCTGGATAAAAGAATCCATAACGCAACTGGGTCCTAGTTCAAAACTTAACCAGATTTGATGTGGAAAATAAAAAGCCACAGCTAAGGCTCCGTCCACCAGGAAACTAATACGTGATGCAGATTATTCCCCTCCCCAACCCATCTTTCAACGATATATATGCGTGTGTACCCTCTTATACAAGGATAAGCTGTAACCAAATACAAACCTGTAAAAGCAAGATCCTTATGGTTGAGCACTCAAAGTCAAATGGAACCATCACTCAGCAAGACGTCAAATGATAGAATCGAGACAACAATACCGCTAATTACACAAGTATAAGGTTTCTAGAGGATGAAATTCATTCTCCAGCCATTTCTTAAAAAAATAGGGTACCTAAAACTGCAAGTACTCTCCAACTAACAAAGAGTCCCAGCAAATAAGTCAGCATTATTCCAATTGTGACAGAAAGTTGTGGAACACAGCACCTCACTTTATTGGAAAATGAATGAGGTTAATGGACAAAATTAGTTCAGGATAAGGATATGACACTAAACTCCGCCAACCTGTTTCACTGAACCCAGCCCTCCTCGCACGTTTTGAGGCACTATCTCAGCTATATATACTGGAACCTGTGAGAAAGAGCAGACGTAATAAGTCTAGTAACATAATCATCTGTAAATAATCTATTAAATACCCACATAAAGCGACTTAATGAGTTACCAAGTAAGAGATTATTCCAACACCAAATCCTTCCAACAACCTTCCCGTGAATAGAAATGAAGAATCCTGCTTTCACAATTGTGAGTAGTTACTCGAGAAACTTAAGAAAATAGCTGAAGAAGGGTTAAAAATATAATTTCTTGAAACCTTGGCAAATGATATGGCAAGCCAACCAATGATATTAGGGATAGCAGAGATCATTAAAGACTGCAGTTTAATTGAAGAAAGCAAAACTTACCAATACAAATCAAACCAAGCGAAAATCCAAAACAGAACATGCACTAAAGCAGTTAATAATAATTAGTCAATCAAACAACATATCCCTTTTCGCCAAATATACTCTGCAATCTGGCCATTAGTTATTGCTCCAGCCATAGCCCCACGATAGATAATGAACCAAATAAAGAAAACTGACCCAATAATTTCAGTTGGTAATACTTCTAGTACCAAACACAAAAACTCAAAAAAAAAAATAAAAAGGTAGCATAAAATCACTCTAACCTCAGAGACAGTTAGGTTAATCTTCAGCTATAGCAGTTTATGCAGGTGAGGAATAGCCATTCTGAAAAATAAAAAAGAAAATAGTTATACAATTACAGTATCAAGGATAAGATTTTTTTTTTTGTTATTTTTAACTTTTCGCAAATATCAAGGATAAGAATTCAAACATTTAAATGACATATTCTGCAGGCTTGAACACTAATCAAGGAATAGCAAAAAGTTAAAGTGAACAAAAATTGTGACACGGAGGGAATACGAAAACACGATAAAGAAGTTCATATAAAGCAAAGTGGAACATTTTGCATTTTGGGTATTCAAAGAATCAAATAGCTTAGACAAAACCAAATTATGCAGTCCAGTAACCAAATTGGTATGAGTGATTCAAATTGAGAAAGAGGGGATTATAGTGAAACCGAACTGGACCCAGGCCCCACGAATTCCTTGTGTAGTCACTAATGCTTACCCATTCCCTCCTTGCATTCAACTCCAAGAACATAAAATTGGGATAACTAGGGTTTACAAGATGAGGAGATTGATATATATATATATATATATATATATATATATATATATATATAGAGTACCTAAGTAGAAGGCTGATTTTTTATCTTGATGCATAGCCGATTGTTGGCGTGAGAGAGAGAGAGAGAGACTATTGGAGAACTTTGTGAGGCTGATTTGGGTAGAGACAAATCGAGCAACGCTGATTCGGGGAAAGAGAGGGAGGTGGATTCTCAGGAGCTTTTTGGAGAAGATGAATAGGCCGATAGCGTCTGGGATGAAAATATCGGCGCCAGACAGGCTGAGCCCTGTTTGACACCATTTTTTTTCCAATTTTAGAAACTGGAAAAAAAATTGCGTTTGATAACCATTTTTTTCCCTTAAGTTTAAAAACTCAATTTTTAGATCAAGGTTCTTTTTAAAAACTCCAAAAAAAAATTTTTAGTGTTGATTTTTTTTTAGACCACCGCCGGCGATTGCTGGTGGCCATCGCGGGGCCCTCAGAGACCACCGCTGCCACCACCCCCGTTGGCCACCTCCACCGCAAACCACCACAAAAAAAAAGGTTATCAAACACCCAAAGAAAAACTAAAAAAAAAATTAGATTATCAAACATTCACTTGTTTTTGTAAAAAAAATAAATAAATAAAATTGCTCTTTAATTTTATTTTTTTAAAAAAATTGAAAACCAATTTTTTTTTGTCAAACGGAGCCTGAGTCTCAATCAGTTTTCCACCATTTTTTTTGTTCCGACGTTTTATGCAC
Organism: Escallonia herrerae; assembly: GCA_033070095.1. Taxonomy (NCBI): domain Eukaryota; kingdom Viridiplantae; phylum Streptophyta; class Magnoliopsida; order Escalloniales; family Escalloniaceae; genus Escallonia; species Escallonia herrerae. Next base: position 619,676 of record JAVXUP010000119.1, read on the forward strand.
GTATGATGAGTAAAAGAAGAAATGATAGAAATGATAAAACAATGTCGCTTAACATATCAGAATTACGGCATTTTATTTTAAGCGTTGCTATTAAGCGACAAGTTAGTAAATAACGTTTTATTAGTGTCGAGAAATGGTAAAGCGACACTTAATAAGTGGCACGTAGTGAAATGTCGAAAACTTTGTGGCACATAAAAAATTGTGTCGTAAATTATCCAACACTACGATAAAAGTGTCGTAAATAATAATTAATTTATGACATTTCTTCAAGCGTCGGAAATTAAGCGTCGACAAAACCTCTTTTTTTGTAGTGCAATTTACTCCCCAAAACACTTAACTTGCAATTTAATTAATTTGCATTTAATAGTTTTGCACATAATTATGCAAACCTAAGAAGTTGAACGGAAGGTAAACCTATACAACGTTTACCATATTGGATGCAAAAATATGTTATTTTGGTAGTTCGAGTATGACCCAACAAACGTGCCACATCTTGGAGCATATTCAATGAAACTAATCATAAATTATAAAAGCAAATTGATAACATCATTCTACTCTCTGTCGCTTGCATTTGACTTTAAGTACATATTTTTAATAGGGTAAATTACATACGGTATTCTTGAGATTTAACTAAAATTACACACGATGCCTATTAAGTATTTTTGTTACACTAAGCTACACATTTTTATTTTTCATTCAATGAAAAAAAAATAATGCCGCTCATAAACAAATAAAATTACCAAATCTGTCATCCTCTCTAAACACCATCCTACCCCCTACAGCAAAGCTCTCCCCCCCACCCTACCTCCAACACCCACACACATACCCTAGTGGATCACCACGACTTCGATGTGGTGGTAAGGAAATGGACGGGGGAAGGGGCAGTGGTGGTTATGGATGAAGATAGGCAGTGGTGGGTTTGTTTTAGGCGGTGGTGAGAGGGCAACGCTAGGGGGTGAGGCAGGGTAGTTGTGGTTGAAGAACGGGAATGATGGGTTCTTTTTTTTTTTTTTTATCGACGATGGTAGGTCAATGAAAGGGGGTAGGGCAGTGGTAGTTATGGTTAAAGATCAATTGTGGTGGGTTTTTGGCGGTGGTGGCGGGAAAATAGTGGGGGTAGGGCAATGGTGTTCTCCCCCTACCCCCCGCGTGCGCACGCGCGCCTGTGGGCAGTGGCTAGGCTCGATGGTGGCAGCAGCTGGGCGTCGATGGCAGTGGTTAGGCTTTTTCAAGTAAGAAAGAGGAAGAAGACATAAGTTTGATAATTTATCTTGGATAAAAACCCATTTACTACCTAAGCAACCCAAAAATTGGTTAATGTATAGGTGTCCCAAATTGTTCATCTAGAGAAGGTTGCGACTTAGCCATAAGTATATAAGTCGTCTTGTACCGCATTAGTTATTTAGAGAAGTTAGTGTATATATATAAGTCGTCTTTATTGTTTTTTAAGGTCAAGAGAGAGGGCCATTACTTGAGAGTGTTTGTTGAGAGAGACAGAGACATGTAATCTCTATTCACACACATAGTGAAACCATTGCTACCACCGTGGAATAGGCTTCCGCCGAACCACGTAAATCTTGTTTCTTGTGTGCCTTTATTTTTTTATAATTTTTTATTCTTTTCTTTTGCTTGGTGCATTATCTATCATATTATTTTACAAGTGGTATCAGAGCTGAGGTTTATGATAGATTGAAAGCACTTTGCAATGGCGCCAAATACTTCAACGAAGTATGATTTGAAGAAGTTTGATGGATCGAATGATTTTAGTTTATAGAGGATGAAGATGCGTGCTATTCTGATTCAACAAAGGTTGTTGAAAACGTTGAAGGAAAATCAAAGGCTTCCTGAGACGTTGTCTGCTGATTAAAAAGAAGACATGTTGAAAAGAGCCCATAGTGCCCTGTTGCTGTGCTTAACTGACAACATGTTGTAAAAGGTTTCTCAGGAAATGACTGCAGCTAGATTGTGGCTAAAATTGGAGATCTTCTACATGACAAAGTCTCTAACAAATCGCCTATATTAAAGCAGCCGTTGTATACTCTGCGGATAAAAGAAGGTATATTGATTAGTGATCATCTTGATGAATATAATAAGATAATATTAGACCTACAAAATATTTATATCAAGATAGAAGACGAGGATAAAGCTTTACTATTGCTATGTTTTTTACCTTCGTCATATGAACATCTTGTTATTAACTTATTGTATGGGAAGGAAAGTATCTCCATGGAGTAGGGTTGAGGCTGTGATAAATTCTCAAGAATTAAAAAATAAGGTTACAGAAAATATGGGAGAAGAATAGGGTGATGGTTTGATGGCTCGAGGCCAAAGCACTGACCATGCTGACTCTAGAAATAAAGGAAGAACAAGGTCTCAGTCAAAGGCCAAAGCACTATCATTGTTACAAGGAAAGGCATTATCGAAAGGATTGTCTTGAGCATAAGGGGAAGATAAAGGATAATTCCAAGATGACTGATGTTGCTGGAGTAGTAGAAGACAATTTATCTATCAATTCCTCGGATATAGGGTGGATTCTTAATACGGGTTGCTCCTATCACATGTGCCCCAATAGGGACTTGTTTGTCACTTACCGCTCATTTGATGGTGATAAAGTACTTATGAGAAATGATGTAGCCTGTACGGTGGTTGGGATAGGTTTAATTCATATTAGGATGCATGACGGATTGTGAGAATTTTGAGTAATGTCAGGCACATTCCAGACCTCGGAAAAAATTTAATTTCTTTGGATACACTTGAGTCCAATGGTTGTAACTATCGGGCTACAAGTAGAGTTATGATGATAACGAAGGGTGCTCTTATTGTGATGAAGGGGCTGAAACAAAATACTTTTTATTTAATTGTTATAGGCTAACACGTTTACAGGGAGTGCCGCAGCAGCAACTTCATCTTTTAATATAGATTCTGACACTACCAAGCTATGACATATGCGTCTTGGGCATATGAGTGAGAGGGTTATGGATGTGCTAAGCATATAAGGTTTTCTGAGAAGCAAGAAAGCTAGACTTTGTGAGCATTGTGTCTTCAAAAGCAATGTAGGGTGAAATTCAGTCAAGCTGTTCATACCCTCAAATGTACAGTGGATTATATCCATTCGGATCTTTGGGGTCCTTCCACGGTTCCTTCTAAGGGTGGTGTCAGATATATGTTGACCTTTATCGATGACTCTCAAAAAAGGTCTTGGAGTATATTCTAAAAACGAAGAATGATGTCTTTGTTCAATGGAAGAAGTTTAAGATGATAATTGAAAAACAGACTGGCAAAGAAATCAAGTGCTTGAGGATTGACAATGGCATGAAAATCTGTTTGGATGAGTTCATTGAGTTTTGCAAGAATGAAGGCATCGTGAGGCATCACACTGTTAAAAAACTCCACAACATAATGGAGTTACAGAACGGGTGAATTGGACTCTTCTTGAGAGGGTTTGGTGTATGCTTTCACATGTCGGGTTATCAAAAGGATTTTGGATAAAAGCTGTTAAAACAACTACATATTTAATGAGTAGGTCTTCATTGGCTATAATTGATTACAAGACTCATGAAGAAGTTTGGTCTGGTAAGCATGCTAATTATGAAAATTTGAAGATATTTGATTGTCTTGCTTATGCTCATATTAATAATGGTAAAGTTGAGTCAAGAGCAAAGAAGTGCATTTTCTTTGGCTATGCAAGTGGGGTGAAAAGGTATGGGCTATGGTGTCTTGATTCTAGCTCATCCAGGTTCCTAATTAGCAGAGATATTACAAATAATGAGTCTTTATTGCTTTGAAGAATGAGGAGTTGATTGATGCAGGGAAAGACCACGGTGTCGGGGGGAAGGAAGAGCTAGAGGTTTAATCTCTAGATTGTTTGCCTATAATTCGTACAGATGAGGAAGATGATTCTCATTCTACCAAGGAGATTGAACAATCTCAAGAACAGTAGTATAGCATTGCGAGAAACAAATTGAGAAGAGAAGTTCTACCCTCTCAAAAGTATGGATATACAGATATGGTTGCTTATGCTCTTAGTGTGACAGAGGGTATTGAGGTTAAAGAACCTGTTACATATAAATAGGCCAATCAACAGAATCAGCGTATTGGCAGTTGCTATGAGTGAGGAGATGGAATTTCTTTACGAGAATCAAACGTGAAAATTGGTGAAATTGCCTATGGGCCAAAAGATTGTCGGTTCCAAATGGGTTTACAAGAAGAAAGAGGGAATTCCTAGAATAAAATATGCAAGGTATACAACATGCTTGATAGCTATGGGTTTTACTTAGAGAGAAGGTCATGATTATAATGAAATATTTTTCCTATAGTAAACCATACTTCGATAAGAGTATTACTTGCTATGGTTGTCTATATGACTAGGAGTTAGAACAGGTGGATGTCAAGACAACTTTTCTACACGTTGAGTTGGAAGAGCAGATATTCATGCGTCAGCCACAGGGGTTCGTGATCCAGAATAAGGAAGATCATGTTTGCTTGTTGAAGAAATCCTTGTATGGATTAAAGCAATCTCTAAGCAGTGGTTTGAAACTTTCACGGGAGAGAGAGGTTACACCAAAAGTGCCTATAACAATTGTCTGTATCACTAGAGGCTCACGGATAGTTCTCATATATACTTATTGTTGTATGTTGATGACATGTTAATTGCTGCGAAAATAATGTCACATATCAACTGTTTGAAAGAGCATTTGAAAAAGTAATTTGAGATGAAAGACTTGGGAGCAGCAAACAGCATATTGGGGATGGAGATTCAGAGGGATCGATTAGCAGAAATTTTGTATTTGTCCCAAGAAAAGTTCATTGAGCGAGTACTGCAACACTTTGATATGAAAAATTCCAAACATGTTACTACTCCTTTAGTAGCACACTTCAAGCTTGCAGTAGTTGATTCCCCATTGACCCAGAAGAAGGTGGAGCACATGGCGTGTGCTCTATATGCTAGTGCAATGGGCAGTCTCATGTATGTTATGGTTTACACGAGACCCAACATTTCTCATGCAGTCAGTGTGGTTAGGAGGTACATGGGTAATCTTAGAAAAACTCTTTGGCAGGGAGGAAAGTGAATACTTCGATACCTAAAAGGTACTTCGGTTACTGATTTGGTCTACCATCGGGGCAGTGATGCAAATGATAGAGTTGTTGGATATGTGGACTCAGACTACACTAGGGATTTGGATAGGAAGAGATCTTTGACTGGTTATGTCTTCATTTTTTCGAGCTATGTGATCAGTTGGAAGGCTACTCTATAGACTATTCTTGCCTTGTCAACTACAGAAGCTGAGTACATAGCAGCGATCGAAGCAGTGAAATAACCCTTTGGTTGAAGGGCTTGTTTGTGATTTGGGGTTATAGCAGGAGTCTACCACTATTTACTGCGACAGCAAAAATGTCATACATCTGACCAAAAATCAGATGTTCCATGAGCGGACCAAGCACATTGATGGCTGGTTTCATTTTATTTAGGACGTGGTTTCTCAGGACACTATTATAGTAACAAAGATTTTCATAGCTAAAAATCCAGCGGATATGATCACAAGGCATATTTCGAAGATCAAGTTTAAGCATTACTTAGATTTGATTGGTATCAGCAGTATTTGAGGTGCAGCCATAGGGGACAGGTGTGGGAGCAGCAGATTTCAGGTTATTCGTGACTTGTTTTATCCAAGCCAAGGTAGAGATTTGTGTTAGCCCTATGGTTGGATAACCTAGGCTTTCATCTTGTTTTGATGATAACTACACATTGATTATGTTCTAATGTGTGCTTTGAGTGAAGTGGTGGAGCCAGGAATTTGCTCCAAGGGGTGCTAAATGTAAAACACAGCAATAACTAGATACACTGAAGCTACACGAAACTTACAAAAGTAAATGAAATTGAGCAGCTCTGCAGCTGTATTTCATTTGCGGTGAATGCAAAAAAACTTATTTACTTGCCTTATATGTCTCATGTTAAGATTCACCTCATCCAGAGAATCATAAGAACCAACTTATATACACTCTGTCTGTCTGAAATAGAAATTAAGTAGGTTCATGCAGTCAGCTTTCACGGAAACATTTATTTGACTTCTCCATATTGTGAAGTTAACAAACAATGCCAGCTAACTTGTTAGATAGATTTGCCATATTACGCATGAACTATTTTAGTCGCCCTCTAAGACTACCGATCATTTTGGTATTTTCAAAATGATATTCCTTTATTGCATTGTTTTCCTTTTAAAGCATGATATGCCCATTGCAAGTGTTAATCAAATTACTACCGCACCGTAGACGTTATTAGGACAACAATTGGAATCTAGGAAAGCAACAAAGAGTAATCAAATCATTGATGGAATCTCAATCAACAATTTGAAATGTTCAATTAACGATTTGAAATGCTCAATCAACAATCTAAATGCTCAATTAGGAAAGCAAATCATCAATTAATAATATGAAAATGTGTACCTAAATCACCGCTTGTCAGCCATCGGTTGTCGCCTCGTTGTCGCCTGCAGTGGGTTCTAGGCCAGTAGAGTCCTCGCTGGTCCACCCGTCGTCCCCTTCCAAGGCTCCATTTCGGCCACTCGTTCCAAATCTGAGCTCCTCAACAGAGAAAGAGTCGACTAAGGTAGGTGGTGTCTGTTGTCAGGGGTGGTGTCTGTCGTCGGCCGTCTGTGGTTTGGGAGTGGGTGAGAGACTCTGAGGGACAAGTTGCAGAGAGAGCGAGAGTCGTAGAACAGACCAGGGTGAAAATGCAATTTTTTTCAAGAAGTTCAGGGGGTACATTACCCCCCCCCCCTCCGTACAAGTGTAGCTTCGCCACTGTTTGAGTGGATTATTATTAGATATATACATGACACTTATGAAGACACATTTGAGAAGTTGGATAGACGGATTGAAGCCAAAGAAGCTTAAAGTTATAGTGGACATGCTATAGAAGCTTCATCAAGTCTAATGTCAAAGAGCAACAAAGAATGCATCGGCTAAGTTACTATCGATTATAATTGATCTTTACTATTATGTAACTAGTCTTGGTTTGATGCTTGGATTGATGACTATGACCTAAAAAGACCTTAGGACACCTTGTGCATTGCATGTGAGTTCATAACCTTTCACACAAGTGTGGTTCTTGAAAATGAGTGAACTTTGGAGCTCACTCAGATTTTCTCAAAAACTATTTTGGTGCTAATCTTTTCATTATCTTGATAAAAAATTTCATTAGCTTTCCAACACAAAAAATGGCACATCAATCCGATTTTTCTAGAGAAAGTTATGCCCAAAATAGGAAAGAGGGTTCCGTGAGGCAGCCGATAGGCAGTAGGGTAATACAGTCAACTGTATTTGAATCCAGTCGACTGCATTGGTCAAAATTCAGCTCCAACGGCTATTTTTTAGGACAAAACTCCAACGGCTATTTTAGAGGGAATACAGTCGACTGCAATGGCAGTTTTGATCACTTTTTGTCTATAACGGCTATATTTCATTTGCTCCCTATATAAATGGTTTGGGGCTTCATCATACACCATGGAAACCACATTCTAAGCCTCCATTCATTAGAAAAACATCAAGACTCATAGATTAAACTTTTCTCTCTTCATCTTCACGATTTTACATCATTAAAGAGAGCATCTTTGTGAGCAATTCTTTGATTGAGAGTGAGCATACTTCAAGTCATCAATTCTCTCATCTCTCTATTGTACTAGAGCTTCAATTGTACTCATTTCCTTTCAAGAGGGTTTCTTTGTACACATTTGATCGTTGTAAAAGAATTGTGATCAAGGCTTGGGTTTGTCAAGTCTTGGGTGAGCTTTGTGGATTCAAGGCTCGTGCTTGGTGTGGGAATATCATCAAGTGTTGTAAGGGTTTTGATCTTGACCCGGAAGAAGATTGTTGCTAGTGGATTCTAGTGCTCTTGCAAGGGACTTCCTTGAAGAAGTGGATGTAGGCTTGAGGGTAGTTCAAGCCGAACCATTTAAATCTCCTTGTCAAGTATCTCTAACTCAATCTCTTTACTTATTGCTCTATAATTGCTTGAGATTGTGTAGTTAGCATCTTCATTGAAATATTGCTTAGTTTGATTAAGTTTCATGATTGTGTTTTGTTTAAGTTCCCCATTAATTTTCAAAAACCCTATTCACCCCCCTCTAGGGTTGTTTTATTGGTTTCAATTTATGATAATTTATCTTGGATAAAAACCCGTTTACGACCCGAGCGACCTAGAAATCGGTTAATGTGTGAGTGTCCCACATTGTTCATCTAGAGAAGGTCGTGAATTAGCCATAAGTATATAAGTCGTCTTGTCCCGCATTAGTTATTTAGAAAAAGTCACGACTTAGGTAGCTTTTAGTAACAGTTTCAGTTTTAATTTTCTGTTTTCAAAAAAATAAAAACTAAAACTAGTATAATTTTATTTATATAAAACAAATGGGTGTTTGATTACTCAGTTTTTATTTTGAATTTTTTCTTTTGGGTGTTTGATTACCTAGTTTTTATTTTGAGTTTTCTCTTTGGTGGTGGTTTGAGGTGGAGGTGGGGGGGCATGGTGGTGGCCGGCCCCCGACGGTGGCTGCCGACCGCCTGTAGTCTCCAGCGGTGATCATCTGCAGTGGCTGCCAGTCGTTGGCAGTGGTCGCCGGCCATCAGAGGAGGCTGCCGGTCCCATGCGGTGGGCAGTGGCGGTGGGAAGGTAGTGGTGGTGGTGGTCTTAAAATAAAAATCAAAACTGAAAAATTGAAAATTCCTTTTTGGAGTTTTCAAAAACAGTCCTATTTTAAGAACTGATTTTTAAAATTGAAGGAAAAAAATGAAATTTTTTTACAAAACTAGAAAAATAAGTGTTATCAAACAGAGCCTTAGTTATAAGTGTATATATGTTATCTTGTATTGTTTCTAGGGTCGCTACTGCCATCGTGGAGTGGATTTTTATAGAATTACGTAAATCTTGTGTCTTGTCTGCCTTTATTTTCTAATATTATTTTTGATTCTTTTCTTTATTACTTAGTACGAAATTTTATCATATTATTTCACACTAAGGAGATTTTTTATATACTGTAATAAATTTATGCCCATTGCGCTAAATTTTTCAAACAGTTTCGTAATAGAAGTGAGTTTTATGTAACACAATGACAAATATAAGGGGCAGAGGGTAATAAAAATTCTTAGTAGGGGTCATTTGTAATTTTGGGTAAACCTCGAGAGTGTCCCGTATAATTTACCCTTTTTAGTAATATGTATTGATGACACTACAAATTTTAGTGACAAAACTATTGTACTAATGGTAAGATAATGGAGTAAGACACCTGCCATTCAATTGCAAAGCAACGTTACATTTTCTCACGTTCTTCGTATTTAAAACCCACTCAAATGCTAGAAAGCTATAAACACATTAAAATTCAATCTGTGAAGCTGCATCCTTAAGTTTAAACTCTACCATCTTCTATATTCACCAGTCAAGTATCAAACATATATCTACTGTTTTACTCCTTATTTATCACGGCCACACGTCGTGATGCTTACCGGAGCAAAGGTATTTTAACTGCTGTAAAATGGTCATCTTCTAGCTACACGTGCAATATCTCCGGGCTTCTCAATGGACAAACTTCAACGGCCTCATCATCACATTGTCTTCATGATCCAATATCTGCATTTTTTTTTAAGTTTTTACATGTAAAGAACATAAACTGGAAAATAACCCTGAAAACCATACTTTCGAGAGAGAAATTTCTAACCTAAAAAGGGCCGATTACGTAGAAGAAATTAATGTTTTAGCTCTAGATATGTCACTAAAGGAATTATATAGTGACACTTAAGAGAGTTTTAGTAACGAAAGTTGACTTCAGATGGTTAAAAAATGAAGCTGAAATATCAAGTTTCACCCGCCATGGTACATAATTTTGCATATTACAGTTAAAACCTTGGGCATCACGAATTGACTTCTAGCCACACATTGATTAATAGAAGTGCATAAAAGTATCAAAATAATGTGCGGTCAAGGGTAAATTTTTTGATGCTCAAGGTACAACTGCCAAAATGAATAACATTGGCAGACAAACATATATAAAGGTTATCCTTAACACTGCAAAAAATGTTTTCTAGTAGGGCAATATCTTCCAGGAAGGAAACTATTTATTTATATTGTAAAGGCAGGTAGATACCATTTTGCTTAGTAGAGAGAAGCATTATCATGAATACTATGTGGAATGAGTTGTGGCCATTGGACAACCAAGGCTAAGTTAAAAAAGTACAGAACTCAATGAGTGGCCATTGTATCTTGTGAACTGGGCAGACAAGAGGACAGATTTGAGAAGCTTTTTTGTATAGATAACCCGTGATGGGATTGGAGGTTCTCGTTACAGATATCTCTACTATCTGAATATATCTTGGTTTTCTCAATTCTACTCCAAGCAGATTGTATGTTGACAAAATTTCAATATTCCCAAAACAAAAAGGGGACAGAATCCCTCCTTGTATTGAAATTGCATAAAGTCTCTACTATCAAGTCTAAGTATTTTAAGCTCGTTGGATCAGTTTCTTAAGTATTATTTGATGGAACTAGCAATATATTGACAATTAGAAGAATGAGAGAAACTTACATGACAATGGTAGACGTAACCGGGCTCAACAGTTGCATCGAACCTGTATGATGTATTTGAATGAATGTAGAAAAACCTCACGAAGATTTTCGTGACGTATCCGGGCGTCATCTTGTACACGTTCTTCCACCCTTTCTCATGTGCTGGAACCTTCGTCTTTTTGCCACTTGAATACTTGTTTACTTGGCACTTGATTGCATCGTTGGTGTTTAGCATACAAGCCTTGAACTCGTCCAAATTTACCAACTCCGTTTGATCTAACACTACAAAAAGACCCAAATGTATGTGCAACGGGTGATTATCCTCCGTTAGATTGATTACATTCCAAACCTCAGTGGTGCCCACCTTGGGCTTTTCGGTGGCAGGTTCATCATACGATTTTCCATTTATGAACAAGTGAGTCGGCTCGTCAATGGCACTTGTGTACTCGTACATTGCGATGTATCGTGTGACCGAAGAACCGGATACATCGGGAGATGGATATTTAATCAGCTTTTTCGGAATTCGCCCCGTGTCAACTTCACGATGTTTTTTCACTATAAATTTCATCACTTTTCCATTGGCTTCATTAACCGGGTCTCCAGACGGGTAAGGATAAGGAGCGTCATTAGCTAGAATAGCCTGATCAGAGTTTGACTTAGAGAAGTCAACCACCACATCAGCAATCTCAGATGGAGCCAGGAGGAGCTCACGAAGCTTTACAGGCTGTTCATGGTACGCTGAATCAGACGCAACATGGAAAAATTCTAGGTCGTTCATGAAGTAGAATCTAAAGAACCGCGCGTTACTCGCGTTGATGATACGAAACCGATACTTTCTTCTACGAACGATCATGTGGGGCCAAGCCTTGCCATTAACAATTATGGCATCACCAAAATATTCAGGCTGCCACTGAGGATGTATGGAAGGATTATTTCCACTAGAATTCATGTATATCGAACCATTGCTACGAAAGGCACGATCAAATATGACCAACGCCCGATCAAATTCATCGCCGTTGGGTAATCCAAGCGGAGCCTCAACTGGAGGATGTCGAATAATGTAAGCCCCGATTAAGCCCGCGAGAAGGTTGACTCTGGTCAACCCCATGGCATGATCGTGGTACCATAAATTTCCAGGTTGTTGAAAATTAAGGTAGTGGTACCTTTTCTTTGTCCAAGCGGGCCCTCGCTCTTTGAATCCAGCGGTGAACCAGGAGTGCGCGTTTCCATCACTCTCAGGCTCATCTATGCCACCGTGTAGGTGCACCACGGTGGGAATGCCCTTCTTAGCAGAAGGTATGGCTGTTGGGATTGTTGGATCCCACGGGAGTATATGTTGTGAAGGGAGATGATTTTGCCACGTCACGTAAGTGTCAATGCCATGGAGGGCCTCGATTGTTGGACCAGGTACCGTTGCGGTGCGCTTGGACGTACCATAGGCAAAGACCGGAGTTGGAGGAAGATCTCTGTGGAATTTCTGCAAGCAAAGAACCATTGAGAACCATTGATTAAGAATCTGATGCCCAGTATGAAATGACAACAATAAGAAATAGAAAAAATAGGGAAAAAAAAAACAAAAAAGTGATGCCAACATTCTTTCACATATATTCTGTAGGGACCCACTTCCAAACTTGATTGGGTAGAACTTTGCAAGTCTTACAGAAACATTTCATCATTTCTTGACAAGATTAGAGGTTGAATACTAGAGACTTTATACTTTAATGGAGTAGTTCATTAAGAGTGGCAGGACAAATGGCTAACATATATTATGATAGAAAATTTGTGTGTGGCAGGCGCTTCCTGAGCGTAACACCTACATAGAAAATAGTTAAGTGGAGAACATAGTTACCAAGATAATTAGCGTTTAGTGGAGAAAATTTCTAGGCATAATTATTACACGATTATCTTTTATCTTCTCGTAAACCCAATAAAATTAAAGTGAAAGTTAGGTGATTCTAGATTATTATCCCTTCCAAACTAACAACATGATCCTGATCCTAGGTAAGAAAGAGAAGAATTATATTTAACAAAGGCTAGTGAATAAGAAAAAAACAGTCTTTTCTTTAGAGTAGAATCTTCTTTAAGAGAAAAATGTCGCAAAATGCAGTTTAGCGACGAAATATTGTCATTATAAAATTTTGCTACAATAAAAAAACAACTTGATGACAAGCTATTGTAACTAAACCTATTAACGCGTATGAAACTTAACAGCTCACCTCCTGGAGGAAGGATGCATTTGCTTAATTATCAGTCAAATTGGGTGTTTTGGTGCAGAAGTGCAAGGCAACAAGGAAATTATGGTTAAACAAATCCACGTAGTAAAACGGAAGATTGATTCAGACTTGATATATTTTCCTTTTAATCATAGAGGGTTGTACTGTGCCTAACTTTTGGGATATCAACAATACATAGCAACAATAGGTGCTACTTTCACATAGTTATCTATACTATATATAATAGGATTTGATTGGCATCTTCTTTGCCTTTCAAATCCTATTTTCTTGAATTCTTGCAATTTTAAAATTAAACTAAATAGGTGTTAAATTTTAATTAGCTACAAAATAACTTCCAACCCCATGAACTATAATCATTCATCCCATGATCTCCATTCTTCTATTTCGTAATTAATTAATTAATACCATTTCTGTACTTATCATGAGATTTTAACTAACACATTCACGGGATTTAGCTAGTACATGGTAAATGGATAGACTTTTATTTCAGAATTAAACAAAGGGGATTCCTGCAAGTTACCGAATTGATAGTAATATTTTTCAGGAAAAATGATTGATACGAGATGGAGAGAGAAGAAGAAAAGAATATAACCAGCTCATGATACAACTTCCTAGGAAACAAAGTTTCGAATTGAATAATCTCGAGAGAGGACTCTCCAATTTTTGGGGCACAACTCAGTTTTTATTGCCCAGAGAACATCTACATTTGAAAGTAATGTACTTTAAATTCTAAATTATGCTGCAGATGTTGTGATTTCATTTACAGCAGTGCGACTATTTTCAAAAATTTATAGAATTGTTTAACTCAAACGTACGATGCTTAATGTTTAAGTGAACATCTACATTTGAAAGTAATGTACTTTAAATTCTAAATTATGCTGCAGATGTTGTGATTTCATTTAGAGCAGTGCTACTATTTTCAAAAATTTATAGAATTGTTTAACTCAAACGTACGATGCTTAATGTTTAAGTGGACATTGCGTATTCAGTTTCTTTGAGAAAAGAATTGCCAAGTTGCTAAAAACTTACCCATTTCTTGTGGAACATGCCAATCTTCAGTGACTTGGAAACAGGAACTCCATTGACAACATCAAAACCGGGGATTCTGGGCATATCTGGAAGCTCATCAACAAACATTTCCATGTCCGTAGTAGCAAATAGCTCATCTTCTGCCAGTGTTCCCAGGATAACCCCCATAAGAAACATAGCAACAAGCTGAAGCATCAGATTTCTCTCCATCCTTGCCATCTTCTTGTTGCATGAACACACACACACAAAAAGAGTAGATGACAGGAGAGAGGAAACAACGATGACAAAGGGAGTGGGCAGAAAGGGAGAGATGAGTGTAGAATAGTAAGGATACCAGGGGTCAGTTCACACGGGAGAGGGACAATATATACAGAAGAGTTGGGTGTGAAAGTGTTGATTTATATACAAGATTTAGGTAATCAAGGAGATTTTAGGGATTCCTTAGTATGACAATCAGCGGATGACTAGTGTTCTGATGTGTGGCTTCGGTTTTTCCTAGAAAGCTGTACGATATAAAAAGCAGTTGATTTCCAGGGCATGCATTGTCATATTTCCTCCTTTGCTTTGTGTTGCACTTTTTTGTCTGTTTCTTTGATCTTTTTCTTGCTTTGGATCTTCTCAATCTCTTAATTTCCAGGACATGCATGGCATAATTGAAATTTTGGGTATTATTATACTAAGATTTTTGATATAATTTGTTTGAGGAGATCAAGATTTAGATTTGATTTGCACAATTGCGGTAAGAGTTTCTCACGCATTTACCACATCTGAATTATGATTACCGATCCGTTCATTAATTGATTTATTGTTTAAAGAGATCCATTGATTCTTTAAAACCCTAATTACATTCTTAATCGTTACGCTAAATAGTTATTTTTACTTTCAATTATTCACTTTGATTCGTGATCTTTTTGTTATAAATCTTTATAGTAACTTCAAGAGTCCGTAACTTTTTCATTCCTTGTCCACTCAGTGTTCTTACACTTTTTGAAAACTATAAATGGTGTACTAAAATTTTGTAGTTTTGGGTTTTTCGAAATTCTAAGTGATCGATATTCAAAAATAGACCTAAATATATTTATACTTATATTTCTGCCAATTCAAGTCAGCCGACTTCGATTTATTGTATCTTATTTGTTTTTCAATTGTTTTTAATGATCTTGAATATTATGAAATCCTTGAAGAGTCTTCTTCAACTTTGTAGTTTAAAATTTTATCAGAGTCTGTTTGATACTTAGCCCATTTGAGGTTGAATGTTATTTGTCAGGGTAGACTTTTTTGTTTTTAATATTGTAAATCAGCCCATTTCGATTTCTTCTATCTTCTTTATTTCTCATTGGTTTTTGATGATTCTAGACAATGTGAAAACCTTAAAGAGTCCTCTTTAATATCTTAGTTTTGTGTTTTATCAGAATCGGTCTATTTTCTTATCGAAATTCAGTTTGAAATTTAATAGTTGGTTCAAAAGTTTCTGTTTGACACTGCAAATCAGCTTACTTTAACTTGCTCTATTTTATTCATTTCTTATCAGTTTTTTATGATCTTAGACATTACGAAAACAATAACGAGTCATCTTCAACTTTTAGGCTTTGAGTTTTCTTAGAACTCGTTCACTTCATTCTTAAAGTTAGCCCTTGAATAAAACTATTCTATGTAGAATCGTGTGAATGAGAATGACTTTGTCGGCTTCAAACTCTTGTTGTTTATTAAGTTGATTTGGTATATGTTTTTCTAATATGGTGAGTCATGTCACAGTCTATGTGACTTATCTAATTCTGACTTACCCACATAGATTGAAACGTGGGCTAACTCAATTAGAGATCGCGATCTTAATTTTTGAACCTTGTCTCGCTTGTCATTGATAACACATGTGACATATTTCTGCATGGCTCATGTGGTCTTTGTCTTTGTATTGATTGAACATTTAGATTTTAATATCTGATCTATTTGAAGATATTTTCGAACTTATCTAAAATATTATTGAATTCACTGGAGTCTTTTTGAAATATAAGATATCATTATCAGAACTTGTGGAAACGTTTCAAACTTAATTTTATATTGTTTTAAACACATCAAAACCTTTTGACCCACTACAAATTCAGTATATATGGTAATTACTTACTTTGACATTGTATTGTCTGTTGGTACGAGCTATTTGATCTTATTGCTAATCTGAATTTTGAATTAAAATTTAATGCATTGGTTTTGATATTCGCCATGTACCTTGGTATCGTATTTTATTAACTCTAAGTACTATTATCGATATAGCGCGCTTTGTACTCTGTGGGTGGGTGGGTGTGATTATCTTTACTGGGCTTTATGCTCACCCCTTACTTTCAGGTTATCAGATAGTGTTTGGAACTGTGCAAAGGATTATAAGGCATGGCTAAGTAAGAGCTTTTTGAGGAAGGATTTTCCTTTTATATTTATTGTCGAATAGATTTTGCTTTAGATTTTATTTTGGAGCTCCGTGTAGGAATAATTGAGGTCAATGTAACTGTTTAGAGCCAGTGTAGCATTTCTTGATGTTTTTTGGAGACTTATTCTTAGATGCTCTGAATACCCAATTGGGAGACTTTTAGAAATTTTGAAGTTTTCTGCCTTTGTTTATTTGAATTAACGATCCACAAAATTGGGGCATTACATGAAATATCTTGCAAGTGGGTCTCTTCTCTTTGGCGTTTTGATGCAGTATCAGCCATTAAGGGGGAGAGCAGGAGAGAGAGAGGCTTTGAAAAATTGGCTGCAAAGAAGGGAGAGATGGAGTGAGAAAAAGGTGGAGATGGTGGTGCAATGGGGGTTATGCAGTGACTCACGGCGGTGCATCGCGCTAGTGGCTCGCGGTGGAGGTGAGTGTGTGAGCGTGGGGCTAGGTGGTCAAGAAAACGACACATCAATTGGATGGTATTTCAAGAAATTGCTACTTAGTTTGGAGGTTGATGACGGCGTTACGGTGGAGGTAGTGTTACAATGACACTTGCGTGAAGATAAAAGGGGGAGAGATGGATGATATTTTAAAAAATTATTTTCAAACTCAGGGGCAATTAGGTCTTTTCAACAAAACTTTATGTATTTTTATATTTCGTTTGGTCAATGAACATAAGTGTAATTCTTCCAATAATCCCAAAACTGTAGTCACAACTTTACCCCCAGTATAGCTTTAGTACCCAATTTTGAAGGTGAGCCAAAAAAGTACCTAAGTTTGAAAAGTTAACCCAAATCAGTACCTCGACTAACAGACTTCAACGGCCATTAAATTCAATCAAGGGCAAATGTGTCAATAACATAAAAGCAAATTTTAAAGACACGTGGCACAATCACCACTGTTTGATTTTGTCTCTTTCTTAATTTAATCAGGACAAAAAAAAATTTCTCTCTGTCACTCTCTCACACACGCACGCACCATCACACACACATACACACTCTCTCTTGTCCCTCTCACACTCCTCTCCCTCTTCATACCCCCACCAACCACCACGCCACCACAACCCTCCATCCTTCATCCCCCTGATCCCTTTCCATAGCTCGAGCCATAGATAACAACGACTGTTAATTGAGCAAAACTAGAGGCCGAGCCAGTCATCGGCGTAACACCGGGGTGACGGCACGACCAGGACAATCTGAGACCTCTACCACCAACAAATAAAAGGCCACAGTAACGATCAGATCCGTGAACTAGCAGCCACAGCGAAGCCGTGACTACCCATGGCGGCGATGTATCTCTGGTGGCGATGTACTTTTGGTGACTTGGTTAGGGTGCAAAAGTGGGCTTCAGTGGCCTTGAATAGTTTCTTTGGATCAAGGCCATCGGATTTTTTTTATGACTACAGTGACATGGTTATTGAATGTTGCAGAGAAGTTATAAATTTTGTCGAACAAAAGCCGTGCAGATAAGCACAGGCATTGTCACAGAAGCAGTCACGAAGATCATTGCTTTTGTTGAAAGAATTTAGATGTTTGGTGCCATTCTTTGTTTTTGTAGGATACTGCAGATGAATTTTTGCGAGACTTGTTTTTCAAATCAATGGGCTTGAAAGCAATAAAAGGTTGAGTTAAATTTGGCAACATGTAATCCGGTTTTACAACTTATAAAAGGTTATCAATGAAGATTCTGTGATATATGATAACTACTGGAAATGAAAATGGTAGGACTTCATGGGTGTGTTACAGGTGTGATCTCTGTGTGTGTGGGTGTGTGTGAATTAAAGAAGAAAAGAGAGGAGAGAGATAGAAAGAAAAGGGCTATCGTAAGGACGGCTCACATGGACATATTTTATGTCCTTTTTTTTTTCATAATGATAGTCCTACCCTTCTGACTTTCTAACGGTCGTCCGTCACCTGAGGTACTAGTTTGGTACGTTTTTCGAAGTTGGTTACTTCTTTGACGCACCTCAAATTTAGGTACTAAAGTTGTACTGGAGGTAAATATGAGAGTAAAGTTTTGGGATTAGGCCCAAATTAATAGACAAGCCTGTAATCACCCTAAGAAGAGTGGATTAAGAGCTGCAGCACCTATTGAAGCATGTCAGAGTTCTTGATTTGCGAATGGGAGATCTTAAGAAGAACTTATTCTTGTGAGATGTTTAGGGAATAATGGCTACGATGAGACAGAGATATTAGGGAATCGTTTAAAATCGAATTAAAGAGAAAACGATAATGACGATGAATTACAAAATGAAATTTTTGGAACCATGGCAGCATATAGTGACAAATTTAGAAAAGGAAATTATTGAAACTATATGATGGATATTTTTCAATTTTTGTTTTGGTGGTTTGGGAGGCAATGGGGCTGGTGAAGTCAAAGGCAAAATCAAAATGCTCAAGAATGTACTTAGAGATAGGCAGTTACAAACTCAAAATTAGACCCTGAAAACCATAAAAATAGAAAAAGAATTGGAACATAAATTCAAATGCAACGTGTAGCTGAAACTAACCTCAAAGTCCAAACATTAGGCATAGATGCATATAAAGCAGATAATAATATGTAACTAAATATATGAAAGGGAGAAAGATTAAAGAAGACATAAATTATTTGCCGGCACTTTCTAAGAGATTTATGTTTGAAACCTAAAGCTTGACTGCTTTCGTGGTGAAAAATCCGGTGAGATATATTTGGTAAATTTTGAATACAATGGCAATAAAAATCAAGAGATAATTGCAAAAAGGATGATAATTGAAATTTAAATAGGGTGTCCATGTGGACAAAAGATGGAAGAAGAGGACGTTCAAGTAGGCGGTGACTGGACAACGTTCTATCAATTTTGGCTTTACTGTATATACTAATTTTGAGTACGTACTTTACACACGGAGAGCTCGATAAAACCATAAAAAATACTCAAAAAAATTCTCATACTAAATGCTAGAAGTAATAAGGTCATTGTTAAAGTCATAATAGGTACGTAAGAAAGTACAATACAAAGTATTGAATATAAACCAAGTAAAAATCAAACGTAAATTTTATGTTTAAGACTGTCTAAAATGACATTAGACAACCAATAAATACCAAATGTGAATGAATCACATGATGAGTCCAAACTTCTTTTATCCAATCACAAAAAATGTCATATGTGAATAGTTTAAAATAAGATTGGAAAAAACCTATCCAAAATTGAATAACACGTAATAAAAGTGATAATGTGGCTTAGAAGCCAATAAAAACGAATTACACCGTCTAACTCACTATCAATTCCTTAGAAAAGTTACTTCGGTTGATGTAAGTTGCATTACAAGAGAAAGAAATTTTAGCAACGGGCAATTCCATCGCAAAACCGTTGCTAAAAGTCCGTTGCCTACAACCCCATCTCTAAAAGTTTTGTGACGGAATTTTAAAATATGTTGCCTAAAGTCGACTTTGAACGATTGTCGTACAAATACAATTAGCGTATTTCTCAAAATTAAATAAATTTTTTTCACAAATAATTTATTGCATAAAATATTTAGTGATGGAACAAAGTGTCGTAAAAAATTTTGATGACAAATATTTAATCGGTAGTGAAATTTTTTCTAATTTAGCGACGGAAAACCCGTCGTTGAAAGTCAAACTTTATTCTAGTGAGACTTTTTAGCGACGGAAGAAAATTCATCGCTAAAAGTCAAACTAATTTTGAAAATATTTTTATATTTTTTAATGCTGAAACCTGTAATTACAAATTCTCAACAACACAATCTCAATCTAGCAAATAATTCGCAATGCACATTAGGGTTAAATAATTGCTGATGGATCAGTAATTATATAACCCTAAAACAGACACAACACATGTATAAAGAATGAATTCTATATCAATTGAAAAACAAAATATATACAAAGTTCAGAAGGGCACGAGAGCGGGAGACAATAGAGTAGAGGAGGGGAGGGAGTACAAGTCGTGGGGGGGGGGGGGGCACGGGAGCAGGATACAAACATCTAGGAGCTGGGGAAGGGCTAATCAGGGGTTGGCGAGTCCCAGATCTAGAGCCTGCTGATCGTTCTCGTCCATGGGTGCACTAGGAGGCTAATCCGGCTCGACATGTCCAGCAGTATTGTCCTGCACGTAAAGGCACAAATGCATTAATCTCGATAGCAATCGTATAAAGTATTTACTCAACGTATATAGTAGTTATACCTGATTATTCGCCCAATCATCCTAAATACCTCCATAGCAATGCGACGGATCTCGTCCTCTTGTAACGATAGTCGCCCCACAGTCAGTGTCGGGGTCTGTGGAGGGGCAGCCGGGGGGTGGGGACACTCCTATCAAGACACGTGCAGTCATACCAAGGAAGCTGTTTACGCGGCCTTTTGGCTTATTGATGACCCCCAATGTATTCAGCCATCGCTTCAATCCCCCAGTACTCATGGACGCGGATGGCTGTCCGAACTGCTGTCCAGACCCCCTGATCTGTTTCGTACGAGACCTGCAAAATAGTGATTTGACATTCAAAACATTAAGGTGACAAATATCAACAAAGGCAACAATTTAACAAACTAAACAAATTAATTTGTAACTTACATCGATCTGCCAGGAAATATTTGAAATAAAGTCCCCCGTCTGGTGTTGATTGTCCTTATCCTTATTCCTCACGTGCATCTCAGTGTATGTCAGAGCACAGACCTCATCCGGCGCCAGGTTCGGGTGCTTAATCGCATTCTTGTGTCGGAGGACGTCGTGAGCCACCGACACCCCCCCCAGCCGGTGTGCGTGGGATCTTTGTCTTGCCTATTCTCACTCATTTTCTCACTCTTGGCCTTATAGGTTGTATCAGTCCTCCACTTACCAACCATCGCTCCCCATACAGCTAGAGATATCCAATGAGGAGGAAATTTCTTCCATTCCTCTATCGGGGGCACCTTCGGGCATCATTTTCCACGCTCGCTCCCATGCGTCGTGAAGTCATCGCTGATAATTTTTGTCAATGTAGGCAAAAAAAACTTGCCGCCTTAACGCCTGTTGCTCAAATGACTCAAACTCGAACCCCTCCTGCAAAGCATCCAATTACACATTCAATACGATTAATTTAAAGTTATGTTCTAATTAAACAAATAATGACTGACACAAACGGCTAAAAACCATACCAGTTACTCCTCGCATAAGGACTCCCTCGTCGTGGCATCCCAGTCTTTCCAATATAGCCGTGGCTCAAAGAATCAGCCCTTCACAAGGACGCCGACCTTCGTCTTCGTAGGAGTATCCATGATCCTAATAAACAAACAACAATCGAATACATTAAATAAGTGGACAGTAATAAATATAGGAATTGAAGATTGTAAGTACTGCATTATGTAATTTTTTTTACTTACCGGCCCTCATGTGTGAGAGGAACTCTTTGTTCACTCTGGGGTCGATACGCACCCCACGTGTCGGTCCACAGCCTCGTCAAGATCTTGTAAAACACCAACACTAATACAGATCAAATATAATTTAAATACCAGTCTAGCATTATGACCAAACACCGTTATCAAATATACCTAAGGTAGAACTCATAGAAGAAGGAGAACCAACGGGCGTGTGGGAGGAATCGGCCCAGGGCTGGGCTAGCGGTTGAAACTGGGACTGGGGCTAGGGTAGGGGCAGCAGCTACTACTACGACTGAGCTTGGGGCTAGAACTGGGCCCCTGCCTGCTGGATGTGGGTACTATGTGCCTCATCATCAGCAAGCAATGACGTGGGGGTGCCATCGGGGTTGACGCAGCTCGGCATCCACTGTGACCACAGATGGCCCGTAATCTATCCATGTCTGACTTCATGTACAACAAGTCCAAATTAAAAAAAATTAACACACAAAACAATGTATAGTTCACATCATGTTACAACACTTTATAAATGAACCGAGTATAAAAACACTATATAAACCGAGTACTAAAAGAATGGATATTAAAACAGTACAAGTTAATCATCTTCATTTTGGGAATCATCGCCAGACTCGTCATCCTCTTTTTCTGGGACTCGTCGTCCTCTTCATCGAGTAACTCTTCCTTTTCGTCAGTAGACTCGGCCTCATCATCTTCAACACTTTCTATGTCTTTCGCAACATCATCTACGACTTCTTCTCCTACGTCAACTGTTGATTGAAGAGGGAGATCGTCCTCCTCGCTGTCCACCTCAACAAGTACTGAGACAGGTGCTTGGTCACTTCAAAGGTTTCTACCTCACTATCATATGTCACAAGTAATTTCTTCAAATTGATAACTGTATACCAATGAGATTTGGGATTTGCAACGTCCTTCGTGTAAAAGACTTGTACAACTTGACTAGCAAACACAAACGGCTTGTCTGATGCAAGTCTCCCCTGATATGTTAGCTCAACAATCTCATCCAGCTCTCCTTAAAAGTCCATGCAATTCTCGTCATAACTGTAGCCATTGACCAAGACTCCACTATTTGGATTTTTTTCATCCGGTCATCATCTTTTATGTTAAACCTAAACTCATTGATGATAAACCTCCATTACATGCTGCTTGTTTACTAGTAATTTTAACAATGAGGCTAGAGCGTCGACCCACTGAACTTATTATATAAGACGGTGAAAGTTAATAAACCACATGTGGAGTGGCATATGAAACATGGTATATTTTGGTTAAAGACTTACACGTCTTCTAAACCACTCTACAAATTACAATTTTTGATGAGATTCAAGTCCAGCGGGATCAGTGATTAAAGATTCCGCATCGAATTCACTGTAAATCGAGAGTTTAACCCACTCATCACACATTTTCAATTATGTGCAGTATTTATCTGAAGTCAGAAACTTACTCAACGAATGCTGAAACTTCATCACAATTTAGAAGGGCATATATTGTTGCAGCACTGTACTCTACTTCTGTTAGCCACCGAGTATAGGTTCATCTGAATGGACAACCTAACTGCTTGAATATTGACAATTGCCCTTCCAAATGTGTGCTGGCTCCTGGCTCATATCGTCCTAGTTGATTTAACCTTGTATCAACATCAGGCTTAAAAATATTGGCTACAAAAGTTTACAAGCTCTTCCATTACTTAAGCCTCAGTAATTGAGCCCTCAAAATGAGCTTTATTATGGACTTTTTTCTTCAAATTGAACATGAATCTAGAAGTTTAACGAATAGAGTTAGGTGAAATATAAATGAATCAGTGTTTGCATTACCTGTAAACGAACAACATAGAGTTAAAGAAATACCTCTCAAATGGATACATCCACCGATATTGCACAGACTTACCCATCTTACTTTCATACATCAAATGAATGAGCAAATGCTCCATTGAATTAAAGAATGACGGTGGAAAGATTTTCTCGAGCTTACAAATTGTCAACACAATATTCTTTTCAAGTACCTCCATGTTACTCACCCGGATTATAGAAGAATAGATATCCCAAAAGAAATGAGATAATTTAGGTATAGTCTCGCATACAACCATTGGCAACAGTCCCTGGAAGGCAATATGAATGAATCTTGACAATCATGACTCTTCATCCCTTTGAACTTGCATCCCGATACATTGCAGCAATAAATATGTTGGATGCATACCCATCCGGAAGCTTTAAATTCTTAATCCACTGACAGGCCTTCTCCACATATTTCTTGTCTAGACATTAAGGTGCTTTTGAAGCAGCGTCCTCCCACTAACTGTCCAAGGATGCAGTTCACGACGTACACCCAACAGTTGTAGATCCTTTCTCGCTTTAAGGTGATCTTTCAATTTTTCCTTGAAATTCATCACTGTGTTGAACACATTATCGAAAATATTTTTCTCAATGTGCATCACATCCATGTTATTTTGGATTATGAGTGTCCTTCAGTAGGCTAACTCCCAGAAAATACACAGTTTCCTCAAATTATGCTTTTTCCTGTATCCTGGAATCTTTTGATTTGGCACACCCTTGTCGTATGGTATGTCAGCATTAAGTGCCTTTAAGTGCGAGAGCACTTCTTCACCAGAAGGGTAGTTCAGTGTGACAACCTCACCCTCAATTGTCTCGTCGAATTTATCCTTCTGCCTACAGAACTGATGGTCTGGTGGCAAAAGCTTTCGGTGACATCCGAACCACGAGGGCTTCCCACCGTGCTTTAACGATAGCCGGGATTCATGCCCATACAAGCAGGGCACGCTAACTTTCCATGTGTGCTCCACCCACATGTGATTCCCAATGCGGGGAAATCGTGTATAGTCCACATCAAAGCAGCTCATCTGAAAGTTCTATTTGAGGGATGCATCATAAGTTTCGACTCTATAATCGCATAGCTCTTTGAGCTCATCAATCAACGACCCTAACTACACATCTATGTCCTTACCAGGACTCTTCGGCCCAGAAATAAGCAATGACAAAACCATGTACGACTTCTTCATGCACATGCTGGTGGAAGGTTGTACGGGACAATAATGATAGGCCATGTAGAGTAAGGCGTGCTAGACTGCCCGAAAGAGTTGAACCCATTGATTGCCAAACCAAGTCTAATATTCTGAACTTTCTGAGCAAAGCTTGGATGCCTGTAGTCAAACTCCTTCCACGCCTCTCCATGCAATGTTTTCCTTCTTCTCTTTGTCTGGTTTATACCTCGAATGATCATATACTGAACACCGTGTCAAGTCCTTATTCTTTTTTTAGAACAATACATAGTCGTTATTGCACGCACATGTCCGTTCATAGCTCAATCTAAGTTTCCTCATCATCTTCCTTGCATCATAGTACGATGGGGGCAACTTTTCACTCTCTGGCAAAATTTCTTTTATAAAAGTAATAAACTCATTAAATCCTTTCTCACTTAACCCGTGGTCCAATTTCAACTATAATAACCGACTAACTGCAGATAGCCGTGTGTGTTTTTCGATTCATCCCACAACGGCTCTTCCGCGTCTCTCAACAAATCATAAAACTGATTAGCCTGCTCGTTTGGCTGCTGGGGACTGTCATTGTTGCGGTAGTCACCCCATTCAACATTAGCATGCCCAGCATCCATAATCATATCTTGGTAATCATATTGTGCTTCCTCCCAATGTTAACTTGACTAGCCGGGTTGGATGACAATACTATTGTTTTCCCGTGATGTGTCCACCTTATGTATCTAACCATAAAACCGTACCGGAGAAGATGCCATTTTACCACCATTATCCTTCTCCAATGCAACAACTCACATTTACTGTACAAACACCTTATCGTCTCAGAGTCAACATATGTAGGATGCGCATAAGGGAACTCGAGAAATTCATCGACACGATTCTCAAAATGATCATCATTCTTCATTTTCATCCAACTTTGATCAACTGACATGATGACTGAGATTACGTACTATATACCACCTTAAATTAAAACTCTAATTACGCGGGGTCGATGTAAAAATGAATGCATGCATGTGACAATATGTCTATATATACCCCTTTTATTCTCTAATAGGTAGTGGTCTTATCCCGTTCAAAAAAGCACTTGTTTATAAAATAGTTACCAACTCATACTTAGTCCTATGCCTGCAGGAAATTTGACAGCACATTTCCGTATTTCTCTAAGTACACGACATCGATTAAGTATTCTAACATCCATTTAATCTTGCTCTTGCAAGAATTAACGGATGTTAGAACACCAGATTTGTATGCACCGGGAGAAACAATGGAGAACGTGTACCAAATATCCACGACATCGAACACAGAGCATGAGGCGATACACTATTTTATAAACACTTAGCTTTTCCAAACTGGACATCCAAAGGCTCATTACAAAGTATTACTTTGTAATGAGTACCTTTGAACGGGAACTAAGAGTTTTTATGCATGCTTGCGTTTGAAAATTGGTAACATATGTAACCATCTTTCGAAAATTTTTAAATTTAAAAAAAATGGAATCATTAGGTTAATTTGCAAGAATATGCCATAATCAAAATGATTTACTTTAAAATTAGTTAACAACGAGTTGTAACTAACTTGTTGTCAATGGACACCACAAAATCAGTGATGTCAAAGTGTCGGGCTTGGGCCGGCCCAGCGGGCCAAAGGCGAAAAAAATCCAGGGCCGGGCCAGACTCAGAGCAAACAGGGCCAGGCAAGGCCGGGCCAGAAAATAGAATATCTTGGCCCAGTCCAAGCCCTGGCCCAAGACCCTATATTTAGGGCCGGGCCGGGCCTGGGCCCAATCTCCTTTTTTTTATTTCTTGTTACTGGTAAATACTTTAAGTGCCATAATTTCTTGTAATTATGTAAGTAAATTGTAATGTAATAATAAATGTATACAATATACATATTACCACATATAGTAATATATGTATACATATTACCACATATACATGTGTATACAAGTAAATAAAACAACTAAAAATTTTTAGACACACACACACACACATATATGTAGTAATATGTGTGTATACAATAAATATTTCTAACATTCAAATATTCAAACTGATGAAGTTAAATTGAAGATAAATTTATTCATAGGCCCTCCTCCTTTTATCCGGGCTTGGGATCGGCTGCTTGTAAACAAACAGGCAAAGTTATCTATTTTTTTATATATATGAAAAAATATCTATCTTGCTTGTAAAAACTTATTCTATATATATACATATATATTATATATAAATCTATATTTTGTGAAAAAAATTAATCTAAAAACTTGAGAAACGGAAAATAAAAAAAAATTACCTAATCATCCGCAAGTACTTCAATATCCGAGTCACTGCTCTTCCTATCATCAATCGGTTTATCTTGCTCGCGGTATTTCGCATCAAGATAATCCTTCCAACATACACATAGCTCGAGCGACTCGGGGTTAAGACGACTCCTCCTGTCATCCAAAACCCTCCCGCTCGCTGAAAATGCCGACTCTGAAGCAACCGTGGAGGCTTGCACTGGCAGTACATCCCGTGCAATTTGGGATAAAGTTTTATACATGTTTTGATTTTGTTTCAAAAAATTTAACAAATTAAAATTAACCTGTTCTTGCATTGATAAATCAGAATAATGATCAGTATTTGAATATACACCAATCTCATTAAAAGAGAAAAAAGTAGACGAACCTGCCGAATTAGAAGTACCTTCACCTGGTAGTTGTCTTGCTACTAGATGTTCAAAGCCCTTAAGGTATGGCGCATAATACCTCTCGCAGTTGATGATGAAGCTCGTCCGCGCACGTCAGCAGAATTACGATAGAGGTTGAACAGATCCTCAAATTCTTGCTCACTTTCGCTGTGAGTGCGGTTGTGTCCTCTTGTGTGTAGCACATTAATTTCGATATCTCTTGTATCGAGACGTTCACGCCATGCAACTTTAACCTAGGATCTAAACAAGTAGCCACAGCAAAAATAACAGGCAGTTTCTCCAATATTTATTAAATTTTTTATCCATCACTTTTACTATTTGTTGAAAGGGTCCTATATATCTCCATTTTGTTAACATTGTAGCCATCTTGAGAATTTCTATTACAGCGAGAGGAGAGGTGGGATAGTACGTACCAGACAATAAATTGGTAGACGTGTAGAATACTCTCCAAAAATTCAGCTAGGTATGTGGCCATCTGCCATTCCTCTTGAGTTGGCAAGCCGGCTGGGAACAAGGTTAGTAGAAAATGCGTATAGACTTCTTTGTATGCCAGAATGTGTAAAAGCATATGGTATGTAGAGTTCCACCTGTGGACCACATCTGTAACTGCTCTCCTGCGAGGCATATTATATTGAACACACAACGTTTTAAATTGTTGTGTTCTCGGACTCGAACTATTAACATACGCTGTCATACCCCTCATTTTGAGAAGAATATCTCCTGCAGCAGCTAAACCATCTTGAACAATTAAATTAATAATGTGACAAACACAGCGAACATGAAATAATTTACCATCAAGTACAGGTTGAAGGGTCTCCTTTAAAGCTGCAACAACAACTTTATTATTAGAAGCATTATCAAAACTAACACTCATAATCTTATTCTTTATTTTAAATGTGGTACATGCTTTTAATATAATACTAGCAATGTTCATTCCATCATGCGGAAAAGGAAATAGTTCGAAAGCGATGATTCTCTTGTTCATAACCCAATCTGCATCAATCCAATGGGCCGTCACACAAGCATAACTAACAAAAGTAAACGGAGATTGCCAAATATCAGAAGTAAGACTAACTTTACCGTCAAAATTATCGAAATAATCGATCAAACGTGCTTTAGCAGCATTATACTGTCGGAGTGCATCGGATCTAGTTGTGTTTCTATGAACCTTTTTGTACAAAGGTTGAACGTATGTGTTCATATATCTAGAGTGCTTAGGATTATCGGCAAAAGAAAAGGCTTGTTCATCATGAATAACAAATTCAGCGAGACCGTCTCTTTGCTCTTGCTGATTATAAACAAATAACTTACCGTCAAAAGATAACTGCGTTTGGGTAGGTTCGACGTGGCCTTGTCGAGGTGCACACTGGAGGTAATGCTTGTTAAGATGTCCATTACCACTACCAGTAGAAAATAATTTAGCGCAATACTTACATCGAGCTTTTCGGACGCCGTCCACCACAATTTCATCAAAATGATTCCAACACTCGGCTTTCTTTTTTTTCACCTTTTGGACTTCTGGCTGACTACCGAAGGCATTGCTCGGCCCTTCTTCATCATGACCACTTATCGGGTTAAGATTATGCCACGGAGTAGTAGCTTCGCCAACCGAGCTGCGTCCTTGACTATAATGCAGGCTATCTTGTGAAGGCGTGTATTCAAAATCTGGAATGTTTTGATTGAACTCCCAATTGGCTTGGGTATCTATCATACAGCCTGTACTCATTCGTCCAGGAACGAATGGTTGTGGTGGTGCTTGGATTGGTGTTTGTGATGGCCGTGGTGGTGGTGCTTATGTTGCTGTGGTGCTTGAGCATCGGGATGTGTTTTTCGTGATGATGATCCACGCCTCAATTTCTTCAGTAATTCAGCCATATTTGACGCTAAAATTTTTTACTGGATTGGAAAATAAAACTAGAACAATAATAAGTAATTAGAAATAACAATTAAAAAGAACTAAAAAGTAACAAATGAATAAAAATAATTAGTGATTCAGAATTGGAGAGAGTTAGTAATTAAAATAAGAATTCACTAAAAACTAATTAGTAAACAAAATAATTAGAGAGAACAAATGAATAAGAGGAGTAGCTAGCAATTTGAATTTAGCAAGAATACTAATTGGAGAGGGAAATAGTAGCAAGAATACTAATGTAAACAAGAGTAGTAATTAACAAGAGTAGCAATTGGAGAGGAAAATAGTAGCAAAGCTGGAAGAAATGTAGAATGTTTAGATAAGAGAGAGTAAGAAGATTGGTGTGAAAAATTAGAAAGGAATGGTATGAATTTATAAATTTTTTTAAGTCCACAAAAGACAAAAATGCCCCTTAGAATTAGCCGTTTATAGTTGTGGGGGAGGGAAAAAGTGTAAAAAACCTTAAAAGATTTGAAAAAATTAACTTGGACCAAAATACCGTCCAAACTAGCCGTTATATAGTTGTTGGGGGTAAAAGTAGAATTTTTAGAATTATTGGTAAATATGGCCGTTTGGGGGAAAGGGGAGGGAAAACAAAATTTGAAATAAGTGGGCCAGCCCACTTTAGGGCTAGAAAAGGGCCGAAATCGGGCCAATTTAGGGCTTTTTTTGGGCCGGGCTTGGCCCGGGCCGTTTTGGGTGAAACCTCGGCCTGGTCCAAGCCCCAGCCCAAAGCCCTTTTTGTAAGGATCTGCACTGTTCATTTTAAGCGCGAGCCAGCCCAGGCTTTTTTTGGGCCAAGTCGGGCCAGCCCGCGGGCCGCCCGACTCTTTTGACATCTCTACACAAAATAACAACGAATATTCCTAATGTGGACAGCTGACTCACATTTCTCAGTAGAATATATGGAGTTCATTGGCAGAGTTGATAGCGTGTCACATGGGATTGTGATGGGATTTATGGTTGAGTTAGGGTTAGAGTTGTATTTATGCTTATTAGGGTTAGCTAGGGTCTAATTGAGACCTAAAATTGTGATATTGTGTCACCTATAATTAGGGGTTTAATAAGGGTTAATTAGGGTAATTTCAAGATGTGTTAGGGGTTAATTAAGGTTAATTCTTTAGAACATCATCTTGACCATGTCATCCCTGGCATGGTCTTCTTTTTTATCAGCAAAAATATTAGAGTAAGAAAAAGGAAAATGAGCTGGCTAGAGAAGAATTTGCGTGAATAAGCAAAGTAGAAAGTCTATGAAATGAATCTTTCTTGATCAAGTCACCCTATTTGTTTCATCTTTACTCATTTGAATGCAAAGACAGCTTCAAACAAGAAGGAGAATCTCCATTCTGAAGTCAAAGACAATTTTTAATTCAATTCTAAGCATCTTTAGTTTCTAACAGCAAACCAAGCCCGCACGTGAACATATTACTGACTTTTATGGTGACAAAACATTATTTAGTAAAAATATAGGTTAAAATAGTTTATGCACACGCCAAAGTAACTAAGCAGAGAAATTCTCAATTAAAAGAGAGAAGATCGAGACTTGTCAATGATAAACTTCATGTAACTTAAATGAAGGAAAAAATGGGATTGTATTACTCGTATTCAGAAACATGTTAGCAAACTATTGATAAGCAAAAGTATAAGGAACAATGCCCATGAAAATTAAAATTTTCAAATTCCTTTATTTCAAAGTGTAAATTTTCCTTAAAAAGTTGCTTGGAAAAAGATTTAAAAAGTCTGTTTGCCATACCTTCTTTTATTTTTGAGGTTTATGGAACAACAAAAAATAGTATCAATACAGATAAAGCATAAACTAGATAATAACGCTACACAGTATTCAAAACAAACGAATAAATGAAAATAAGGTCAAGGGTATTAAGAAGTCAAGCTTTTGAAGACTCCATGTGGCCATAACCCAAGTCCAAAGATCAACAACTGCAAAAAGGATAATATATATATATATATATATATATATATATATATATATATATATATATATATATATATATATATATATATATATATATATATATAGAAACTCAATCATAATTAAGCATTAAGTTTATAGAAAATAATTAGCGTTCAGCTTGTTGTGATGTAGAATGATGTATCATAAAGTCATTCAACAAATCTTAAAGATTGAAAGCAAAACTAAGAATAGAAAAAAAAAAATTCCCTATCATGAGCCTAGCGCTTAATAAAACTAATTCAGCATAAGCATGACCATGTCTCCGAGTGCAATTTCGTCGTCCCTATCCCATACACCTCACTCTGATAAGGAGAAAGAAGATGAGAAAAAAATAGAACAATAAGAAGTATGAGTTGATAGATATATATGGTGTAGATTACAAACAACTCACAGTTGTCTCTGGAATTGCAAGGTAAACTTAAAACTTTATTTACAAAACTAATTCACAGCAATACAAAAATATAAAATAAGAGGTCGCGTATTATATACCGTAGCGAGTAAGTTGAGCCACATCACTTTTAAATAGAAGATAAATAATATAAAGTAATTCAGGTAGGAAGAACCTTGTAGAAAGGAAATTATTCAAAACGGTAGAAAAAGCGACCATAAAACCAAAAAAAATATGAAAAGCCAACCATAGTGGTCTTTGTTCTTAAATGAAACGCCTAAAAATGGTGAAGACCAACCATAGACTTGCACGTGTTCCAAAATGCTGATTAAGCATATAACATATTTTTGTATATTTTGTTAGACAATTTCATTCTAGAGAAAAAAAAGGGAAAATGTAAATAAGCACAACATTTGACTCAATACCAAAAGTAGCGGTCTTGGCTTCAAATGTAAGAGTAAATAATGAAACTAAACACTACTTCTTATAGAAGCACTCTCAACTTTAATGTGATCAATTTAGAGGAATATTTTTCCTGAATACTACACAGCCAGGTTTCCTACATTAAAAAAGTAGATTCTTCCATGAAATATGTTATTCCATGCAAGTGATATATATATATATATATATATATATATATATATATATATATATATATATATATATATATATATATATATATATATATATATATCTTTTCTTTTCTTTTCTTTTTATGAAAAGGCAATTTTGTTCATTTCAAGTCGAGTACATCTTTGATGATCGTCGGCATTATAAGACCTTGTCTTTCTCCATCCAAATTACACAATCCCTATGAATGCGAGCATATTTTGCTAGTCTTTATGTGACATGATTGCAAGTTCTTCGGGCTCACATAAAATCAACTGATTGAAAGTGTGTTAACATCTTCTTTGCATCCTCAATTAGGACTCCTAGGCTTGACATATCTTCCTTAGTACTTTTGATAGCGTTGACGTCGGATGCCAAATCACCTTCACTACTACATCTCTAAATCTGCATTACATCGTGAATTCCATGGCTGAAAAAGCAGCTAATGTTTTAGCCTTTTCTGCCTCAGATTGATCTTCACTCACTTAGAGAGACCTGCGTAGAAAGTACCTTTGTGATCTCTTATAACTATTTCAATTCCAATAGCCTAATCTTATGAGAAAAGAGCCCCATCAAAAATTATTTTATACGCACCTTTGGGGGTGGACACAACTGGATTTAAATATGAGCTTTCGTCACGTTTGATTTAGTACTTGCTCTATGGAACATTTTCAACTGAAGTTGAACACGTGAATATAGTTCCAATTCGTCAATATGAGCTCCTTTGAAAAAGATTTAAAAAGCTTTTTTGCCATACCTTGTTTAATTCTTGAGGCTTATGGAACAACAAAAAATAGTATCGATACAGATAAAGCATAAACTAGATAATAACGCTACATAGTATTTAAAACAAACGAATAAATGAAAAGAAAGTCCAGGGTATTAAGAAGTCAAGCTTTTGAAGACTTCATGTGGCCATAACCCAAGCCCAAAGATCAACAGCTGCAAAATGGATAAAAAAATATATCTAAGAAACTCAATTATAATTAAGCGTTAAGTTTATAGAAAAGAATTAGCATTCACCTTGTTTTGATGAAGAATGATGTATCATAAAGGGATTCAACTAATCTTAAAGATTGAAAGCAATACTAAGAATACAAAAAGGAAAATTTCCCTATCATGAGCCTAGTGCTTAATAAAACTAATTAGCAAAGGCACGACCATGCTCCAAGCGCAATTTCGTCGTCCCTATCCAATACACCTCACTCTAAAAAGGAGGAAGAAGATGAGAAAGAATAGAACAATAAGAAGTATGAGTTGACAGATATATACGGTGTAGATCGCAGATAACTCGCAGTTGTCTCTAGAATTGCAAGGTAAACCTTGGCTTTACTATATACTAGTTTTGAGCCGGTACTTTGCACATAGAGACCACAATAAAATCATCAAAAATACTCTCAAAAAATTCTCATATTAATTACTACAAGTAATAGTTGTCATCGTTAAAGTCATAATAGATACGTAAATAACTGTAATAACCAAATATTAAATCTAAACTAATTAAAAACCAACGTAAATTTTATATTTTATGATTGTCTGAAATTGACATCAGACAACCAATCGATACCAAATGTGAATAATTTAAAATATGGTTGGAATTAAACCTACCCAAAATCGTATTACACATAACAGAAGTAATAACGTGGGTTAGCAGCCAATAAAAACGAATTACACCATCCAACATAATTATCAATTCCTTAGAAGAAGTTACTTCGGTTGATGTAAAGTTGGTACAATAGCCTCCTGTGAAGATGATTTTCTCTTAATCATGACCATCAGTAGGAAATAAAGAATTAAGAATTAGACCATACATAAAAGTAAAAGATGCAAGTAGGCACAAAAGGTAGAAAAAAGAAACCACCAAGGTATAATGTACGAAAGTAAGTCATCACGTTGCTAGTGATGAAAGCTTCTAAGACCATGACATAGTTTGCACTTGGATCAACTAAAGATCTTTAGAACATCATATAATATCATCTTGACCATGTCATCCCTGGCATGGTCTTCTTTTCATCAGCAAAAATATTGGAGTAAGAAAAAAGAAAATGAGCTTGTGAGAGAAGAATTTGCATGAATAAGCAAAGTAGAAATTCCATGAAATGAATCTTTCTAGACCAAGTCACCCTATTTATTTCATCTTTATTCATCTGAATGCAAAGACAACTACAAAAAAGAAGGAGATTTTTAATCCAATCCTAAGCATCTTTAGTTTCTAATAGCAAACCAAGTCCACACGTGAACATATTACAAACTTTTATGGTGACAAAACATTATTTAGTATAAATATAGGTTAAAAAGGTTTACTCACATACCAACCTAACCAAGCAGAGAAATTCTCAGTTAAAAGAGTGAAGATCTAGACTTATCAATGATAAACTTCGCGTAACTTAAATGAAGCAAAAAATGGGATTGTATTTCTCAGATTCACAAACATGTTAGTAAACTAAGATTGATAAGCAAAAGGAGAAACGCCCATGAGAATTAAAATTTACAAATCCCTTTATTTCAAAGTGTAAAATGTCCTTAAAAAGTTGCTTGGAAAAAGATTTAAAAGCCCATTTGCGATACCTTGTTTTATTCTTGACGTTCATGGAACAACAAAGAATAATATTAATACAGAAAAAGCATAAACTAGATAATAACGCTATAGAGTATTTAAAGCAAACAATTAAATGAAAAGAAGGTCAACGGTATTACGGAGTCAAGCTTTTGAAGACTCCATGTGGCTATAACCCAAGTCCAAAGATCAACAGCTGCAAAATGGGAAAAAAAAAAACTAAGAAACTCAATCATATAAGCGTTAAGTTTAAATAAAAGAATCAGCATTCAGGTTGGTGTGATGAAGAACGATGTATCATAAATTATCGAACAAATCTTAACGATTGAAAGCAAAACTAAAAATAGAACAAAAAAAGAAAATTTCTCTATCATGAGCCTAGCGTGAGTTATAAGTGTGAATAGTTAACTAATGCATCAAAAATAAAAACAGAAGAAGAAATGGAAATCAGTTCTCAGAAATGGGTGCCAGAGATGTGAAGGAAGACACAAATTTACTTCTTGATGAGGAATTTAAGGAAAAAAGTGAAGCAAACCTAATCATATATGTCATGCTAATTAAGGAGATTGAGAGTTAGACAATGCAGGAACTTTTGACGAAATCTCCCCTTGAGTTTTAGGTTAATGAGAGAGAAAATCATTGACTTCCAAAAAATAAAATCACATTTTAAGTTAAGCGATAATGTTGGATTTAATGAGAGTTTTAACTTTTAGTAACAGGTATCATAACTTTTAGGTTAATGTTGTATATTAGATTCGATTTTGTGCAAGAACTTTAGGAATGGTTGTGGAATTAGATTTCAATTGGATTAATGGGGAAATAATAAATATGGAAACTCGATTAAATTGCTGCAATTGTAAAATACTTTTGAAATTTAATTGATGAGGCTAATTAGAGTTTTAGTAATTAATAAGATAAACTGTAACAGATTGGTGAGAGAGAACCAAATTCGAAAAGGAAAGTGATAATTCTAAGTTGTTAAAGTTAATTTTAGGGGTAATTATCTAATGACTCCCTGTATTATAAGTGGTGCGCAATTCCCCCCCCCCCCCCCTCTCTACTTCAAACTTAAGTACTAAACCCTCCCCTCCCACCCCTTACAGAAATTGGGCACCTTAGACGGATCCGTTATGAACTACGTGAAATGACCAAAATACCCTTATGTCCTTACCCTATTTTAGCTAAATGACATTCTTCCAACTCTTTTATACCTTGTTTCTCACTTCCACCTGTATCTCCCACCTTGACTGTCGACCACCCACCACCACGCACACCACATACACCCACACACACACACCCCTGCACCACACACAAGGGTTCCCCTAGCCCCGCCACCCTACTGCATGTATACACAAACATGCCTAACGCACCCACACCCCCAAAAGCAATAATAACATTCAAAAAAAGGGAGGTGAAGAGGAAGAAATGGCCGAAACGCTGCCGCCGACACCGCTGCACCAGCACTAAATCAAAGTCCTCACCACCTCGACAGACGGCACCGCCGATTATTGCCCTACTGTCGACAAAGGGCTAACGCCGCCGCTGCTACCAAAATTGCATCATCCATTGCCTCTATTCACTCCACCATGTTCGCCGCTTTTTTGACCAAATCCCCACCAACACACCGAGGAATAGACAGCCAACACCAATCGCAAAGCAAATCTCACAACTATGGGGAATGTGTGCAGAGTTGGAAGGAGGAGGGGCTGGGCTGACGAGGGGAGACGTGTGTAGAGTTCGAATGAGGAGGGATGAAGGGTTGGGGGTTGGGCTGCCAGGGGGAGGTGTGTGCGGTGGATTTGGAAGGAAACACTACAAGAAAAACTGTTTTTTACGACTGACTTTTAGTGACGGAGGAGAATCCATCGCTAAAAGACCTTTCAGCGACGGAAAACACCGTCTGTAAAAGTCCGTCGGCACAAAATCTTTACCAATGGAATATACCGTCAATAATAGTTTTTGCCGACGGACTTTTACCAACAGAATATTAGCGACGGTGTAACCGTCGCTAGAATTTTTTTTATAAAATATCTAATAATTTAGCGACGGAAAAATACCGTCGCTAACATATCTGTCAGTGAAAGTTTTTAAAATAAGACTTTCTGCGACGGACTTTTAGCGACGCTATTTTTCCGTCGCTAAAAGTCCTTAAATATAACAGGTTCGTCTTTCTCTCTCTCCCTCCCCGTTCCTCTCTGTCTCTCACTCTTACCGGCGATTTTTTTACCGGCGGTCTCCCTCTTTGGCCACCCACCTCCGGCGACATCACCCCCCTCTCCCCCCCCCACGTCGTGCCCATCCATAACCCCGTGCCACCAACTCAGCACCACCAATTCCCTCCACTGCCCACCACTAAGGCCCTCCATTTCCGCCGCGCCACCAACGCCGCCGTCGCCGCACCACCTTTATGTATGTCTATTTGCCCTAATTTGCTTTAATGCATTTTTAAGCGTTATTTGCCCTAATTTTCACTTGCTCTGATTTATGCCCTAATTTGTTTCTCGAATGTCGATATGTTTCTTATAATTTCAATTATTTTTAATTGCTGATGGAATTGATGAAATTGATTTTGTAACTGATTGATTAGTTTGTTTAATTGCTGATGGAATTGATGCCTACATTTGTATATTACAAAATATGGAGAATTGAGACTTTAGATATGATAGGGAGCATTTGAGGATTAAGAATGTTGATTTGAGAATTGAGATTGTTGACAGAGGATGGGACCCAATTGGATTGTTGCCCAGAGGTAACAAACACGTGTCCGGAGGTGTCCGACACATGTCTGGATGTGTCGATGAGGTGTCGAGGTGTTAGTAGGTCATGGACACCGCGTCCGATCTACACCGACACCGAAAAATGTCACATTTTGACTTTATACTTGTGGACACCTCTTGAATCCTAAATTAAACTAATTGAACCCTAAATTGAATGTCCTAATCCAATCGAACCCTAAATTAAACCCTAAATTGGATGCACTAATCCAATCGAACCCTAAATTGAACTAATTAAACCCCCTAATTGATATGTGAAATTGAATGCCCCAATTCAACTGAACCCTAAATTGAACTAATAGAATCCAATCGAACCCTAAATTAATCCAACCGAACCCTACATTGAACTTATTGAACTTCCTAATTGAATGCCTCAATTCAACCGACCACTAAATTGAACTAATAAAACTCCTAATTGAACCCTAAATTGAAGTAATTGAACCATAATTAAACCCTAAATTGAATGCCCTAATCCAATCAAACCCTAAATTGAACTAATTGAACCCTAAATTGAATGTCTCAATTGAACTGAACCCTAAATTGGACTAGGACTACCCTAAATTGAAGTAACTGAACCCCCTAATTGAACCCTAAATTAATTGCCTTAATCGAATCGAACCCCAAATTGAAATAATTCAAGCGCATCGGATATGTGCATTTCGAACAATTTTTTTCCATTTGAACATTGATCATTTGTTTGATAATTTTACGTTGTTAATTGTACATTTGAGAATTGTGATTATTGATCGATGATTTTAGATTTTTAATTGATGATTTTAGGTTATTAGCTGTGCATTTGAAGTAATTGAGATTAATAATTGATGATTATAGGTTGTTAATTTATTATTATAGATTGTTAATCGTGCATTGAGCATTTGAGTTATTGAGATTGTTGACGGAGGATGGGACCCAATTGGATTGAATGTGTGATTTTTATTAATTTTTATTACATTGAGCATTTGAGAATTGAAAATTTGATATTGTTGACGGAGGATGGGACCCAATTGGATTGAGATACCTGTTAGTTAGCGCAGACACAGACACCACGTCTGATCGACGGTGTTCGACATTTAAAAAATAAATCAACGTATGCCGATGTGTCCGGAGGTGCGTGTCCGGAGGCGTCGGACACGTGTCTGGAGGACTAGGACACGTGTTCGTAGGTGTCGTAGGTGTCGTAGGTGTCGTACATGTCGGACACTTGTCTGGAGGTGTCAGACACGTATCAGACACCATATTGACACCCTATATGAGGTGTCGGAATTGAGATTGGTGACTGTACATTCAATTTAGGTTAATTAGGTTAACGCGACGTTTTTAGCATGCACCCCCTGGAATCTCATCGTGGTTCCAACACTGGTTATAATTAGCTGTAACTAGTCCTGATTAATAATATTTTAATATATCAATTAACCCTAATTAGCTCTAACGAGCCTACTTAGTTTTAATTAACCCTAAGAAACCAATGAAAATCAAATTAGTTGTAATTACCCCAAATTAGCCCAAATGAACCCAATTACGCGCATATTGATTATAGGTAGCCTAGTTAGTCGTAATTAGCACTAACATAACCCAATTAAGCCTAATTAGTCATAATTAGGACTAATCAACACTACTAGGCACAATTAGACCCTAATTAGGACTTAATAACTCTAATTAGTCATAATCAACCCTCATTAGCTGTAATTATCTAAAACAACTCCTCATTAATAATAATTAGCCCTAACATAACCCAATTAAGCCTAATTAGCCCTAATTAGGACTAATCAACACTGCTCGGCCCAATTAAACCCTAATTAGGACTAAATAACCCTAATTAGTCCTAATCAACCCTAATTAACTATAATTATCCGAAACAACTCCTCATTAACAATAATTAGCCCTAACATAACCTAATTAAGCCTAATTAGTCCTAATTAGGACTAATCAGCACTACTCAGCACAATTAAACCCTAATTAGGACTAAATAACCCTAATTAGTCCTAATCAATCCTAATTAGCTATAATTATTCAAAACTACTCCTCATTAACAATAATTAGCCCTAACATAACCCAATTGAGCCTAATGGAGGCGCTAATTAGGACTAATCAGCACTACTCGGCACAATTAAACCCTAATTAGAACTAAATAACCCTAATTAGTCTTAATCAACCCTAATTAGCTATAATTAGCTCAAGGTACTCCTCATTAACACTAATTAGCCCTAACATATCTTAATAAATCCTAACTAGATTACTTTTTCCCATAACGCTAAACCCTAAACATTGATACTCGTAATTAACCCTAATAACCCAGTTAGCCCTAACTAGCCCTTGTACATCCCATAATCACTCCATATTGCGCAGAGATGGTTCAATTACTCGTTGTTTACAAACTCTGCCTTCTTTATATTAGTTGTTGTTTTGAGAAGTCCATTGGCAACTAGATGGTTCAACTCGTTGCCAATGAATTCTATTTAAAGTGAAATTGGTAACATATGCAATGATCTTTTTGCAATTTTGATATTTTGGAAAGATTCTTGCATATGTTATCAATTTCTGAACGCATGCATGTATAAAAACC
This sequence comes from Escallonia herrerae, assembly GCA_033070095.1. NCBI lineage: Eukaryota > Viridiplantae > Streptophyta > Magnoliopsida > Escalloniales > Escalloniaceae > Escallonia > Escallonia herrerae. Next base: position 659,741 of record JAVXUP010000119.1, read on the forward strand.
CTTAGTTCCCATTCAAAGGTACTCATTACAAAGTAATGCTTTGTAATGAGCCTTTGGATGTCCAGTTTGGACAATTTGGAAAAGCTATGTGTTTATAAAACAGTGTTTCGACTCATGCTATGTGTTCTATATCGTGGATATTTGGTACATGTTCTCAAGTGTTTCTCCGGGTGCATACAGATCTGGTGTTCTAACATCCGTCAAACCTTGCAAGGCACGATTAGATGACTGTTGAAACACCTAATCGATGTCGTGTACTTGGAGAAATGTAGGGAAGTGCTGCCGAATTTTTCGCAAACATAGGACTAAGCATGAGTTCTTCATTGTTTATAAACATGTGCTTTTCTGAATGGGATAGGACCACTATCTATTAGAGAATAGAGGAGAAATATATAGACATGTTGTCACATTCATGCATTCATATTTACATCGACCCTGCCTAATGACTGGTCCTAATTGACGGTGGTATAAGGTACGATAATTCAGTCGTCATGTCGGTCGATCGAAGTTGGATGAAAAAGAAGAACGCTGATGATTTTGAGTGTCGCGTTGACAAATTTCTCGACTTCGGTTACGCGCATCCTGCACATGTTGACCTTGACAAGATAAGGTGTTCGTACGGTAGATGTGAGTTGTTGTATTGGAGAAAAAGAATTGAAGTAAAATGGCATCTTCGTCGGTACGGTTTTATGGGTGGATACACAAGGTGGACGCAGCACGGGAAAACGATAGTATTGTCCTCAAACCAGGCTAGTCAAACTAAAGTTAGGGATGAGGCACGGTATGATTACCGAGATATGATTATGGATGTTGGGTATGCTAATGTTGACTGGGGTAATAACGATGGTGACGACGGTCCCCAACCGCCGAACGAGGGGGCTCATCAGTTTTATGAGTTGTTAAGAGCTGCGGAAGAGCCGCTGTGGGATGGAGCTCCGAAACACACACGGCTGTCTGTGGTTAGTAGGTTATTACAGTTGAAATCAGACCACGGGCTGAGTAAGAAAGGTTTTAACTAGTTTGTTACCTTAATCAAAGAAATTCTGCCCGAAAGTGAAAAGCTACCGCCGTCGTACTATGACGCGCAGAAGATGATGATGAAACTTGGGTTGAGTATGAGCGGATAGATGCATGCAATAACGATTGTGTATTGTTCTGGAAAGAGAATAAGAATTTGTCACGATATCTAGTATGTGATCATTTGAGGTACAAACCGGACAAAGGGAAGAAGAAAAACATTGCATGGAAGATATTACAATATTTTCCGATCACACCACGGCTTCAGAGAATGTACTATTCCTCCAATACGGCTAAACATATGAGGGCTCACCGTGAGACTAGTAGCAACGATGCCGATGTGCTGACACACCCAGTTGATGGAGAGGCGTGGAAAGAGTTTGACCGCAGGCATCCAGTCTTTGCTCAGGAAGTTCGGAATGTTAGACTTGGTCTGGCAACCGATGGGTTCAACCCTTTCGGTCAGTCTACCATGCCTTACTCTTCTTGGCCAGTTATTATTGTCCTGTACAACCTTCCACCAGGCATGTGCCTGAAGAAGCCGTACATGTTCTTGTCGTTGCTTATTCCGGGGTCGAAGAGTCCCGGCAAGGACATAGATGTGTATTTAAGGCCGTTGATTAATGAGTTAAAACAGTTATGGAATTATGGAGTCGAAACATATGATGTATCCCTTAAACATAATTTTCAGATGAGGGCTGCTTTGATGTGGACTATACATGATTTTCCCGCATTGGGAATGACGTGTGGCTGGAGCACACATGGGAAGCTAGCATGCCATGCTTGTATGGGCGTGAACCCCGGTCACACATTAAAGCACGGTGGAAAGCCCTCGTGGTTCAAATGTCACCGTAAGCTTTTGCCACCGGGCCATCAGTTTCGTAGGCAAAAGGATAACTTTGACGAGACAGTCGAGCGTGAGGTTGTCACACTGGACTACCCATCTGGTGAAGAAGTGCTCTCACAACTGGAGTCACTTGATACTGACATACCACACGGCAAGGGTGTGCCAGATCAGAAGATTCCAGGGCATGGGAAAGAGCACAATTGGAGATGATGTGACCGAGACTACTGATGAAGAGGATGAATTAGAAAATAAAGAGGACAACGAGTCCCACGAAGAAGAGGACGACGAGTCTAGTGAGGAAGATGATGATAATTCCCAAACTGAAAATGACTGACTTGTAATTCTATAACATCATGGAAAAATGTAGTAACGTTCTAGAACTTGGTTCATATTGATGTGTTTTTGCACCTCCGTTCATATATACAGTGCTGATGATGATTTCTACGAAATTATTGTTTTTAATGTGTTAATATCTTTGCAATTTATCTATACGAAGTCAGATATGGATAGGATACGAGCTATTCGTGGCCGAGCTGGACGCCGAGCTGCTTTTACCCCCAATGGGTCCCACCTCGTCATTGCTCACTGATGCCGAGGCACAGAGTGATCATGTACAGCCCCAGCCCCAACCGTCGCCCCAGCCCCATTCGTCGCCCCAGCCCGACGTAGATTCATCCTACCCACGCGTTGATTCTCCTTCTTCCGTGGGTTCTACCACCGATATAGTTCATAACGGTATTTAGTACATTTTTGCTAATTTATATTTGAAGTATATTTGAACTGTATTAATGTCTGTGTTTTGTAGGATCTCGATGAGGACGTGGCCCGACACGCGGGGTACGCATTGACCCCCAGCATAAACAGAGAGTTACGCTCACCCATGAGGACCTGTATGTAAAATAAAATCACATCATGCCTTATTTTGTAAATTTGGGATGTTAATTTATATTTGAACTGTATTAATTTATTTATTTATTTCTTTGGCAGGATCCTGGAGAATTAGGCGAGGACGAAGATCGGCATTCTTGTGAAGTGCCGATTCACCGAGCCATGCCTGTACTGGAAGGACTGGGATGCGGTTACGAGGGAGTCCCTATGGGAGGAGTGGCTGGTACGTTGAAGTATTTTTTTTCCTGCAATAGTATTTGTTTAATTAGAGTTTGTTTTCTAGATTAATTTGTGTTATTGAATGCCTTGCAGGAGGGGTTCACGTTTGACTCGGCTGATCAGCAGGCACTGAGGTGGCAGGCCTTCTTTTCTTACATCGCCAAGAATTACTGCCAATGGCTCCACGACGCACGGGACCGGGCGAAAAAGATGCTGCCCGATGGTGCCCCGATGTCAGAGATGAAGACATATCCCCCACATTGGATATCTCCAATTGTATGGGGGGATATGATAGATCGATGGGCTGCGGATCTAGGCTGGGACGTCAAGAGTAAGAAGGGGGCTGAGAATAGACAGAACAGAGATCCGACGCACACAGGGGGGGTCGGTGCCACACGACATCGTCTGACACATGAATGCGGTCTAGAAACCGAATCTGAAGCCAGATGAGGTCGTAGCTCTGACGTATAACCAGACACACGTGAGGAAGAAGGACAAGAACGAGGCGCGCCGGGCCGGGCAGGCGACTATGTTTCTGATATTGCCCGACGGATCGATGTAAGTCAATGTGTTTAATTAAGTTGTTAATTTTTTTCTTACTATCCTCAATGTCTGTTGCAATAATTAATGCCCTAACATATATTTAAATCACTATTTTTGCAGGGCTCGTATGAACAGTTAGGGAGTCCGAATAGCCATCAGCATCCACTAGTACGGGTGCGAGTACTGGGGCGTTGAAGCGATGGCTGGATACGCCGGAGGTCGTCAATCGGCCGAAAGGCCACATACGCGGCCTGCCTAGCACGACTGCTCGCGTCGTGATAGGAGCGTCCTCACCCCCCGCTGCCCGTGCACAGACACCGGCTCCTTGGCATCCGTTGGACGAGGAGGAGATCCAGCGCATTGCTACGGTGGTGTTGAGGCTAATCAAGGAGCAGGATCAGCAGGGTACCGCTGCCGGACATGCCGAGCCGGTCCCAGATCAGCAGGATCCAGATTCGGGACTCGGCAACCCCCCACGCCCGGTCCTAGCTTGTCCCCCCTCCCCCCGCCCGGTCCCATCGTGTCCCCCCTCCCCCCGCCCGGCTTGTACATCATGACTATTTTTTATTATTGATTGTATATATTTCTTTGTGTATTGATTATTGTGCGTTGTTGACAATTGTGTATTGATTATTGTGCATTGTTGAGAATTGTGTAATGATTATTGTACGTTGTTGAGAATTGGAATTTTCATTACAGGTCTGGGTAATAGAAAAATAAAAAAATATATTTTAAAAAAAATTAACTTTTGGAGACGGATTAATTTCATCGCCAAAAGTGTTTCTTGTACTAACGTTTGGCGACGGAATATTCCGTCGCCAAAAGTCTTATTTAGCGACGGAACATTAGGTCACCAAAACATTATTTCATCGCTAAATTCACAAAACAGAAAATAAATGAAAATACATAAAATATAATTAGCAACAGATATTTCGTAGCTAATTAATAAATAAATCCGTCACAAAAAAGTGCGATATTAGACGACGGATTTAAAAATTCCGTCGCCAAACTTTTAGTAACGGACTTTTATACGAGGGACTTTTAGCGACAGTATATCCGTCGCTAAAAGTTTTAGGGACGGATTTATCTGTCGCTAAAAGTCTTTTTTCTTGTAGTGAAAGAGGTGGGTAGTGTTGGGGGTTTGATGGGGGGGTAGTGAAGAAGAGGTAGAAGAAGGGCAAAAATGTCATTCCAAAAATAAAATGGTTAGTCAACACGTTTGTTAACCACGCGGTGTTAAAACTGATGTTTTCCGTTTAACGTGCCCAATTTTTTAAGAAGGAAAAAATTGTCATTCTGAAAATAAAACGGTTAGTCAACGCGTTTGTTGACCACGCAGTGTTAAAACTGATGTTTTCAGTTTAACGTGCCCAATTTTAGTAAGTGTGGGGGGATTTAGTGTTTAAGTCTGAAGTAAATAGGTGTGGGGGATCCCATACTGCCTATAGTGCAGGGGGTCATTAGCTTATTATTCCTTAATTTTATATAACAAATATTTTTTTATCCACGTGGCAAAGAGGATGTCCACGTAGGCGGTGACGTGCCAACATTCTCTTAGCTTCGACTTTAACACACACACACACACATACATATATATATATATATATATATATATATATATATATATATATATATATATATATATGATATGTTTGATTTGTCAAAACCAAGCCTATCACCAAAATTGTTGGGGGGAGCATGTGAGAGAGAGAGAGAGAGAGAGAGAGAGATGTATGAACAAGACAGAGGAAATGAAGGGGATAAGGCAAGACTTAAGGTCAAGATTTTACGGGTTTCTACTTATTTGAGAGAGAGAGAGAGAGAGAGGGAGGGGGAAAGGGGAGGGGGTTGAAAAAGAGCATGTGAGGGGGGGAGAAAGAAGTGATAAACATGAACGTGAGAGAGTAAGAGAGAGGAAAAAAGATAAAAGATGTGACAAAAATGGTGAAATAATTTATATTGAATTAAATATTTGTATTCACGTGGCCAAAGGTGAAAGTGTCTACATAAGCAGTGACGTGATCACTTTCTCTCAATTTTGGCTTTCATATATATATATATATATATATATATATATATATATATATATATATATATATATATATATATATATATATATAGCGAACATGGCCTGACTGTCTATTCGCCATTTATGGACGGTTCAGAGTAAATCTTTATCCTCAATAGTGCTAGATAATCATAGTACTTTAACATATTTACAATTTAGCCCCAAAATCTTAGAAAATATTATTTTATGCATCCTAATACCTTGTCACGTACAATATAAACATTGAGTTATTTCAGAATATAATGCTACTTACAGATATGCTACTTTTGGTCCTTGAATGTACGCCCATCATGCTTCTCCAGTTGTTTTTGGATATCTAAGCTTTTCACCAAGTGGACACGCAGCTTGCCTTACGTTTCTTAGATTTGGCTAATGGCTATTATCAAACACTCTGAAGCCTTCAGGATATTGGTTTGAAAAATGCAGTAGAAGACGTCGTACTAAAATCAATACCTCTTTATTTATACTAGAAATGAAATATTAAATAGAAGCAATAGAAAGGAATGTTTCCTTCTATTGTTGCACACTTTAAGTCTTAGCAAACCTCACACTCTTACACACTTCATACTCTCTCAGACTTCTTCTGCCTTCTAGCTCTTACTTCGACCCTTTTTATAGATGAAAGGATCATGCACATAGGATTCTTCAATAATAAAAATCCTCTATATTATTCTTTGTAGGGTCTTCTTTCTTTTATTGTGGCAGACATCTTTATTATCTTTCGCACTTGGCTTTGTCATTTTTCACTGGCCATTATGTCCATTTTAATCATGGCTATCATGTGGTCTTGCACCTTCTTGTACATCTCAAAAGTTTGGCTAGGCAGATCAGGTTCTTCTTATTCTTGGCTGTTGAACTATTCATAGAGTTTGATTACCTGATCTTCACCATATTTGGAAGGCTCTATGGATGCTCTACGCAACTTCAGGATTACTATCCTTCGTCCATCACAAAAGCATGCTTCTATGGGATCGCTACCATGGTTTCAATGGTTGCATGAATACAATTAATTCTTTCAATCTTGTCCTTCTCCGGCTTATACGTGTTTCATAGCTCATCCTTGTGCGGTCGGTAGAAATTCATTAACTTTTCATTAACGAATCAATAAATGAACCAAATCTGATATGATTGGTAGAATTTGGTTTCACTTCTTTTTGCCAGTGTTGACAGTATTTGGACTATGATAATATGTCGACTGAATCGCATAACTCCAAGAGCATATCGAACTATAGCTGGGAGACTATCAATGAGTTGATAGTTATCTCAATTTATTTTGAATGTATCTATGAGTCCATGTTCAATCCATTTAAGATCAACCTTGTCCGATGGTAATGTGAGGCCTAGCCATCCATAATCTCAATTCAAGAACGCCTTCATTTCTGGTTTGCAATGGATCTCTTCGTGTTCATTCTCCTTCCTAGCTAGTTCTTCTATTTTGTAGTGATATCAGCTGAAAGCAATGATTCTAGTTCTTCTAGCAATCAAATTCTTTCTTCCTTTTCTTGTAGGACTATCATTCCTTCTTCATCGTTTATATTAAGCATTTCTTCTAAGTGTTTAACATAATCAGTTAATTGACTGAGGGTTCTTCGTAACTCTTTTCGATAATTTTCTCTCAGATAATGCCAGACATTTCCAAATAGTTTTTACTCTCTTCACATAACCCTAGATCATAAAATAATTTTTGTTTAATTATCATTAGTTTGTGTTATGGTAGCATTTTGCTTTGAAGATTTTTTATCTTCGTCAGTTGCTACTTTTTTCTTAGATCCTTGTTGTTAGGATAGTAACTTTTATTTTCTTGCCCACTTGTTTAAGGCACCTTACTGTCGAGATTTTAACCTTACTCTCTTTATTTCAAAACTTATGCATTGGTTTTGAACGCTTAGTTTTGTATCGTCCTATTTTAGGGCTTTTGAGTTGGTAGTTCCAACCATCTTCTTCCACTACTGGGGGAGGATTTATGAGTGACAAAGAACTGTCATTTTTCTTCTTAGGGTAAATGACGTAGTAGTCGAATTTTTCTGATGATTCTCCCAATAGACCGACTTCATGATCTCCTGCTTCATATCTTTCTTTTAAGGCCTTTTAAGTAGTCTTTTTTTGAGTAACAACAACTCCCTACATCATAAAGCATAATTCCCTGGTTAGGCTATCTGCAAATGCATTTTTGGCTGATGAAATGTATTCTACATCAAAAGTATAATAACTGAACTATTGTTGCCATCGATAAAGCCTTATTTGACTAACATCTTTTAGGTCTCTTCTAAGGAAAGCTTTAAGACACTTATTATTTGTTCTGATAAGAAAGTGTTCTGAAACTAGAAATAAGTAATAAGATTTTATGCCACATTTTATAGCTAAAAACTCCTTTTTGTTTATGTGATACCGAGTTTCTGCATCCTTAAAGGTTCCCTCCAGTATTTACACAGTTGTTTTTCAGCTTGATCAGGGAGTATTGTTTTTAAGACTGCACCCCAACACTTTTCAAAAGCGTCAGTTTCTAGAACTAACTTGTCTCCTTGTTTAGGCAAGCTTAATTTTGGCAGGATTTTTACCTGACCTTTTATCTATAAAATATTTTGGGCATCTTCATTTTTCCATATTCATTTTCCTTTTCTAAGATTTTTACTTAAGGTTTTTGTTAGTTTTGATAAATGAGGGATGAATTTCCTCACGTAAGTTAACAATCCAATAAACCTTTGAAGTTGCTTTACATCATTGATTTGTTCTGAAAATAGCTTTAATTTTTTAGCTATGTGATCTTGAAGGACAATTTTTCTATTGTCTTCTATTCTCAATCCTATAAAGTTAATGGTGGTTTGTTCCCATTCACATTTCATTTATGATAATACTAATCCATGGTCAATGAATTCTTGTGCTATCTTTTTTAAAAGATTTCTATGTTCTTCTCTGATTTTTGATAATACTAATATGTCATCTATGTACACCACACAATTATCTCCATGCTTTTTAAAAATGTTATCCATCATTCTTTGAAATAAAGGCGGAGCATTTTTCAATCCGAATGGTAAAATCGTTCATTCATAGTGTCCTTGTAGTGCGCTAAAGGCAGTTAATGGAATTGATGATTCTTCCATTTTAATTTGTAAATATCATCTTTTTAAATCAAACTTTGAGAAAAATTTGACTAACTGGATTTTGTTTATCAGCATATCCTTGTTTGGAATTTTATAGCCATCTTTGATTGTTGCAGTATTTAAAGCTCTATAGTCAATGACTAATCTGGCTTTTTCTCTAGCTTGTTCTGCATGATTTTTTACCATGAAAGCCGAACTTGAATGAGGACTTTCACTAGGTCTTATTAACCCTTATTTTAGTATTTCAGGAATCTGTCGTTTAAATTCCTGAACCATCTCAAGATTATGTTGCATTGATTTTACGTTAACCACATAATTTTTATCCTTGAGGGTCAATGTTGCCCAAGGTTTATCCTTTTTCCATAATTTTAGCGAGTCACCACTAAAATTATTTTCTAACATTTTTTTACACTATCAAGACTAGGAATTTTTTTTCCTTATTTGCATTGATAATGTTGGTTTATTTCTATAACCCAACTTTCATTTTCTTTGATTACTTCTTCTTTAAGTAATTCTTCCTTGGTTACTTCTTCTTCCAGTAATCTTTTTCATGAGTCTTTTTTGTTCTCTTTACCACACTGGGCGGCGTACAGGACTCACTCTTGAGATGTTTTTTGGATTTCTCCTAGTTTTTTTTGGACGAAAATCAAATTTACATTTTTGAGAAGCATATTTTAACAACGAAATTTTTTTTAGCGTTGTATTTTAATATGAAACTCTTCCTGAATAAATGGTCGATTTTCAGCTTGTTTGAAGAAAGTATTTCCTATTAGAAAATCGTCGTCTAATTCATCGAATTGGATCACTCACTCTATAATGAACTATACCATTTAGTTTGATCGGAATATCATATGCTTCATATTCTGGTTCGAACTCATCGCCATTTGCCATTCGTATGTTTATGAGTTGATTTATTTCGATCCATTTTTCAGAGGGTAACATTCCTGGTCGTGCTAGGCAATAGGATGCTCCAGTATCTACTAAAGCATCTATTTTAAAAGGGGGATAACCCTGGAAGTCAAAATTTAATTCTATATAAGAATTGTTTGGACTTACCGCCATCCGTTTATTATTCATTTTTCGGACCTTCTTTTACTTTTGATAATATTTATAATGTCTTGAATATCCTTTTCAACCTTATCTCCTGTCAAGCATTTTTCTTTAAGCTTCTTCTTGACAGTGTCATTTACTGATGTTGTGGTCATTACATGTATGGTTTCTACACGTGATGACATGCTTCGTCTGATTGGAATGATAAATGTTTTGTACCCTAGTCTTCATCAGAACTGTCTTCTTCTTTGATAGCTTCTTCTACCATTTTTTTTCTTTTCCTTTGCCTCTTGGATTTGTAGACGTGGAAGATATTAAAGTGACAGAATGTCTCCTTGGTTCTTCGAGAATAACAACACCTTTATTTTCTCTAATCTGCATTTGTTCTAATTGTTTACTAGTTAATCCTTCTCCTATCACCCATTTTTTAGGCTATGATAGTTGCTTGGGATTTAACTTCCGTGCTTTTATTGCTCGAACATTACTATTTGTTTGTTCAAATAGTTCTACTTCACTGTTTAGCATTTTACTTAGTAGATTAGTGGTATTTACCACTCTATAAATTAGACGGTGTTGTACTGCAATGTCTTTGCAAACTTCTCGTAATTTGGTCATGCCTTGAATCTGAATCCTTAGTCCTAATGCTTTATTAAGATAATGATCTTTTAAGGACATGAAGTAGTTTGGTGTAGTTTTAAATCAAATTGGTCCGTTATGCAAGTTATTTTGGATACCCACTATTAGGGCCTTTTCAAAAGTATTCTTTCTTCAGTTTCACCTACTGAGTTTCCCCTTCAGAGATCCCTACATTCATTTTACTCCTGAACCTGAATATGGAGTTTTTATAGATTTCTCCAACCATGATTTTAGACATCTCCCAATGGTTTATAGTAGAACCGAGAGTTTCTTCCTCAATTGATTCACTCTGACTAATTATGTTATTAGACAAGGGAATCACTCTTCTTCATGGTCATAGGTTTCTGACATCATGAAGATCGTGCCTATGCCTTTTAAAGTTCTGTTTAAACTTTCTTCGTCATCTGATGTTATTTCATCATCAGATTCGTAGTCATATTCTGAAACAAGTTCTTCTTCTTTGCCTTCAGAATCTAATTCGTATCCCCATGCTGGCTCGTATCTTTCTTCAGCGAATAAGAAAAATCTTATATTTTGCTTTCTTTTCTTACTTGGACATTTATTTGCATAATGTCCTTTTTCGCCACATAACCAACAACAATCACACTCTTCTGGTAATTTTCCTTTTGGACATGAAGGTTTTTTATACAGAATATTAGATTTCTTTCTAATATATTTTCTCCATGGTTTTGGATTTTCTCTTAATGGATTAAATTTTCTTTTCTGAAATTTTTTTTCATTTTTCCATATATCTTTTTCGTTTCCAAACTTTTTTTCTTCTCGAATTCTTTCTTTGTGAAGTTTGGCCTCTTTTCGCATCCATAACTGTTTATCATATTATCGACTTTAGAACAGCAGTCATAACTCATATGAACTTTTTTTTATATCTTTTATTGCCTGTCCTTTAGTACAATATTTCTTTAGAACTTTTTGCCAATTGGGACTATCTTTGAGTTCTAACTTGTAAAAATATTTTTTAAATTCACAAGTGTAATTTTAAAATAGCACATATCACATATTTGTAGTTTAGTCAAATTTGTGAAAGCACTTTTTTCTTGAATACCTTTATTATTTATAGATATTCCGCAGAACTCTCTTTTGAGGTTATCTGCATAAAACATTATCCATTCTTCAGAAATATTGAGCTTACTCTGGGCTTCAATTATCATTTTGTTGTCTTACATGCTATTCCAGAATCTAGCTGCGTTTCTTTTTGAGATTGCTTGAATAAAATGTTTAATAACATGCCTTTAAGTTAAATTATCACCTATTATGGCAATTCTTACGGCTCGTGCCTAATTATCGATTGTGTCTTCAGTATTTAAATACAATCGATATCAAGATATATGTCATATTGATTTACGGGCTTTTTTTTTCACTTTTTGGGACAAATTCTTGTTTTAAATTTGTCTTTATAGAGGCGTTATTAAATTTAGAATTTCTTTCTAAATTTAGTTCTAGATTTCAAGCTCCTACATAGTTTGGATCGGTTTCTTCGTTCCATAAATTCATATCAGAAAATACCTTATTCACTTCTGACATGGCTCTTTTTTCTTCTTATTTATATTGTTGTTCTTTCAGAACAACTGGATCTATTTCATCCATCATTGGTTTTTTCAATGATTTTTCTTTTTCTACTTTGTCCAGTCGTTTATTATTTTTTTTATTTCTTCTGCACCTATTCCCTTTACGGGATCTTTGGTGTCTTTTGAGCCACTTGAAGAGGATTTTCTTTCGCCTTCGCTACCATTGTATGATATAACTTCTTCAAATACATATGAAATTTCTTTGCTATAGTATTTATTGGTAGTGTCATAACTTCCAAAGTTTGGTAAGAAGTTATCTGAGTTTAGGACGTGGTTTTCACTGCCTAACCCTTCATCTGAATTGTACCTGAGATATTATCTTATTTTAGAGTTCTACAGATATTTAAAGTTTCATGAGATACATCTATTATTTGTTTTAATAATTGTGTTATCTCAATTTTTCCAACTCCATAATCTAGGTGTATAATTCATGTCATATGATTTAATAAACAAGGAATTTTCATGAGTTTTTCTATTGAATCTCACCTTTAATTAGGCTTTGATGCCAGTTTTGTATGGTCAAATTCTCCTTTGGTCCGGAATGACATGTTCTAATCTTGAGAGAGGTCAATTTTAGTCTTTTGAGAAGTATGAGGTGTTTTAAGTATATTGCTTAAAAGTTGAGGGGTTGAAAAAGATATTAACCAGAGAGTTGGTATACGTATATATATATATATATATATATATATATATATATATATATATATATATATATATATATATATATATATACATATATATATATATATATATATATATATATACATATACATATATATACATATATATATATATATATATATATATATATATATATATATATATATATATATATGTGTGTAGGGGAAAGCAAATATAAGGCTAGCCTCACGCAAGTTGCGTGAGGCTAGCAGTAAAAACTACGTAGTTTCATTAAAAGAAATGAGATCAGATTTAGTCATTTTTTTCTCTTTTCCTGTCTGTCTGTCTCTCTCTCCCTCCCTTCCCCCTGTTTTCCTCTCATCTCCTCCCCATCTTTTCTGTCGCAGGCCCTGGCTTGCCAGGAATGATTCTCTCTCTCTCTCTCTCTCTCTCTCTCTCTCTCTCCCCTTCGGAAGACAGTGGGGTCGTGGGAAAAAAGTCTCTAGTCAATTTTCAATGGTGAACGGTGGTAAAAACTAATGCCAAAAGGGGATAATCAAACACTAATTCGATAGAGCCGAAACAATCACTGGTGCTCTTTCCTTCACGATTCCCAGTGAGGATTAGCAAGAATGTGTTTCATTACAGTGGGACAGTGTGGAAGATGGATGACGGTGTGGCTTGTGACGGTGGAAAGTGGGTTGTCTGCGTTGGAGATGGTGGGTCTCATGGTGGCTGCAATGGTTTTTTACGGTGGCCAGATCTTGACAAACAAGAAGATGGTTGACGGTGGGTTACACAAAGGTTGTGCACATGAATCAGAACATAGATGCAACAGGGAGGACGGAGGAATACAAGGGCATTAGAGAAGATAGGTGACAGTGATGCGGGTGATGGCGGCAGCGGTGGCTTGTGACGATGGCCATATTTTGACAAACAAGAATATGGGTGACGGTGGGTGCGATGGTGTTGGTGGTGTGCTGAATTGTGGCAGGAAGATGGGTGACGGTGGGTGTGATGGTGGCCGGCGCAGGAAAGTTGGGGCGGTGGGTTGCTAAGGCCTGTGACAGGGAAACGGGAGGGGAAGAAAACCAGGGGAAGAGAGAGAGAGAGAGAGAGAGAGAGAGAGTTGACTACAATTGTTTTAATGAAACTACGTAGTTTTTACCGCTAGTTGCGTGAGGCTAGCCTTATATTCGCTTTCCCCATATATATATATATTTATGGGAGCTGATCCGTTGATAGCGCTAGCAAAATAAGAGATTTTGCTAGCGCGATCTGGCCGTCCAAGCCAGATCTGTGGACTGTCCAGATATTTTTTTGTATTTTTTTTAATTATGTTCGCTACATTATGTAGCGGATAATTTTTTGACAAAAATACCCTCCAGCTTAAAAAGAGTATGTCCGCTACATTATGTAGCGGACTAGTTTTCAGACCTTTTTTCTCTTTCCGTCATTAATATTCTGACTTCTTTCTTCTTCTCTCTCTCCTTTATCTCCATCCGCTACATTATGTAGCGGACTAGTTTTCACACCTTTTTTCTCTTTCTTTCATTAATGTTCTGACTTTTTTCTCTTTATCTCTCTATTTTATCTCCTTCTTCTGACTTCTATCTCTCTCTCTCTCACATCACTTTTTTAAGTTGTTTATCTTTCTCTCTCTTTTCTCTCACCATTTTCTCTCTCATCCTCCTCTCCCACCTTTCTTATTATGTACATGGGTCACTAGCCAGCAGTGAGACAAAGAACAACCTGTAACACTGGATGTGTATTCACCAGATAGGTGTGTAGAGTAGATTGGTAGAGTTGATTTATCTAAAAATGATTTGAAGGCTTAGTGGGTTAGAGTTTCTTGATTTATCTAAAAATGATTTGAAGGCTTAGTGGGTTAGAGTTTCTTGATTTATCTAAAAATAATTTCAAGGGTCAGATCTCGGATAAGCTTCCATTGAGTCTCTTCAGATCTGTCCGCTACATAATGTAGTGGACGATTTTTTTGACAAAAATTCCCTTTTAAGTATGTCTGCTACATAATGTAGCGGACGAGTAGGCAGACACTTTCTTCTTTCTCTCTCCTTTCCCTCATTATGACATGTTTCCCTCTCTTATTCTCTCTCTTCTGTCGTCAATTTCTTACCTTTTATGAGTCTTCCTCTGTCCTTTCTCTCTCTTTCTCTCTCATCCTCCACCTCCTCTCTCTCTCTAGCTGGTGCAATCAAGTCTTCGAGGCGTGGAGATGAGGTTGCTGGTTATCTGCAAGTTTGAGGAGTGTTTCTAACTCAAATAACATAAGTTTATTTTTCAAGGAATTAATCGTATTGTACATATTTCTTTTCGTTTTAGGATACAAATTCATGGAATTCATGGAAGAAAGAAGGATGAGAGAGAAAGAGAGAGAAAGGACAGAGGAAGACTCGAAAAAAGTAAGAAATTAACGACAGAAGAGAGATAATAAGAGAGAGAGAGAGAGAGAGAGAAACATGTCATAATGAGGGAAATGAGAGAGAAAGAGAAAAGTGTCTGCCTACTCGTCTCCTACATTATGTAGCGGACGTACTTAAAATTCAACTGAAACTGGCTTCATTAAAGCAAGGAAACCAACTCAAAGAGGTCTACTACCATCATCGTTTAACAGCTTACTTGTCTGCTTAATTTTCAGCCCAAAGTCTAAAAAAGAAGAAGATTACAGAGCATTAGACAAGGCCAAAAATCTAAAGAATTGGCCAAATATAGGACTATTTGTAGTTGACAATTGTCAGCAAGATTTGGCAGTCAATACAACAGTTTGATCAAGTGGACTAACTGGAGCAAATGGCTGATTTTAGGCAGCTTGTATCCATCGATTTTAATTTGTTGTTTTTTTAAGGCAACGGTATTATTGATTGAAAAAGTCACAATCCTTAAGGATGGAGGGCATTACAACTGGTGGTACCTCTTCCGTCCAAACAACTGCCTCAATTAAATTACAAGCAAATTTAGCCAGTCCATGAGCGGCTTCATTACCTGACCGTTTGATGTGTTGAAAAATACATGAGTCGAAACAGTGGGCAATCCATTTCACATCATCAATTATTCCCCCTATTGCGGATAAATTTTCCTCCAATGAGTTTAGAGCATTAATGATCAAAATTGCATCCCCTTCCATTTGCACGAAGTTGAATCCACAGTGGTAGCCAAACCTGGCAGCCTCGCCTGCTGCAATAGCTTCAGTATATTCAGGGTCCGTTATTCCATAAATCTTTTTGGATAGTGCGGCTAGGGTGTTCCCTGCTGAATCCCGCACAATGACACCACAGCCCATACTTCCTTCCTTCCTAAAAATCGCAGCATCAAAATTTATCTTAACCCAATTATCACATGGAGGAGACCAAATTGCCCTATTTATATTTGGAGAAGGGTTGGTTCGAATGTTTTCCTGGGCATTGCAGAAGTTATCCAAGTAATGGGAAGCTACACTATACAATTCAAATGCATCCATTTGAGCTCCTTGGAAGACAGTCATATTTCTATTCTTCCAAATGAACCAGCATGTTACCGCAAAAAATTCCATCTCCTTAATCTTTACACGAGAGTTTACCTCTTGCCACCACGAGAATACATTATTTGAGCAGTAGGTGTCTTCATACAGTGCCTGCGTTTGAAGTCCCCAAACTTGCCTTGCAAAAGAGCAACTTCTTAAGATATGGAAAGTGGTTTCCCCTTGAATCCCACAAATAGGGCAAGTTATGTCATTAACAACCTTTCTCTAGAAAAGGTTATCTTGTGTTGGGAGAATATTCGAACATGCACGCCATCCAAAAATCTTGATCTTGTTCGGAATGTTACTGCCATAGAAACTTCCAAGATGTAGAGGCTTGCTCACTTGTTTCTGTAAGCGACGTTCCACACTTAAGTAGCATCCTGTGCTCCATAATTAGGCGGTATGCACTTCTAACTGAAAAATAACCATTCTTTCCAAAATGCCATATTTGTTTATCCCTATTTGAGTTGGATCCAATGGGGATGCTCTTGATCAGCTGTGCTTCTTCTGGCCAGAAAATTCTATCAATAATACTTGTTTTCCATCGCTTACTTTGGTGATTTATGAGAGCTGCCACCTTTGTGTCATTTGGCATCGTATTCACAGGTGTTTGGATCAAAAAAGTATAAAGGCGAGGGAGCCATTTCTTGTTCCAGATTTGAATTTGCGTACCGTTTCCAACTCTCCATCTAATGCTAGCTTCCAATACCTGTTTTGCTGAGTAAATGCTTCTCCATGTGAATGAAGGTCGACTGCCAAGTTGAGCTTTTAGGAAATCACCATCCGGGAAATACTTTGCACTTAAAACGCTAAAAAGGAGTGAGTTCTTGTTATTGATCAGCCTCCACCCCTGTTTTGCCAACATAGCCATATTAAAACCCCTTAAGCATCTAAAGCCCATACCACCTCGATCCTTCGGTAAACACATTTTGTCCCAGCTCAACCAATGCATTTTCTTTTTTCCTCCTTCCATGCCCCACCAAAAATTACTCATCAAATTTTCTAAATCCTTGCATAAGTAATCTGGGAGCTTAAAACAACCCATAGCGTATGTTGGTATTGCTTGCACAACTGCTTTGATGAGTACCTCTTTTCCGGCTTTTGATAGGAATTTTTCTGACCATCCTTGCACCTTATTCCAAACTCTTTCTCTTAGAGAATCAAAGACTTCTCTCTTAGACGATCCTACCACTGATGGCAATCCCAGGTACTTGTCATGTTTTTCTGCAACTTCAATCCCCATGAGCTCCCCCAGATTTAGCTTAACATGTGTACCAGTATTTCTACTAAACACCAATCTTGATTTCTGAAGGTTAATTTGTTGCCCCGAAGCCGCTTCATACATTTTTAGTATCCGCATTATCTCCGAGGCTTCTTCTTTTGTTGCTCTGAAAAAAGAGATGTGAGATCTGGGGACTTTTGTTGCTAATTGCTACGCCATGAATGAGGTTACGTGCTTCTGCATTTCTAATCAAAGCTGAAAAAGCCTCTGCACATATCAAGAACAAGTAAGGCGAGAGAGGGTCTCCTTGACGGAGTCCCCTTTGAGGATGGAAAAAAACCCAACTGTTCCTGATTAAAAAGAACGGAATAAGAAACTGAGGAAACACATTTCATAACTAGATCAATCCATGCTTTATCATAACCTAGTTTTTCAAGCATTTTCTCCAAAAACACCCACTCAACCCTATCATATGCCTTGCTCATATCAAGTTTTAAGGCCACGGCTCCAATATTGCCAGTCTTGTATTTCAAATGATGATTTAGCTCATATGCTACAATAACGTTATCTGTTATGAGCCTTCCTGGGACAAAAGCACTTTGACAATCAGAAATACATGCTAGAAGGGACATCTTGAGCCGGTTTGCAAGGGTTTTGGAAGCTATTTTATACATAACGTTACACAGACTAATTGGACGAAATTGCGAAACGTTTTCAGGGTTTTGGCATTTGGGAATCAGGACAATGTGCGTGTAATTTAATTTGTGCGGAAACTGACCCGAGTTTAGAAAATTCAGAATTAGAGCCAATACATCATCCCCTACGATATTCCAGAATTTTCGGAAGAAAAGAGCAGGCATGCCGTCGGAACCGGGTGATTTAGTAGGGAACATAGAGAATAAAGCATTATAAACTTCAGAACCTGAAAAAGGGCGAAGGAGAGTTTTGTTCATTTCCTCCGAGATTCTCCTTGGGACTGTGTTGAGAACTTCTTGCAGTGCTTGTTCTGAAGGATTAGCCGTTGTGAACAAATTCTCAAAATACGACACTACAGCTCGTTCCCTGTCTTGGTCATCCTGACACCATTCACCGCTAGGTCCTCGGATGTTCGTTATATTATTTCGCTTCTTTCTTGCACTTGCTTTGTTATGGAAGAAACTAGTGTTTCTATCTCCTTCACGTGCCCAGTTTTCGTGGCTTCTCTGTTTCCAAAAATCATCTTCCATATTTCGTAATTCGTCCAATTCCAATAGGAGCTCGCTTTCACACTGTTTCGATTCCATCATTATTGGGTTCCCTTTAATGGTAGCCAATTTGTCAAGCGTTGCCCGTATTCTTGCTTGCACGTTACCAATAGTGGTTCTATTCCATCGGAGCAACCCCACACGACAGTCTTTGATTTTTGATGCTATATTCTTGAACGGACATCCCTCCTCTATTTTTTCCCATGCCAATTTGATGATTTCAGTGCATTGCTCTTTCCGGAGCCACATAGATTCAAATCGAAATTGTTTCTTCACTTTCATATTTGCTTTTCATGACTTTTTGCAGTGAACAGTGACTGGATTTGTTGAGTGCTCTATGAAGGTTTGGACCAGGATGCTCTGAACATGCTTTGAAGTTCTAAACTTTGGCTACATGCATTTTCAATATGACTTCTTATTAGAACGTTATTATTATGTTCGGTGATGTACAATGTATTTTGAACATTAGTTTGACTTTGATGGTGCAATCTACTAATCTTTCCCTTTTGGAATATGTTCTTTGGATATTAATTCAATTTATGTGCAATCTACTAATCTTTCCCTAGAGTACAATTTGCTTAAACAATAACAACAAATTACCAAAATTAAAACCCTTACCTTGAATAACAAGAAAATGCCAAAAAAATTATAAAAAAAAAACTGGGCTAGGGCCCGGCCCAAGCCCGGCCCTAAATGTTGGGCCTAGGGCCTGGGCTTGGACCGGACCCAAATATCCCCAGAATCAGGCCCGGCCCCGGCCCGATTTGCTGGAGGCCCGATGGGCTTGGGCTGGGCCGGCCCAAGCCCGGCCCATTTGACACCTCTAGGTTAACGCATGTCGTATGCAATATAAGGAGGTTGGTTCTTATCCTCACTCCGCGTTGGATATAGCAACAATTTAAACCTTAAAAGGAAAACCATGTTGATTTCAAACTGTACTTCCTTCCTTTAAAAGTAGCAAGTTTGCATCACAAAATGATAACATCTAGCACTATTGTGTCAGTGAACGTCTATACTCAGCAATGAGCACTTATAGTAACTGTAACATGCGTAATTATGATTTAGACAAGTATGATGTACATAATCCACATATTGCACAAGTGTTAGTTTTTTGTGTCAGTGAACGTATACTCATCAAATATCACCTGCTGAAACTACCTGGTGTCACTATTGACTAGAAATATGGAAGATGACCCGATCTAAAACATGTAGCTTTCGCTTTCCCAAGACACTTGATTCTCTTGCCTTTTATGAACTCGTTTGTCCCTTCAAAAAATTTCATTGAGATCAAGTCATGAGATTGCACAGAAAACTAAAATTTTAGTTTTTGATGGAGACATCAATGAGCACTTATAGTAACTTCCTATGGGATTAATGACCACAGCATTATTGAGATCAAGCCATGAGATCATACAAATGATTGAAAATTCGGTTAGATGGTCTGCAAGAGTTGGATATTCTTTCTCACAGGTACTCTGATTAAAGACCACAACATCAAAAACCATGTCACCTTCAAGCCTGAACACCAAGTAATACCCTTCTTCTACACCATTGTCCTCTCTCAAGTACTTGAAAAATGATTTGAGAACCCTCTGCACAAAGATTACATAAAGCATGGGTCTTTTTGTTTGCTTTATATGCGTGCATGCCTACCTTTTGTGTGTGAAATTAAAAGGGAGGGAGGGAGGGGGGGACAAGAGAGGGAAACTTACAACTCTAGTTTTGAAACAAGGCTGAATGAACTTGAAGAAGTGAGCCTTCTTTGGAGAAGCTTTCATGGCTGTCGGTCTGAAGTATCTGATGGCTCCTGGGCTTGACTTTTGAAGTACCATCACTTCTTTGTTGATTATTATAAATAAAGGGTATATATACATCATATATACATGCTCCTTGAACTCTAATTTAAGGTTGCAACCAACTAATTAATGTCCATAAAAGATAGTATATTGTATGTTGTCTTGAGCCTGAAAGCACGGTATAATTAGTTGTCTAATTGTGTTATTTGATGCATTGCAAGAGGTGTTCGAGTTTGATTCACCCGAGCAGCAAGCTTTCAGAAGAGCTATTTTTTTTATTTCATAGCCAAAAGTTATTGGCAGTGGTTACACGACGCACAGGAGCGGACAAGAAGGATGCTACCGGAGGGTGCACTTGACGTTTGTACTTGAATTTTTCTGGCATCAAATGACATTTTGTATATATATTGTATTAATTTTGAATAGAATTTGACTACTGTGTATAGGCATGTATATATTAATTACTGCTTTAGGATTAAATAATTACTAAATTACTGATGGATCAGTAATTATTTTAGTATTGTTAATTGGTTGCTTTATGGATTGTGTGATTGGATTTGAATTATAGGCCGCGGGTACGGGTATTAAAACCAAAAAAATATTAAAAAAAATTAGCGACGGAGTTTGACTACTGTGTTTAAGCATGTATATATTAATTACTACTAAAGTTTATTGCCGACAAACCTTTAGTGACGGGCAGTCCGTCGCTAAAGGTCTAGCAATTACCAACGGAACTTTAGCAACGGACTGTCCATTACTTAAAAAATTTCTTACGACAAAAATCCTGTCACTAAAGTTATTTTTAGGGGGGGGGGGGAATCGAGAAAATTACTTTTAGCGATGAAATTTGCCATCGCTAAAAGTAACTACATCTGCCGGTAAAAGTCAAACTTTCACCGACGGACTCCAATATTCCGTCGCTTATATTTTAGCAACGACCTTTTCTGCGATGGACTTTTAAATGTCTTTTCCGACGAAAAATGCATTTTTAGCGACGAAATATCCATCACCAAAAGTACTATTTCTTGTAGTATTTGGATACGGATGTTACTTTGTAAACCGTCGCTAAAAGTACTATTTCTTGCAATTTTTGGATACGAATGTTTACTTTGTAAAAACAGTCTTTGATTGTAGTTTACGCTTAAATTCAATAAATGTAGTGATACTATCCCTTTTAGAAATTGTATCTTTATTTTGTGACTAATTTATATGTGATGATTGCATTGATGACAAGTACTTAGAACGAGCTTATTAGGTATTACATGCATAGCATAAGGTGTGAGTTGAAAGCATGTCAAGACAAAGTGAAACATTGTATGGGTTTCGCAGCTATTGCAACAAAGGCATGGCGGCTAATTGTTTCTAAATAGGTAGACTGAAGTAAATGGTTCAGTGCACTGCACAGTCAGCTTTGAGCACTAATCACAATTTTTAGCATTAAAGCTCAACAACAACTTTCAAATGGCCCTGTTTTTCTCTCACCTTTAAGGCTCGAACTTGGGCAGTATTTTCGGTTTGAAAAAAGCATTCTCTGAGGCCATTATTATTGCAATTCACTGAGGTTTACTACTAGTTCATTATCTGGGTTTGGGCACAAGTGTTAGATCTTCACCGGCAATTATTACTAGTTCATTCTAGTTCCAGTGCTTTTTAACAGGACTTTCTTAAATTTGTGGATCTAAGGTTAGAAGTAATTCATGTCCAGCTAATCTTTTTTTGTTTTATTTTTTATTTTTTTAACCATAAGCGGTGGTGGAGTGGTAAAGGGCTTTGAGGAATAACCTCAATGTCTCGATTTCGAATTCCATACCGAGGGGCCATGTATAAAATTTCAGTTCTGACTATTTCAAACAAAAAGTTATTCAAATCAGTATATCAAGCATTTCTAACTTTATCTTCTTTACTTATTGTTTATCTTATTTAAAATGATTTGCAATATTAGTTGACATATTAATTTGGATATCGTACACTTTCGATTTATTTACAATTTTGTTACAAAACAGCAAAATTAAAACCTTACAGAAAGATGTTTCACATAATTATATCCTTGATTCAAGGAAGAAATAAAAAACATACGTGTAATAAATGCTAACCACAAAATAAATTGAATGCCCAATAAGCTTTGCATTTTAGCTGTCTACTATTCTTTTGTTTTGAAAGAATTTATCATCACTAGAGCGTAATTTATCATCAATTTTAGTTGTTTGGCTAAATATCATAAACTTCAATTTTAGTTGTTTGGCTAAATATCATAAACTTCAATTTATTAGCCGAAAAAAGTAGTCATTTGACCAAAACTGACTACACGAGGAGGAGGAGGAGGAGGAGGAGGAGGAGGGGGGGGGGGGGGGGGGGGGGGTTTGCAAATTTGGTGGCCCTCAAGAATCTTCATGGCCATGGATTGTTTGGCAGTGGTAAAGGCTCTGTTGTGACTGTAGTTCAATTCGCCATGGAAGTGATGCTAACCAGAGTTACCGAATGAAAGAAGTGTGTAAGACTTTCGATAATTGACAACCCTGCTTCCATTGGAGACAACATGGGTCAGTATTAATGTTGAATGTATTGCTTTTTATTTGACATAATTTTTTCTCCATTATGCGGAGAGAGGAGTATAATTTATTGAACAATAGATTATAATAGACCTTCTACCCAAAAAAATTGGAAAAATGAATATACGCCAACTTTCATATTATTCACTAATGTGTAGCACCCAATCTAGTGTCAAAGCTACTTAAGAGTCTCCATCTGATCATTGGGAGAAAATGCTGCATGAGTAGAATGATTGAGAGAATGACAATGATGCGCATTCACAAGAATTGGTACCAGTGCTTCTGGACAAGATTGTTCCCATTGTGATATATGCACAAACCATTGTTGGCCTTTCATCGCAATTGCCATGTATTGTCACTGGCTTGTTGATTGCTACTTAGGCCCTCTTTGATTTACAAAAACTGTTTCACATAAAACGCTTTTCGAAAAGTAAGAATTCTTGAAAATATTTTTATGAATTTCATTTTTTATTATTTGAGTGTCACATAAAAAATGATACAACTACTTATAATATATATATATATATATATATATATATATATATGCTTTTCGCTATTTAGGCGTCGCTCTGTGTGTGTGTGTGTGTGTGTGTGAGCGGGCGGGTGGGCATGGGTATGGGGGGTGGCAGGTGTGTGGGTATGGGTGTCGGTGGGGTGCGATGTGAGGGTGAGTGGGGTGTGTGTGGGTGGGGGTAGGGGTTGGGAGGGAGAGTATGGAGGGGGTGGGGTGCGGGTGCGGGTGCAGGTGGGTGTGTGTCTGTGGCGGCGTGTGTTTGCAGGGGGTGTTTGTGTGTGTTGTGTGTGGCATGGCGTGATGTACGGGTGTTTGTGGGGGTTGTGGGGCTGTGTAGGTGGGTGGGTGCTCAGTGGTCTAAAAATTGACTTACCGAGTTTTAATCGGTAAGTGATTTTTCGATATTTTGTTCTTTAAAATAAGTGTGATGGAAAATTATTTTCCGTTGAAAAATCTTAGGTGTGCACCAAACACTGAAAAATGCGAAAAACCTTCTTGTTGCTTTCGAACACGTAAACACATTTATTAATAGCTTCTTACTTTTAACCTGTTTTTACATGTGTTTTCGTAAATACGTACACGTATGTTTGTAATGAAATAAAAACAGGAATAATGTCACACATTCCTCAAGGGATCCATCAAAGTACTATTGTTTTTCTGTCTTAAACCTACTCCAAGTTCATCATTTCGACCCATTGTAGAAAGAAGTGTTTGATAAACAAACTTTTCATCCCTTGTTGTCCCTCGCACGAATCGCCATTTTACTTCAAAACGACGACTAAGAGGGGGACATTCTTCAGGGCTATCATCAGCCCTTTTTTCCCTCTACCTCTATTCCATCTGCTCACCTACCCTCCCCCCCCCCCCCCCCCCCCGGCGCACTAACATCACACATAATAAGACTCATTTTTTTCTTTTTTGGTCAAAAACTATGGATATATGTATAAAATTGAAAGTAGTTTACATAGTAGGATTTCTCCGGGACAAAACTCCACCGTACAAACTCCAATACAAAAGGGAAGTGAGTAACTTGTTGTGTGCGAGAAGCCAGAGAAAGATATGAACCGGGGGAGTGGGTTTCGAGTAGGGATGAGCATTTAAACGTTAAAATCGATCCAACCGTAAAAACTGAACCAATCAATCTGTCTATTTCTAAATTGATCTAAAAATCAATCGGCGTGGTTTTTCTTTTCCCAAACCGTACATTCGATTCAGTCAGTTCGGTTCTAATTTTTTTGAAACCGCATAAAACCGAACCAGCCGTATATAATATAACATATCTATATTTTTACCTAATCTTAGTTATTTTTTACTAACCCTAATTATCTAACCACTCATATAAAATGAGATAAACCCTAAATCCCTTGACAAAACACACATTTGTTACTCGTCGCATACACCTCTCTAAGTGTTATTAATTATGATAAAAAATAATAATAATAATAACTCAGTGTTTTCGAGCTTATTAGCATATATAAGTTATTAATTTTTGGGCCTAAACTTGCCTAAAATTAAGTTTGGCCCAAACCAATCCGTTCAACCCACATAAATCGAACCGTTCAACTATGGTTTTTTTTTTCAAACCGAAGTTGGTCGGTTCGGTTTGGTATTCTGCCTCCAAACCGAACCAACCGAACCGTGTTCACCCCTAATTTTCAGAGAGCATTCCTCGGGAGAGACAGCCTGGTGGGAAAGCCTTATTGGGACCGTAAGAACCAATAAGCAGATCTGTGTGTTCGTAATTAGACCCATTTAGTTATGTTTGGATTGTCCATTCTCTTGGAATGTGAGAGGTCCATGGAATTTATATTTAGTATTCGAAATTTAAAATTTAGTACTTAGCTAAAACTTAAGGCTTGAAGGATTGTAAAGTTTGTGTTTCCTTATTTAAGTTAATCACCTAAAATCAGTATGT
This sequence comes from Escallonia herrerae, assembly GCA_033070095.1. NCBI lineage: Eukaryota > Viridiplantae > Streptophyta > Magnoliopsida > Escalloniales > Escalloniaceae > Escallonia > Escallonia herrerae. The sequence goes on from JAVXUP010000119.1 coordinate 685,077, forward strand.
ACTTTTTGGGTCAACCTGGTATAGGATCCAAGATCCACCCGTAGGGTTCACATATTATGAAAAGAAAAAAGAAAATTAGATTATAGAAAAAAGAATTTGGCACATTCATCGTTATATTTTATTTTATTTTATTCTTTTTCACATTCAAACACCCCATTAATACTCTGGCCCAGTAAAGATGTCCCAGGGCTTCTGAGATATTTCTACTAAATATTTCAAAGGTCATACATTCTATAGCGAATTGCCATAATGGACCATATATACATGTGGCTAAGAACGTAAGGAAATCAAGATCATTGTCCTTTTTGTTCAGGCTTTGGGGTCGTTTTGAGACTTTTGGCCACAGCTTTACCATGCACAGCCATAATTGTAGGGCATAGAAGTAATAGAACCATCAATCAAGATCACCAAAAAGTCTTCCCACTAGTCCATGACTGTTTTTTTCTGGTAAGGTTTGAATTGGTGTTATGTATTTCTATTTTAATATTTTCTCTTTATCCTATTAATTTTACTCCCACTTTGTTCCTTTAGTTTTTTCCTGGTCTATGTAATCCCCCATAAAGAAGCTCCTCTTAAGATTGGGAAATCGGTTTAGATTAATGACCTCAGAAAAAATGACTGAAAACATTTATTTTCACATTTCTTTATAATCGTTTACCGTGGCAATGATTGTTGAAAGTTACGTTAACACCAATATGTACTTGTACGTAAATATGTATTGAGCAACGACACAGTAAAACAGTAGAATATAAAATTATTCTTTAGATTATATTGAGGTCGACATCTTGTTCGAGATGTACGCCACTCAATGAATAGTGACGTTAGGGAAGATTCTTACTTTTGACAGATTTGGATTACGATACATCCACTCTTGTGGGATCTCTACATTCAATTCGCTCACTTAAGGAAGAACACCTATTTGATAGTTCTTTCAAGACTGCCCCAGAGAGATCTTTGAGCTTGCTAAAGCAATTGTTAGTCAGTCTAGTTGGTACCTTAACTACAATAAATAGGTTTTTACAAAACCGATTTTTCCCAACGAAATAGAAATTGTCGGTAGAAGTCATTTTAATGATGAAGGTTGCTGATGGATGGCGTGCTGTTGAAAAAAAAACTTTTAGTGACAAAATATTCTGCCAAAACAAGCTTTTACCAAAAAAACATTAACGACGGCTTTTTTGTGATGGAGCACCTAATTTATTTTTTTGATTTTTTACTTTTCAAAAGAAATGTTCTTTTCGATTTTCAGCTATGCTATTTACTTACGAATAATTACCAATAAATTGGTTCCATCAGTAAAGCATTTATTTTTCCAAAACCCTAACTACCTTTTCTTACACAGCTGCACATCCCTTCCCCTTCCTCAGCCTCCCTCCTCCCCCCACCCCCAACCACAACCCCAACCCCTCGCCTCCTTCATTTGAGTTGATTGTAATGAGATTTTCTCACCATTTATAAAGCATAGCTCTATTTGAGTTATTTTGTCTATTGTGATTATGTTTGATTCGGAACTAGAACAATTAGATTTAAAAACTGCTTTTCCTTATGAAGATTTGGAATAACTGGTTTACATGCAGCAACGTGAGGGGTTATAGAACCCGAGAAAAAGAACCTTGTTTGCAAGTTGAGAAAATCTCTTTATGGTTTAAAGAAATACCCTTGCCAATGGTACAAGTGCTTCGACTCCTTTGTGTATCCTATGGACATACTCTTTGTGAGTATAATTGTTGTTTTTATTTGAAAGCACTTGTTGATAGATCATAATTTATATATATATATATATATATATATATATATATATATATATATATATATATATGTTAATGGCTACAAAGGATAAATCAAAATTTGATTAATTGAAGGCTCTGCTCAATGCACAATTTTAGATGAAGGATCTTGGAGCTGCTAAGAAGATCTAGAAATCTCTGATCGACTATACAAGAAAGAAGCTATGGATAGCAAAGAAGAAGTATATTTGAAAAGTGTTTGAGAGGCTTAGCATGCTTGAAAGCTAAACAAGTGATCACCTCGTTGGCTACCCATTTTAAGTTAGATTAGATGCACACCTAAGCCTGAGTACACATAACAAGGTGGAGCTTATATACAAAGTGACGTATGCAAATGCAGTAAGATGTCTTATATACACTATAATTTTTATAAGGCCTGATATCTCTCACGCGTTAGTGTTCTTAGTAGCAACATGGAAAATCCTACTAACGAGCATCGGAATGCTATAAAATAAATTTTTCGATACCTCACAAGCACAGTTGATTCAGGTATGATGATTTATTTGAATGGTGCTTTAGATCAGGCAGTTGGTTTCATTAATTCAGCCGTGCTAGAAAATCTTGATTCAAGAAGTTCCATGATTGTTTACATTTTCAAGTTTCGTAGAGGACCTATTTATTGAAGGAAGAATAAATAATAGAAGCAGAGTACATGGTAGTGACAAAGGCATCTAAAGAAGTTTTGTGGTTGAAAGGTTTGTTGAAAAGCTTGGTTTCAAGCAACAAACTGTACTTCTGAATTGTGCCAATAAAAGCTCAATTCACTTGGCAAAACCTAGTAGATCATGCAAGAACTGAAAACATGGACATGCGATATCATCAAATCAGGGAGTAAATTAATTTTGGAAAAATAAATTTGTCCAAGATTCACACCCATGAGAACGCGGCTGACATGCTGACGAAGTCGGTGCCCATAAGCAATTAAGTTCAAACATTCCTCAGATTAGATCAATCTTCTATGTTGCTAAGATTCAGTGATCATTCAAGGACTGAGGATGGACATCGTTACATATGTCAAAATGAAGGTTATAATCTGAGGCGATATATATCATGGTTTGACAAAAATTCAAGGTGAAGATTATTGTGTTGTAATATTCAAGAATACAACAATCTTGATTATTACGTCACATTGTTGTTGGCATGGAAATGGAACCAACAAATTGTAGCAAATGTGGCCGTGAACTTTGGAAGGTAATACTATGTACATTTAGTGGCGCACTTACCACACATGTACAAGATATACTAGCACTTGTGTACATCATCATTTATTAAAATATAATATTGAGTTGGGTGTACGAGGAGCTTTATAGGGTTTTTTTTTTGGATTAAACTCTTGGAAAGTACGAGCAAGTTTACATGCCTGTGAAAGCTGGCACGTTATAACCAAATCACGTTAAGTCTTGTGTTGATATATTCTTTGCACCTACTGCTTTATGTGCCAGTTGTCGTTGCCATATTTTCCACACTTATCAATATTTTCACTGCGATACAGAGTTGGAAAACTACTGTGTGGGTAATGAACCCCCAAAAAATAATAAAGCAGTTGTTTTAAGATTATGCAATGCCACCCTGGTTTCACTTTTTTGAGTTACTTTACCAATTGAGAAGTGGGTGATGGCTTACTTCTTGCGATCTGGATCCAGTTGTAAACTTGTCATAAAAGGTATGTAATTTTTGAGTTACTTTACCAATTGAGAAGTGGGTGATGGCTTACTTCTTGCGAACTGGATCCAGTTGTAAACTTGTCATAAAAGGTATGTAACGAAAATAAGTGTTACCACAAGGTCCTAACTCCTGAGAACAATGAAGTTTAGCAAATTTTGCTCAAGTCCAAACATCTTAAGCAACAAACCAACGCATCAAAAGTCCCAGAATCGCATCTTTGTAGTTTCAGCTGCAGCTTTTGAGTGCTGTCTCCTCATCTGTGCTTATTGTCTGCCTTTTTATGGCTTATTTTGAATGGTGATACAAGGATAAACACCCTTTCGGAGGGTCTTTAGACATTAGGGAAACCTGAACAATCGTATTTATATATACTATATATGGCCCCGTTTAAAGGTCTCCGGCACATAAGGTCTAGGTCCGCAATGATGTGTATCCAGAAAGGCGATGTTGTGGTCATATCCGAGAGTTGCTTCTGCTGCAGTCACACTTTGTCTGCGGCTTGGTCTTGAGAAGCAATGAAGAAAGGTGTGAAATGAGGGAGGGAGAGAGAAAAGGAAAAAAGCAAGGAAAACTATTTTATGTTTGAGTTCTGAAAAGTAAAAGGAATTTTCTTGATATAATATACTCTTTCTTTAGAAGGGAATCTATCAGAATTCTACTGAAAATATTATGGTATCATTGATACTAAAAAAAATTAATTCTTAATTGATAGGTCATAGGCTTAATCACAGTTATCGGCCAGTACATACCGTTTTTGCCTTCGACTGGTACGGCACCTCTTACTTTTTATACTAGTCAAAATATCGTTGTACCGATTGTACCGGCCGGTATAGGTGATACCGGCTGAGAACTACGTACCGGCATAAATATTGTGTTTTAGACCGGTTCCTTAAAAAATATAAAAATAACAAATTTTGTTAGAAATTTCATAAATTGACTATATAAAGACTACATAGAAAAACAATCTAAAATCAATTGTACCAATCAAAGCATATATAATTTCTTTCTCATAATATCCATTACAATTTGTGAAATCTTTCCTGATTAGTTAAGTTTTCAATCTTCACTTGGCTTTGATTTACTTCATACCGTAAGCTTTTATCATATTCTTTTATCTATATGAAGTACTGCTTTACACACATGCACGCTCGCTTACACGAACACACACAAAACAGCCTATTCTTGAACCTAAAAGCATTATTATTTAACAAAAAAATTCATTCTTACATAAGAATTTGCGAATGAGATCGTTGAAAAGGAAGATAATCCTAGATGAGGTAATTCAACTGAATAAGCTATTTATTTCTAATGTCACTATATGCATGAATATTGAAAATATATATTATTGATAAAAAAAATTGAGAAGGTATTGGTACATACCATTTTACCGAAAAAATAGTACAACCTCTGGTTGGTATTCATAACTATGAGCTTAAACATTATCGGCAGCCACTATCGATAGTCTCCAAAAGTTGATGGTTTGTCTTTAAGTAATTGTGATTAAATGGCTCTAAGGTTCAGATTATTGAAGAAAGAGATGACAATGGATTCAAGTTTCAAATGGGAAGTTAAATTCTAATCTTAAATGTGTTTTTATTGACAAGGGATAAGAGTAGTTAGTTATTTTCTAAGTGATAGTAGTTATTTTCAATTTGGTTGTTACTTTTTGTGTGGTAGTTATTGAAAAGTAAATGCAAGACTCAATACATCGATCATCATCAATCAAATCCTTTTTTTTTCCTCTTTTCAAAGAGAAGTCTTCTTTCATAGATTAGAATAAGTTAGAAGCCTTCAATTTATATTTGGGTGCACTTTCTACAATTTTCATTTTTTATTTTCATAGTTTCTAATCTTCCACACGCTTTGAAGAAGTCTTCTTCGAAAGGCCAAAAAGCCTCACATATTTGAATCAATTGTGGCAATTGCTACAAATTGATTATGTTTGCATAGCAACGCAAACATGTATGAACTACATACTCAGTATATCAACACTCTCAACGGAAATGTAAAAGCACAAAAGGGTCGATGAAACTTGATACCGCATGTATAATAAGTAAGAGAAATCAGCTTGATGGACGTCTTCACAATAAAATCAACAAAAACCCGAGGCTAGTTTTATCATCAAAGCATGCATGACTTTGTCAAAACAATGTCTGCTTTGTCAAAACAATATCCACACGCACACATCTATATCTATACTATACATAAAGGAAAAACATGGTTTGATGTAATCCCTTTTTAGTTTTGTAAAACTACCTATTTAGAATGGTGACAAATGACATTTATAGCTTTTTCTTGAAAAATTCACAAAACAAAAGGGTAATAATGAAAAATTCACAAGTATATTAGTAAAATAGGTTACCCCTTTCCCCTTTTTCTTTCCCCAATGTCAAGTCAGTCCCTCTTGAATATAATACAAACCAGCCCGATGGCTTATATGTCTTTGCAGTAAAACCAACGGAAAAACTCAAGACTACCTTCTCATTGTTAAAGCACGCATGACTTTGTCAAAGCAATGTCTGCTTTGAAGTGTTTGCACCGTTTATTTTCGTGACTGTACACTGCTTTTGCAAAACCAACATGTAGCTTGGCGTAATCAGGCTTAAACACAAGGAAAACATGTAAACAGTCATTTTCCAAAGTCAAGTCAGTGCCTTCTTGGATATAAAGTCAAGAATTCGAGGATTTGCCTTCTTGGTAGTTTAAAATAGATAAAATGGGATGACGGGCCTCGTGTAGTCCAATGTTTTTGGGAGGTCCATATCACCATTGCCCTAACTCACATGACATGACATCCACCACTCTCTTTTCGGCCCACTGTATATTGGACTTTATGTGGCCCAAGACGACGCATTGATCGACACAACCCACCAAGGCAAAGCCCGACAGATTGAACTCCTTTTGAGTGCTGGGCTGGGCCACTCTCGAAATGACGTGAGCCGCATGCAGGGAGATCCGCATGTATGGTTTTTAGGGGGATGAGGTCGAAAGTCCGAAATAACGGCCTTGGTTTTTTTTTTTTTCCTTAATAATCAAGGATAGCATAGATAATAAGCTCGTGTGTGTGTGTGTGAGCGTTATATAGGACACGTTTTGGTTATCATGACATGCCATGATTTTACAACAAATTACATAGACTAAAGGTAGATAAGTTTTAACAGACTATCCCTTAGGCACATTTTAACAACGAAGGTGCATCACAAAATGGGCAAAATGGGGTTGGGTTGTTGGGAGTAAGCCTCGCATGTAGTGGTGGAACCAGGATTTCATTCCAGAGGGGTGTTAAAAAATAGAGAAGTCACTAAATTTTTTATAAGTAAAATAATACAAAAAACTGAATGCACTTTTAATTATACTTATAGCATGCGATAAAAGCAAAATAGGACATCGTGAGAAGCCATAAAAAGTTGTCAGTTAGTCGGTCGTTGAAGTAATTGTGTAAAATTCTCAAAAACAGAATAACACGTATATGCATAACAAAGGAGGAGGGATCATTGTTCCCCAGGAAACTAATAGAGAAATTAATTTAAAGAAAAAAGAACTTCCAGCTTCCATCAATCAACATAAGAATAAAAAAGGTTTTTCCTGTCGACTGACGATTAAGCAAAAAAATCAAACAAAATTGGCAATTCACAACATGAAGTGAACTTCGCATTTTGCAAACCGACAAATGTCTCATGTGCCCTACCTTGACTTGCCGGTATGCTTTGGATTTTACAAAAAAAATCAAAATAGCAAAATTCAATGGAACGAACTGGAGTAAAATATAACTTGAAAACTTATTTAATAGCCACAAAAAAAAAAGCCAAATCATACTTAGAAACCCAATTTTACCTGAGTCTTGACCCTAACCAAGTACTATATATCAACCGCATCCTAGAGATGTCAAAGGGCCGGCCCAGCCCAGCCCAAGCCCATCGGGCCTGCTGTGGGGCCGGGCCGGGGCCGGGCCAGCGGGGCTGCCAACCGGGCCGGGCCTGCCGAAGGCAAACCTAGGCCCAGTCCAGGCCCTGGCCCTAGGCCCAATATCTAGGGCCGGGCTGGGCCGGGCCTGGGCCGGGCCCGGGCCCTTTTTTTTTTTTTAATTCAATTTTAAAAAAAGTAACCTAATCTTATTCAATTTTAAATTTCATCTCTATGCAATATTCATCTCTAGGCAATATTCATCTCTAGGCAATTTCATCTCTAGGCAATATTCATCTCTAGGCAATTTCATCTCTAGGTTTGAGGACTTGTTCGATTTTTTTCAATTTTTTGTTATTCAATTTTAAATTTCATCTCTAGGTAATATTCACAATTTAACGAACCTAATCTTTATCCTTTTATTTCATTATAAGTAATATACATATATATGTATGTATGTATATACATATTTATTTGTTAGCCATTATATTTTTTATTATATGTTAAACATTTTCATACTCTTCTTGGTGAGCTTTATTAATAAAATCTTAACACATAACAATTTATATAGAAAAATAATAAATGTATTCATAGGCCCTCCTCCTTTTATCCGGGCTTGGGACCGGCTGCTTGTAAACAAACAGGCGAAGTTACCTATTTTTTTATATATACGAAAAAATATATATCTTGCTTGTAAAAATTTATTTTATATATATGGAAAAAAAGTATATTTTGTGAAAAAATTTATTCTTAAAATTCTAACAATCAAAATAATAATGCATGTCTATCCAAAATATCAGCAATCAAAGATCAAGAAATCTGCAACGTCAACCAAAAGGATCAAAAGAGGAAAATAAAAACAAATTACCTAATCATCCAGAAGTACTTCAATATCCGAGTCACTGCTCTTCCTATCATCAATCGGTTTATCTTGCTCGCGGTATTTCGCATCAAGATAATCCTTCCAACATACACATAGCTCGAGCGACTCGGGGTTAAGACGACTCCTCCTGTCATCCAAAACCCTCCCGCTGGCTGAAAATGCCGACTCTGAAGCAACCGTGGAGGCTTGCACTGGCAGTACATCCCGTGCAATTTGGGATAAAGTTTTATACATGTTTTGATTTTGTTTCCAAAAATTTAACAAATTAAAATTAACCTGTTCTTGCCTTGATAAATCAGAATAATGATCAGTATTTGCATATACACCAATCTCATTAAAAGAGGAAAAAGTATACGAACCTGCCGAATTAGAAGTACCTTCACCTGGTAGTTGTCTTGCTACTAGATGTTCAAAGCCCTGAAGGTATGGCGCATAATACCTCTCAACAGTGGATGATGATGTAGCTCGCCCGCGCACGTCAGCAGAATTACGATAGACGTTGAACAAGTCCTCAAACCTCTTGCTCACTTTTGCTGTGAATGCGGTTGTCTCCTCTGCTGTGTAGCACATTAATTTCGATATCTCTTGTATCGAGGCGTTCACGCCATGCAACTTTAACCTAGGATCTAAACAAGTAGCCACAGTAAAAATAACAGGCAGTTTACTCCAATATTTATTAAATTTTTGATCCATCACTTTTACTATTTCCTTAAAGGGTCCTATATATCTCCATTTTGTTAACATTGTAGCCATCTTGAGAATTTCTATTACAGCGAGAGGAGAGGTGGGATAGTACGTACCAGACAATAAATTGGTAGACGTGTAGAATACCTCCAAAAATTCAGCTAGGTATGTGGCCATCTGCCATTCCTCTTGAGTTGGCAAGCCGGCTGGGAACTGGGTTAGTAGAAAATGCGTATAGACTTCTCGGTATGCCAGAATGTGTAAAAGCATGTGGTATGTAGAGTTCCACCTGTGGACCACATCTGTAACTGCTCTCCTGCGAGGCATATTATATTGAACACACAACGTTTTAAATTGTTGTGTTCTCGGACTCGAGCTATTAACATACGCTGTCATACCCCTCATTTTGAGAAGAATATCTCCTGCAGCAGCTAAACCATCTTGAACAATTAAATTAATAATGTGACAAACACAGCGAACATGAAATAATTCACCATTAAGTACAGGTTGAAGCGTCTCCTTTAAAGCTGCAACAGCAACTTTATTATTAGAAGCATTATCAAAACTAACACTCATAATCTTATCCTTAATTTTAAATGTGGTGCATGCTTTTAATATAAGAATAGCAATGTTCATTCCATCATGCGGATAAGGGAAGTGCTCGAAAGCGATGATTCTCTTGTGCATAACCCAATCTACATCAATCCAATGAGCGGTCACACAAGAATAACTAACAAAAGTATAAGGAGATTGCCAAATATCAGAAGTAAGACTAACTTTACCTTCAAATTTATCGAAATAATCGATAAGGCGTGCTTTAGCAGCATTGTACTGTCGGAGTGCATCGGATCTAGTTGTGTTTCTATGAACCTTTTTGTACAAAGGTTGAACGTATGTGTTCATATATCTAGAGTGCTTAGGATTATCGGCAAAAGAAAAGGCTTGTTCATCATGAATAACAAATTCAGCGAGACCGTCTCTTTGCTCTCGCTGATTATAAACAAATAACTTACCGTCAAAAGATAACTGCGTTTGGGTAGGTTCGACGTGGCCTTGTCGAGGTGCACACAGAGGGTAATGCCTGTTAAGATGTCCATTACCACTACCAGACGAAAATAATTTAGCGCAGTACTTACATCGAGCTTTTCGGATGCCGTCCACCATAACTACATCGAAATGATTCCAACACTCGGCTTTCTTTTTTTTCCCCTTTTGGACTTCTGGCTCATTACCGGAGGCATTGCTCGGCCCTTCTTCATCATGACCAGGCATAGGGTTGAGATTATGCCACGGAGTAGTAGCTTCGCCAACCGAGCTGCGTCCTTGACTATAATGCGGGGGGTCTTCATCAGGCGTGTATTCAAAATCTGGAATGTTTTGATTGAACTCCCAATTGGCTTGGGTATCTATCATACAGCCTGTACTCATTCGTCCAGGAACGAATGGTTGTGTTGGTGCTTGGATTGGTGTTTGTGATGGCCGTGGCGCTGGCGCTTGTGCTGGTGGTGGTGCTTGCGATGATGATGATGTTTTTCGTGATGACGATGCACGCCTCATTTTCTTCAATAATCCAGCCATATTTCGAGCTAAACTTTGTAAGAGTAACTAAATACACAAGTATAAGAGTAGTAATAAGAAATAACAATTAAAAGAATGAACGAGTAACAAATATTAGAGAGTTAGTAATTAAAAAGAATTTAGCAAGACTAGTAATTAATAAACAAGAGTACTAATTAGTAAATACTAGTAGTAATTAGCAAGAGTAGTAATTGGAGAGGAAAATAGTAGCAAAGCTTGTAGAAATATAGAATGTTTAGGTAAGAGAGAGTAAGAAGATTGGTGTGAAAAATTAGAGAGAAATGGTGTGAATTTATAGATTTTAGAAACTTCACAAAAGACCAAAATACCCCTACAAACTATCCGTTTATAGTTGTTGGGGAGGGTAAGAGTGTAAAGGAGTTGAAAAATATAGGTTAGACTAAAATACCCCCCAAACTAGCCGTTATATTGCTGTTGGGGGGTAAAAGTGGAATTTTGGAAAAGGGGTGGAAGAAAGGGGGGAAAAACAAAAAAATTCAAACAAGTGGGGCCAAAACCGGGCCAGACCCGGGCCGCAGACCGGGCCAGATCCGGGCCATACCCGGGCCGCAGACCGGGCCTGATCCGGGCCAGATCCGGGCCGGGCCGGGCCGGGCTTTTTCGCAGCAATTGAAGGCCTGGTCCAGGCCCAGGCCCCAAGCCCGCTGTGCTGGGGCCGCTACTGTTCATGGACGGGGCCGGGCCAGCCCGCGGGCCGCCCGGCCCGTTTGACAACTCTACCGCATCCAATGAACCACTTGCATGTACATGTAACCAAAAAGTTTATGGCAAAGTAATAAGCCAGTAGAGGTAGCAACAAAGTTGACACCTAGCATTCACGCTCGAGATTGGATTGAGACGCTGGCCTTTGAGACGCTTGAGATTGGATTCTTTCCGATAATACACGTAGCATTCATGCTCGAGATCGAACCTACTTTTCTTATGGTCAAGCATTAAAAATCTTTTAACTCATATTGATTTTCAAGATTACTATTAATTTGTCATACTCTTCCAACCAGTAAAAAAAAATGAGAAGTAATAAGTCACGACTTTATCGAGAGAGAGTTGAAGCGAAAGAAAAAAAAGAGCATGAAAGTGACAAAATCAACGGCATTTAATAGTAAGCCAAAAAGCGTAGAGCGAAAAGCAAAATTTGTTAAAGCATGATACATATTGTTTGACTCATTCTCTAACAGTTTAAACTTTTAAAGCAGATGATAACTTAACATAGTACTAAAACTCGGTTTGATAAGGTCTTGGTTTCAACTTTTTATAATTTACACGCTCAGTTTACTTGTATAATTGGTGATAATAAACTTTGATTAATCTCTTTACACACGTGAATTCCTTTTTTACGTAAGTCTCTTTTCTAACTGTTAAGTTTTTAAACTGAACAAGAACTAACAGTGATTACCTCGCAAAGAGTGTACCATCAGACATCCAACCTCTTTGCAAAACTGAAAAGGAACCCAAATATCATATCGGATTGGGAGAAAGGAAAGCTGAAAAAGAGCTGGCTAGCTGATAGAAATGTGCCCGCGTCATCGTACTATCAACGAGGCTCTTGACTTTGAATCTGTTGCCGCATCAAGAAAGCACACTCCAGTCCGGATGCAATGATCTGAGAGACCAGAGCTGACTAAAAAATGATTGATCCAATTACTCGCAGCTCCACTTTTCGTCCAGTTGAAGGCAAATGCAACCATCATGCACACATCATTTGGTTTCAAAGGTTGTTCCAGAGGCTCTCCCACCCCACTCACTGGTGTCTCCTCCAGTCCCCTCGGTGGTCCTGTCGGTGACACCGTCTGACAGCATGCACGTGATGCACGCGTGCCCATCCAGCCTCACCCAACCTTCACAGAATACTTAGTTGACAACAGTAACCAATGCAATGGCACACTGTCAACACAACTTTTCCTACCCTCTGGCTCCATGTTATAATGCCTCTGTACCGGACCAGCAACCAATGCCCACACTTTGTCTGCCAAGCAAAAAATATTGGTACCTCGAGCTTGACGTAATATATATATATATATATATATATATATATATATATATATATATATATATATATATATATATATATATATATGGTCCTCCAAACCATACAATAAAAGATGGTACATTAATCATCCACTAAATTGTGTACTGGCTATTAGTTTACAACGTTCAATCCCACAAAAGGGGAGTGGTGTATCTAGACATTTTAGTTTTTTTTTTTTTTTTACGTTGGGTAAATAATGATTAACAATTAAATATACAAGTTTTGTAAACTTCTCTTCTCATTGTTAATTGATTTTGAATTGAATCTTTTTACATAATATCAGAGCGGATTGATTAATGCTCGAGACAATTCAAATATTAAATCAACATGCACCTAGTTTAATTCATCAACGTGTGAGGCATACTCAAAACTCTGATGTTGAGATATAACTGCAATTCTAGAAAATAATGATTAATACTTCAATAGTTAAGCCTTGTAGGTCTTTTCACGTATTGTCAATTGAATTTGAGCCAAATGCTTTTACATGGTATCAGTAGACGTTTATCCAATCCTAGTAAACAAGTCAAAAATCAAATTTATTGTCCTCTAATTTAATTAATTCATCTATTTGGTCGACTGAAAAAAAATCTTGCCACACTTTAAGAGGCGTGTTGAGATATAATCTCACACAAGGTAAATATTATTTATAGTTAAATATATAAGTCTCATCAGCCTTTTCTTTCATTGTCGAGTGATTATTTTCTTCTGGTCGATAAGAGAAACTTTCTGTTCATACATACAACGACATACAAAGCTGTCAAGACTCATTGATCTATGTTAATTTGAACCAAAAGTGATAGGCTTTACTCAAATTGCTCTTAGTGCTTGCATACACATTTGAAGCCAGATGCTTTCATAAGTACAAATGTAAAAGATTATAGGGTAAATTATACTAAACACCCATTAGATTTTATGTAATTACACTACATTACCCTATTTTTAAAAATTACATTCCGTCCCCCCTAGATTTGTACCCGCATTACACACAACTACACACGTTTAACGGCAGGCCCAACTCCGTGAAAAGATTCCCTGACACACTACTTTATGCAAATTTCATACCCAAAATATCCCTATTTGTCCTTTTACTCACCAGTGTGGTCTTCTTGTAGTAATGGGTTTTCTAAAATTTCAGTGAACTCCACAAACTCTAAGTGAATTAAGGAGTTCAATTTAGCCAATTTAGGGTTCAATTAGCTCATTTTATGGTTCAATTAGTTCAATTTATTGTTCAGTTAGATTAGAGTATTCAATTTAGGGTTCAATTAGTTTAATTTAAGATTCAATTACTTCAATTTAAGATTCAATTAGTTCAATTTAGGGGTCAATTAAATTGGGACATTAAATTTTGAGTTCAATTAGGGGATTCAATAAGTTCAATTTAGGATACGATTGGATTAGGACATTCAATTTAGGGTTCAATTAGTTTAATTTAGGGTTCTATTCGATTAAGACATTCAATTTTTGGATTTAATTAGGGTCCAATTACTTCAATTTAGGATTCGGTTGGATTAGGACATTCAATTTAGGGTTCGGTTGGATTATGACATTCAATTTAGGATTCAATTAGTTTAATTTAGGGTTCAATTTGACTAGGGCATTCAAATTAGGGTTTAATTACTTTAATTTAAGGTTCAATTATGTGTCTAAGTAAATTAAGACGTTAAATTAGGGTTCAATTAGGGTATTCAATTTGAATTTGAGTATTCCCTCAAATAATTTAAAAAAACAAGTTTTCCTTCCAAAATTTTAAGAAAACAGTTTGAGACACATTCATGTCTTTTCGCATTGCACTGTTAACACCGTAAGATAAAAAGTTACTTTTTGAGATGAGTGTAATTTTAAAGATAACGGTGATAGAGTGTAATTACGTAAAATCTCAGGAATGTTTAGTGTAATTTACCCAAGATTTTACCATGCCTTTCATTTATATCTCTGTTATTGTCCAGGAGAAGATACACTTCTGAATCTTAAAATTTCTCCAAAAACAAAAATGCTAATATCAGGTTCAAAAAGATGTACTCTGTATGATGATATAGACCAGACATTGGTCATGTTCAGAAAATTTAAACTCACAAACTACAAATTTACAAGTCACCAGGCCTATCTCGGGGAGGATCGCTGTAACTTATGATTACAGCAACAAGATAACTATGGTTTGCAAGCTAACCATCTCGGAGTCCAAATTATCTCGGAGGCTGAAACAAACAAATAACATAAGTACAGATCTCGGAGTAATTAACCACTATAGTGAAGACAACACAACATTTCTAACAACTTCACAATAACTAATAAGATTTGCTGAAGACACATCTCATTCCTACCCATACCTGCTTCCCCACACTACAAAACACTGTCAAAGGCACCAACTCCTCTAGTCAAGAACCATAATCTATCACCCCAGGTTATCATTACATGATTGAGCAGCTACTTGTGTTTTCATCACTGAACATATGGGTTGCAGAGTGGTCATTGGTGACATAACTAGGCTCGTTACAAGTGTATGGAACAGGGTTATAATTGTAGTAGTAACCAGTGCTTGGGGGGATGAGAGGAGCCCTATGGTACATCATCTGGGGCTGTTGTTGCAGGGGGTGCCTGTTCTGCAAGTTCATCATCATTGATGCAGCAGCAGGGTTGTTGCTGTAATGTTGAAGCCCATTCATGTTCATCAGCATCTGTGATGGATGCTGCTGCCCTGTAAGAAAACCACCAGCAGCATTGGGGTATACTGTAGAAGATGATCCTTGGAACCCATTGTTTGGTTGGACTTGATGGTGAAACCCTCCTCCCATTCCATTGGAGTTACTATTGCCTCCTAAAGCAGCAGCAAGATTGCTATTTCCCACATTTCCTGGAAAGCCAGCAAGATTTATCAAGGAACCTATGTCATTTCCCCTTTTGGCCTCCCCAGTATTGATGTTTACATTGCCACCCAAATGGGCATTGTTCAGTTTCAGTGCTGCTGCCATTGCTTTCTGATCTACTCCAATTCCACCACTAGGATTCCCCTTCATTCCCATGTTCTGATTTGGGTTTCCTTTCTTTCCACCATTACCATTTCCATTTCCACCATTATTGGTGATTTTGGCATTGTTGGGAACTGCAAGACCCTTCCTTGCATTGTTTAGATCAATCCCTTGTTGCCTGAGCAAACCCATTTTCTCTTTCAGAAATTGGAGTTCCTCCTCTGCAAATTCTTCATCATCAAAATCATCATCATCAAGGTCATCATCAGCATCCATTTCAGCCATGAGATTTGGGAACTTGTGCTGGTTTTTCAAAGCCTCAAGGCCCTTGAACATATTTTGATTTTGTTGTTGGCCCTTCTTGTTGGTTTTGTCATCTTTGATGCAGCTGGCCTTCTGCTTCTGGTTTTGATGGTTCGTTTTGTTGTTTGACCATAGCTCAGCATGCTTACCGGCTCTGACCAACTTCTTGATCAAAGTTGCTGCATCTACACTTCCTGAAACTGTCACTTTCTGTTGCTCTGCATCTATGCCCACTTGGTAAACACCTGTTCAACAGAAAGAATTAAAGAAAAAGAAACAAGAACATACGAAAACTTGAGGCAGAAAAAAGATCAAAGTGAAAAGGAAACAAGCCATAAAAAGAAACAAAAAAGGAAAAGGTGAAGCAGCAAAAAGATCTAAACTTTTTTGACTAACAAGACTTCTCCCCAAAGCTTCAAAGTTAAGGCATGTTTACAAAAAAGACAGCATAACCATGTCTCAAAAGGCAGTGGCTTGCTAAGAAACTCACACTTATAAACTTGTCAAATACAAATTTTCCTAAATTTCGACCAAACCAGATGATCCCAAACTGAAAAGTTTGTGAAGGCCTCATTAAGAAAAGCAGTAAACCTTGAGCATGAAAAAGCCAATGAAGTAAAGAAACAGGGCAAAAACAGGAGATTATGAGCACAAATACAGAAAAAGAATGCAAAGTTACAGTCAATCATCACTGCAAGAAATCATAACTGGAAAGCAAAAATATGATACAATAATGAAGGGAAGGTTGAATAGAAACAATGTACCTTCAATTCTCTGCAGGAGTTTCTTGACTTTCTGCTTACACCCATCACAGTGTATGTTCACTCTGAGTACCCAAGTCTGTGAAACAGTAAAACAAAACAAACATCAGAAGGCAAGCAAAAACCAACAAAAAGCAAGATTTATAATGAAAAGCCCACTTATTACATACATCATTAGACAGGCTGATCAAATACAAACAGAACGCGGGTCTTTTATCAAAAAGAAAGGGAGGAAAACCTGGATCTTGAGGAGCTTAAAGTCTTCATCTTTAGTCATTTCTTGAGTGCTGTTTGGGAAGAGGGGGGAACTAGTGCTGCTATAAATGCTGCTACAAAAGGAGAAGAATAGAAGGAACAAGTGCCCACTAGTGGGAGGTGTAAAAGGGAGTTGTTGAACTTGATTTCATAAACTTGCTCAGTTATTACACTACCCCAACAGATATTCCTCACTCTTCTCTCTCTTCTTGATATCTATTCGGGTACATATAGCTCCAAAAGCACACATATAGGTCCAAAAGCACATGGGCTTTGTAAGCATTAATTATAAAGAGAAAAATGTGGAGACAATGCAACTACAAAGTAGATGCCAGGACAAAGTAAAGAAGTCACAGAAATGGGGGATATTGAAAATCAGGAGAGCAGAAAGATGGGGGCTGGGGGTTGCTCTGATTACTGAAGTGATGTGATTTCACTTTAAGTAGTGAAAATTTGAGAAAGAGGAGATTAAAAGAGGAAAAAAAAAACAGCGACTTGACAGGCCGACTTCCATCTCTGGCTCTGTCACGTGCTGTTGCGTTATCCGCCCTCCATTCATTTCTCGTGAAGAACAACTTCTCACGGAATTTGAGACTAGTTTTCAAAGGGAAAAAAAAAAAAAAGGAGAGTTTCATCCACGTTATTCGTGAAGATGTTTGTGCTCAACTTGAATTTATGAAGCATAGACTTCTTAAGCTTTATTAAGCAAGTTGTGAGCTCTTGTAAGTTTAGATCATCTTTTGTATTTTAGATGGACTCTTGATAGAAAGGTATTTACTGGCTTGAATTTATCGCGACCTCATGAAATGCCTATGTGGTTTATGGTGCTTGTTTGAATATTTATCGGGGAGAAGGTGCAGACTCAAGTACCCTTTGAAGATGAGACATGCTCTGCTGGTCAAGCACTTTTACGACAAGGTTTTGATGTGTAACTTTTACCATAACATTTGTTCGAGTTAGAATACTCACATGGCATCTATTGTAACATAGTCTGTGGCATTTATATAAGGGCTTATCAAGATTCAACCCAAATATTTTGCCAGATCTTAAGCATTTAATTCTTCAGGTCTTGCTTTTGTTGTTTTATGGCATTTATGCACTCAATAATCAGAAATTAACTTTGATATGAAAAGATGTATTTAGCATGTCAAATTATTCTTTTGTGATCCCTTCATACTAGCCGAGTCAAGCTTTGTTGGTGTGCATATAAGTTTGATGAGAAAAGTGCAAATATCGGTTAGAGCTTGAGGGGAACACGAGTTAAACAACTCCTTAATGAGCCGAGTACTCATTCCATTGTTGCTCGGATTATGAGTTAGAGAGCATGGCAGGTGGCGTAATGCTGTCAATGTTAGCCTTAGGGCTCTGGGGTCTCGGCTTAATCTTGTCTCAAGGATAACAACACATTATTTATGTTATCAATGTGTGTTCTAAGTGTGCACTTCATGGATATAAGGTTAACTAGCATAAACGCACATCAGACGATGATTGATGATGAAGAATCATAAGGAAAGATGACAAAAGAGCTTGAATACAAGGTTATGAGCCGGTGACTTTAGAATAATTCATTCTTTGACGTTTCTTGCATCTTGTACCCATGGTTGAAATGCCCTTCTCATTCATAGAGCTTCATCCTTAAGCAGCAGATTGACTTATTTACCTTATCAAGACAACTGAACCTACAACCATGAAACTAAAATACAAAGTTAACCCGAAAAGCATCCAAGCTTATCAGTCTAGAGGATGACAAGTTAACATCTCCGACCTCATTAACAGATCCATGTGGCCACAAAGATGTTCAAAGTTGGATTAACAAAATCAAGTAATGAAAACATTTCAAAACAATAAAAACCAAGATGCTAGGAGCTATAATGAGAATCTGAAAACAAATTGGAAGCACAATCTTAAGAAGAAAGCAAGGGAGGCCTTGAAAAGATCTTGAAGAGCTTTGACGAAGATGGAACGCTAGAGAATCCTGATAAAATGATGATTATAACGACTATGCATGAAAACATGTTTAATATGCTCATCGTGATGGAAATCGAAGAGATAATAAAAAGATTGGTCCATAGGTTGCCAAAACATGAAGATGAAAATTATTGGGGCAATGTTGGAGCTTAACTTGCTATTCTCTAGGATTAATCAAAAGCCAAGTTTTATATCAACGCAAAGATCACTTTATTAGCTTTTCAACAACTTAAATGATGCATCACCCGATAATCTATAAGAAGAAAAGTAAATATAAGAAAGGGGTGTGAAGATGAAATTTTCTACTCATGTGACTACTAAAGTTGCAATTGATCCATTAACCGCAATCGATGTCTTCTGGACTTATAGGCTGCAACTAGTTACTCGATAATTGTAACCAATTTTAGCCATTAGAGACAAAAACTTTTCACATGTTACCATCCCCCATCAACATGCCCCCCTCCACAAACAGCTAGTTTGGCCATCTTTACTATTTATACACAGCTTGGGGTCATTTTTAAGTATGGCAAATAATGTAAAAATCAAGTCGGCAACCTTTAGATACCCATCATGATTATTACTCATTTATCCCTGGTCTTTAAACATCGAGTTTAGTATGGAGATCATTCGGGAGAACTTGTGTATTGATATCGTTCAAAATTGAAAGTTAGTCATCAAAGTGAGTTCTTGATCTATTCATTAATTATGTTTACGTCCTTCCATGACACTTTCTTTTAAAATGTTGGGGGTAATTATGTCACTACTACCAATAATTTAAACCTCAAGTTTCTTTATTTTCTCTTTCTCATTACTATTGATGCCACTGCCACCACCACCATACTCGCCAACAAACCAACCACTATCGGATCACCACAACTCTCCAAACTCTAGCAATTACCCCACCGATCACTACTACCCACAGCCCTGGCACCCCCAAGCCACCGACTTCCTGGCCTAATCAACCCTACACCCACGACAACCACTTCATCCCATGACTGACAGATCTATTAACCCCCCAAAGATTGTCATCACCTCGTCAACTTTACACTACATTACCACCTCGCCAACATCACCTATCACCCAAAGAGTTGTTACCCACCATTACTAATCACCCAAAGAGCTCACCATGTCGTCAATTTTGCACTTTGTCATGGCCTTACCCTACGACTGCCAAATCTGCTACCAACCACCACCAATAACCCTAAAAAGTCGCTCTTTAGGTGATTGTGGTGGTGGGTAACAAATCTGGCAGTCTTGGGGCAAGGTGGTGACAAGTTACAAATTTAACGAGGCGGTGATCACTACAAGAAAAAACCCTTACGCCGGCGGCCGGAAAACGCCGGCATAGGCACAAGAACCGTCGCCATAGATTAAGCCAGCACCACAAGAGCACCGCCTTTAGTAGCGTTGCGGTAGACATATGCCGGCGATCGAATGACTCTATACCGGCGGTCAAACGCCGGCATTTCTGTCCCCTAATCCAATTCCTAATGCCCCTTTTGCCGGCAGTTGCTATCTAAGCCGGCGGTCATTAGGCGCCGCCATTGATAAATATTTTTAATTTAAACAATGAATTAAATTATTTTTGGCAACAGGCTGACCGCTGCTTTAGACTTTTTTAAGATTCTTTTTTCATCTAAGCAGGCGTCCATAGGCTTTTTTAAGATTCTTTTTTCATCTAAGCCAGCAGTAATGGATGCCGTAATAGCTATTCTTTAAAATTTTAAATGTATAACTAAATTATTTTTGGGAACAGTGGTTAGCGCCGCTATTAGCTTTTTTTAGATATTTTTCCCGGCGCCACCAACCGCCTCCATAAATATCTATTTTTATGCAATTTATATATAAAAAAGAACCTACACAAAACCAAGATTGAAGTAGAAGAACAAATCACATTTATTACACCATTAACAATATTTTCAAGATCCATCATTCATAATTCAAGAAATCTAATACATCCAGATAAAATGCATCTTGAGCTCTCATACAACTTCAAATTTTTTAAGAGAACCATCATTGACCCTATAGCAGCTTGTTTAAACACTAGACAAATCCCACGCAGTCAAAAAATTATCAAGATCTTGCACATCATCAATGGTAACTCCCAAGTCTGGCATCTCTACGTCCATTTGCATTTGCATCCATGACAACCTATGACAAAGAAAAAATTGCTCATTATGCAAAAAAAACACTTCAGGCTCAACAATATAATTATGCTAGCGAAGACTAGACGTCATGACCTGGAAAAGCAGCCTCTAAACTATGGCAATTGGATTTTGCTTAAGGGGTGTGGGTTACTGGACTACACCCTGCCACCTTTAATCAGTAGGATGGTTGGATTTTAATGTTTTCCCTTTGCATTTTCGTTCTCAAGGATGGATATCCGACAATAAAAAAAATTAATGAAAAGAATCCTAATTCAATCACTTTTGGAGTAGAATCATACAAAGAATTGTAGCAAAGAAACCAAACCTGCCAACTTTGTAATTACATAACCGAACTCTTCAGATTAAACTGATTAGACAAGAAACTAGGAGCAGGACAGTTTGAGACACACAACCATAGACAAAAGTTGCAACTTATAATATCCTTGTTCAACTAAAATTTGATTAAACAATATTCTTTAGCAAAACAGACAGCACACAGCATAGTGTGCGTACAGCATAGAGGCATAGTGTGCGACACAACAAGAGATGTAGCAAAGACACCACTTCTAAGGAGGGAATTCAAGTCTACAACATATATCTAATGAAGCAAAAATGGTACATATTGTGCAAGTCAAGGCAGTTATGCAAGTAATGAAGTAGAAATGGAACCTGAAAAGTAGAACATGGGCATTCGGTTGTGGACCACTGGCAAATAAGATGATTGATGGTTTCCTGCATTGAGGCTATTGTTGCCTTGAATTCACCCATCTCTTTCAGTTGAGCTTCAAGAGAATTCACCTTTTCAGTTAGTGCCTTCTCTTTATTGAAAAAATACCTTAACATTATCGGACCAATTCTAAGTGATTTGGCTGATGTAAATTACGTTTCCTAACCCAAATGATCACTCAAGAAACATAAATCGTTTAAGAATTGTATCATAATTTTATAGTAACATATATGAACTATTCTGCCACGTCCTAGTGCCTCCACTATGGACGTGGCAGGGTCAAACATGGTGGCCTCTATACCATTATTTATACATTTCTTCGACGCTATTGACAACATAAATGAAGCATGCAAAATAATTACACCTTGAGATTTTGTCTTCATACACCTTTGGGGACCAAAATGATTACAAAAGATCAAATCCTTTTTCTAACTTTGTTTAGAAAGATGCACAATCGAATCATCTCTTTCAAGCCATAAATTTCAGCAAGGTTACTGTCCAAGTGAATCAATAAGTGCCTACTTATAAAAATAAAAAAAGCAATACCAGCCAAGCGAGAAAACCCTGCGATTCATCAACAAAGGGAAAGTTTCAAAGATCAAGAGCTTAGGCAGGCAGGGCATTTCCAGTTATCAGGAGGGGCTCCGTGGGTTTCTTTTTTTCTTTTTCCATTGAAATTGGGTATGAGGTTAGCCAAGAAGAACTTTATTTAAATAAAGTTCTTTTTTTGCAAGTTATGTGCAGCTAGAGATCAACTTTACATGTAACACAACGGGATACCTTAGAGGCTGCTTCTAGATGAGCAACATCCTTATCAAAGTCCAGCAACTCGGGCAGTTTCTCAGCAAGGAGAAAATTAATATGAGATAGAAAATAACCAAGGCATCACATGAGTTGAGTACCAAAACAAAACTTTAAAGGATAAATTCCAAAAAAGAAATAACGTAACATATAGACAGGGGAGAAAAAACAAACTATGGAGCAATGAAAAGAAATTAGATAAATCGTCTTCAAAAACCAACGTCTGAATAAGCTCATACAGTCCTAAAGCATCACATTCACTATATAGTGATCAATTCCTGAATTATACACAATCTATTACAAAAGCTCTGTAACAACTTCCCACATTAACATAAGCCGATGCAAAAATTCCTCAAGAATGTTTCTACAGTCGATCATTCAAGTATACATGATGTCGACTCTAGGGCGTAAAGAAATTTCGTAACATCCTCCTATATGATCAAGTACTGAATTCGCCCTTGTGAGATCAGATAATACATCGTCGTGAAGAATAGAGGTGTGACAAGACAATTGCAATCTGTGATGCAAACTTACATCATCATAACCAACAAACGACCACACAAAAGAAAACAAAGGGTTCATGCAAATTAAGTCCACATATAGTCATATGTTAGCATTGCCAGTGGTTCAGTCATGTCAATTAATATCTAACATAATAAAGGGGCAAACATTTGCAGATAGCTTCCCCAGTCAAGAATGTCATTAATGCAATAAGAGATAACAGAACCAAAAAGGAAACCAGAATCAAGAGAGTGGAGAGAGAGAGTTTTTTCAAGATGAAATTAAGAAAAACCAAAGCATAATGAACCCTAGCCATATTAAACCAAAGAAAATTCACGAAAAGAAAACAATCAAAACCAAAGCAAATTCCTGAAAAGAGATAATCATGAACCCTAACCTAATCAAATCAAACCAAATCAATTTCTAAAAAGAGAATCAAAATTTAAAAAATTATAGAACACAAAATTATTGGTTTATACTGTTGAAAATCATTAATTGAGAATGGGTAGAGATAGGCACATACTGGATTTGGATGAAACATCTGTAATTCGACTCGCCCACAGTGAAACGTGAGAATCTGTTAGGCAAAAGAAAGAGAAAAAGTGAGAGGAAGATTTCACATTTTTAAATTAAATGGTTGGAGACTTGGAGCAACATCAAAAGCCTCAATCGCCAAATGAAACTAGTGTAAGAGGTTCCCCATTGACGTTGTAGTACGGTTCCCGTTACACAAGAGGGGCACTAGCAGTTAAACATGGGTGACTCTCTCATTAGTTTGTCTACTTCCTCCTTTTCTATATACATCCTTATCTTTATTGTAAAACCATGACCACTGCAAAGAGGTTGCTACAAACCCTTTAAGACATTTGATTTCCAAAAATTTTACATTTCGAATGTGAAATTTTTAGAAATATTAATATGTATGTAAACAATAATATTTCTAGCATTCAAATATTCAAACCGATAAAGTTAAATTGAAGATAAATGTGTTCATAGGCCCTCCTCCTTTTATCCGGGCTTGGGACCGGCTGCTTGTAAACAAACAGGCGAAGTTACCTATTTTTTTTATATATATGAAAAAATATATATCTTGTTTCTAAAAAAACTATATTTTGTGAAAATTTTTATTCTTAAAACTTGAGAAAAGGAAAATAAAAAGAAATTACCTAATCATCCGGAAGTACTTCAATATCCGAGTCACTGCTCTTCCTATCATCAATCGGTTTATCTTGCTCGCGGTATTTCGCATCAAGATAATCCTTCCAACATACACATAGCTCGAGCGACTCGGGGTTAAGACGACTCCTCCTGTCATCCAAAACCCTCCCGCTCGCTGAAAATGCCGACTCTGAAGCAACCGTGGAGGCTTGCACTGGCAGTACATCCCGTGCAATTTGGGATAAAGTTTTATACATGTTTTGATTTTGTTTCCAAAAATTTAACAAATTAAAATTAACCTGTTCTTGCATTGATAAATCAGAATAATGATCAGTATTTGAATATACACCAATCTCATTAAAAGAGGAAAAAGTAGACGAACCTGCCGAATTAGAAGTACCTTCACCTGGTAGTTGTCTTGCTACTAGATGTTCAAAGCCCTTAAGGTATGGCGCATAATACCTCTCAGCAGTCGATGATGAAGCTCGCCCGCGCACGTCAGCAGAATTACGATAGAGGTTGAACAATTCCTCAAATGTCTTGCTCACTTTCGCTGTGAGTTGGTTGTATCCTCTACTGTGTAGCACATTAATTTCGATATCTCTTGTATCGAGACGTTCACGCCATGCAACTTTAACCTAGGATCTAAACAAGTAGCCACAGTAAAAATAACAGGCAGTTCACTCCAATATTTATTAAACTTTTTATCCATCACTTTTACTATTTCCCTAAAGGGTCCTATATATCTCCATTTTGTTAACATTGTAGCCATCTTGAGAATTTCTATTACAGCGAGAGGAGAGGTGGGATAGTACGTACCAGACAATAAATTGGTAGACGTGTAAAATACCTCCAAAAATTCAGCTAGGTATGTGGCCATCTGCCATTCCTCTTGAGTTGGCAAGCCGGCTGGGAACAAGGTTAGTAGAAAATGCGTATAGACTTCTCTGTATGCCAGAATGTGTAAAAGCATATGGTATGTAGAGTTCCACCTGTGGACCACATCTGTAACTGCTCTCCTGCGAGGCATATTATATTGACACACAACGTTTTAAATTGTTGTGTTCTCGGACTCGAACTATTAACATACGCTGTCATACCCCTCATTTTGACAAGAATATCTCCTGCAGCAGCTAAACCATCTTGAACAATTAAATTAATTATATGACAAACACAACGAACATGAAATAATTTACCAGAAAGTACAGGTTTGAGGCTCTCCTTTAAAGCATCAACAGCAGCTGTATTGTTAGAAGCATTATCAAAACTAATACTCATAATCTTATTCTTTAATTTAAACGTGGTACATGCTTTTAATATAATAGTAGCAATGTTCATTCCATCATGCGGAAAAGGAAAGAGCTCGAAAGCGATGATTCTCTTGTGCATAATCCAATCTGCATCAATCCAATGGGCCGTCACACAAGTATAACTAACAAAAGTAAACGGAGATTGCCAAATATCAGAAGTAAGACTAACTTTACCGTCAAATTTATCGAAATAATCGATCAGGCGTGCTTTAGCAGCATTATACTGTCGGAGTGCATCGGATCTAGTTGTGTTTCTATGAACCTTTTTGTACAAAGGTTGAACGTATGTGTTCATATATCTAGAGTGCTTAGCATTATCGGCAAAAGAAAAGGCTTGTTCATCGTGAATAACAAATTCAGCGAGACCGTCTCTTTGCTCTCGCTGATTATAAACAAATAACTTACCGTCAAAAGATAACTGCGTTTGGGTAGGTTCGACGTGGCCTTGTCGAGGTGCACACTGAGGGTAATGCCTGTTAAGATGTCCATTACCACTACCAGACGAAAATAATTTAGCACAGTACTTACATCGAGCTTTTCGGATGCCGTCCACCGTAACTTCATCAAAATGATTCCAACACTCGGCTTTCTTTTTTTTCACCTTTTGGACTTCTGGCTCATTACCGGAGGCATTGCTCGGCCCTTCTTCATCATGACCGGCATAGGTTAAGATTATGCCACGGAGTAGTAGCTTCGCCAACCGAGCTGCGTCCTTGACTATAATGCGGGGGGTCTTGTGAAGGCGTGTATTCAATATCTGGAATGTTTTGATTGAACTCCCAATTGGCTTGGGTATCTATCATACAGCCTACTCATTCGTCCAGGAACGAATGGTTGTGGTGGTGCTTGGATTGGTGTTTGTGATGGCCGTGGTGCTGGCGCTTGTGCTGGTGGTGGTGCTTGACCTGATGATGATGTTTTTCGTGATGATGATCCACGCCTTAATTTCTTCAGTAATCCAGCCATATTTGACGCTAAACTTTTTTATTAGATTGAAAAAATAAAACTAGAGCAGTAATAAGTAATTAGAAATAACAATTAAAAGAATTGAAGAGTAACTAATGAATAAGAGTAATTAGTAATTCAAAATTGGAGAGAGTTAGTAATTAAAAATAATTTGTAATAGTAATTAATAAATAAGAATTCACTAATTACTAATTAGTAAACAAAATAATTAAAGAGTAACAAATGAATAAGAGGAATAGTTAGTAATTAGTAAACATGAGTAGTAATTAGCAAAAATACTAATTAATAAGCAAGAGTAGTAATTGGAGAGGAAAATAGTAGCAAAGCTTGTAGAAATGTAGAATGTTTAGATAAGAGAGAGTAAGAAGATTGGTGTGAAAAATTAGAAAGAAAGGTGTGAATTTATAGATTTTTCAAACTTCACAAAAGACCAAAATACCCCTAACAACTATCCGTTTATAGTTGTTGGGGAGGGTAAAAGTGTAAAAAACCTTAAAAGATTTAAAAAAGTTAACTTTGACCAAAATACCCCCCAAACTAGCCGTTATATAGTTGTTGAGGGGGTAAAAGTGAAAATTTTTGAATTAGTGGGGAATATAGCCGTTGGGGGGGGGGGGGACAAAAATTTGAAAAAAGTGGGCAGCGCAGAATTTGGGCCAATTTAGGGCTAGATCCGGGCCAGTTTCGGGCCAGGGCTTTTTTTGGGCCTTTTTAGGGGAGGCCGGGCCATTTTTTCTGAAACCTTGGCTTAGTCCAAGCCCAGGTCCAAGGCCCTAAATAGGCGGGCCTACACTGTTCATAACCGGGCTTGGGTCGGCCCGGGCTTTTTTCGGGCCACAACGGGCTGGGCCGCGGGCCAACCGGCCCAATTGACATCTCTACTTAAAGTATCACCCCAATACCTTAAGGACCCAACTTTTGAAAACTTCCAAATGTATACCTAAAATACCATTTTTGAACCAATTTAGGCCCCGTTTGACACTCTTTTTTTCCCTCTTTTTTTTTCAGTTTTAAAAACTGAAAAAAGGAGCGTTTGGTAACCATTTTTTTTTCAATTTAAAAAACCAGTTTTTAAACTGCAGAGTAAAAAAAAAACTCCAAAAACTGGTTTTTTTTTTCACTTTTGGTTTTTTTTTTTCGACCACCACCACCACCCTCCCACCGCCGGCAGCCACCTCAGGCGACCACCGCCGGAGACTGCCGGCCGCCGGCAGCCACCTCCGGCCACCGGCGACCACCGCCGGAGACTGCCGACAACCACCTCCGGCCGCCGGCGACCACCGGCAGCCACCTCCGGCCGCCGGCAGCCACCGCCGGAGACTGTCGGCAGCCATCTCCGGCCGCCGGCGACCACCGCCGGAGACTGCCGGCAGCCACCTCCGGCCGCCGGAGACTGCCGACAACCACCTCCGACCGCCGGCGCCCACCGGCAGCCACCGCCGGAGACTGTCGCCAGCCATCTCCGGCCGCCGGCGACCACCGCCGGAGACTGCCGGCAGCCACCTCCGGCTGCCGGCCGCCGGCGACCACCGCCGGAGACGGCCGGCAGCTACCTCCGGCCGCCGGCCACCACCGCCGGTGACTGCCGGCAGCCACCTCCGGCCGCCGGCCACCACCGCCGGAGACTGCCGGCAGCTACCTCCGGCCGCCGGCCACCACCGCCGGTGACTGCCGGCAGCCACCTCCGGCCGTCGGCCACCACCACCACCACCACCGTCGACCACCGCTACGCCCCACCACCGCCACCGCAAACCACCAAAAAAAAAAGTCAAAATAAAAAGGGTTACCAAACACCAAAAAAAAAAGGGGTTATCAAACACCCACTTGTTTTTATAAAAAAAAAAAATTAAGCTGCTCTTTAAAAAACTGCTCTTTAAAAACTGAAAACCAAAAAAAAAATTTTGTCAAACGAAGCCTTATAGTCTTGCCGCTAACGGATTATGGAAACTGTTAAAACTTCAAATGGTACTACTGTCTTCTATAAAAAAAGGGTTCATAAGACAGATCCACTAGCCATTTTTTTCTAGTTGATCGGTCCATGTCATCAAATGACATGGAATGAAACTCTCTCTCTCTCTCTCACACACACACACACACACAAACATAAATAGAAACACATACAACCCCACCCCCAACACACCGTAACACACAAAGAGGACCCAGGCACCCTGTAACACAGAAATACACCCCCGTAACACACACAGAACCCATGCACATAGAGAACCACACATACACCCCCACACCCCCACCCACACACAGACACCCCCAAACAAATAATACCTGCACTTAGTATCCAACAACTTTACCACCACCACAACACCAAACAGTCCATGTTAACACATCACCAATAATTTTCACAAATTATATCCAAACCCCCACATAATTCTGCAATTTTGATAAGCAAAAATGCAAAAATAACTTAAAAAACACAAAGATATACCTCGAATCCCTCCAACAAGTTATCAAATTTCTAAAAACTGGAATTTTAAAATAGAACATGGTAAATTGCGCTGGGCAAGAAGAAGATAGGGTAAATGGGACTGTTAAATTCATTTGAGCCTGACCAACCACTTATAAGGCTGGTGTTGGTGTGTATGATGGTGGACGTGGGTGGATGTAGTGGTTGTGGGTTTGGGTTTAGGGTGGTTGATGGTGGTTGTGGGTTCAGGTTTTGGTTTTAGACGATTGGTTAGGTACAAGCTACGCGACAGAGGTGATGAGGGTAGGTTGTGGAAGGGACAAGGGGTCATGAGAGCGGGGAAAGGAGGAAGAGACGAAGAAGACAAAGGACTATGACATGGACAACTTTCATAAAGACAGTCATCCCTTAGACTTTTTAACAGCTTTCCACCTTTCGCTCGTGACAGGACTGATTTGGTTCAAAAATGGTACTTTCAATACTCATTTGATATTTTAAAGTGTTGCATCTTTAAGTTGTACCAGGATGATACTTTAAGGTACAGATTTGAAATTAGCCCAAATTTTATGTACATAATTTTGTTTATATAAAAGTTGGACGGGCTGCATGTGAGGAAAATTTTTTGGGCCAATCAATAATATGGGATGGGCAAGCCTTTAGAAATGTTTGTCCATGCCAAACCCATATTATTGCGGGCCTGAAATGTTGTGCTCGTGTTAACCGCGGTCTTTCTAAAAGAAAGCTCACGCCTATATTTCTAAGGCCTGCGTGAGTTACCTAACCCAAGTTGTACCCCTTAAAGGAACTAAATCCCATGTTTGATTTTATTTTAAAGCCATCATTTCCTCCTCCTAGTTAGTTGTTCACCGGCTAGAATATGATAAGCCTTATGAGAGAGACACCGTAAGAGAATATGACAAGAAAGTAGTAACAAAAGAATGAAAAGTAGGTGACACGACATAATAAGACACAAAAGAGGAAATAAGATCTCGAGTGAAGCCACATTGACCTTTTTCTACTAGTTATCGGAAAGTTTAAGCTAGAAGACGCACCATGAGCAGAATCTATAGAGAATGGGACACTAAATACAACAATTAGAGTCATGAGCAGAAGGTGCTCATATGTAATGAGAGGAAATCTAAGTAATTCTCAGTCATGAGAACAATGTCTTAGAAGAGTAGACATCATTTGGAAGTAACATGAGAAGCGACGTATACGAGAAGATCATCATCCAAATATCTTGCCAAGTGAGATTGAAGGTAGTAAGGAGTAGAATCGAAGAAGGTTACATCGAACAAAGCATGAAACCTGTCCAATTTGGATGAGTAACAATAATATCCGCAAAGCATGAAACCTACCCAATTTAGATGAGTAATTTAGATGAGTAACAATAATATCCTTTTTGGTTGCAAGAGTAATAGACTAGGAAGATACACTTTATATCCTTCGGATCTAATTTATATTTTATACACATAA
Source organism: Escallonia herrerae (assembly GCA_033070095.1). Lineage (NCBI taxonomy): Eukaryota > Viridiplantae > Streptophyta > Magnoliopsida > Escalloniales > Escalloniaceae > Escallonia > Escallonia herrerae. Next base: position 715,385 of record JAVXUP010000119.1, read on the forward strand.
AGACGATGATGGCGAATAAAGAACACACAACCAAGAATACGAAGAGACAAAGGAAACAAATAATTGTGATACAAATGGAACAGAATGGGGTACTTTTCCATATAGTTGGATGTTTAAGTATCTGCACAAAATAGTTTTTTTGAATATTCATATCAAACATCAAGCATCCTGCAACTTCCATTGAATATGTCTGTTTTTCCATTTTGCTACCCATTTTGTTGAGGGATGTTTACGCTGGAGAACCGATGGAACATACCTTGCTGAGTCATTTAGTCTTGAATGGAGCATGATAATACTTGCGAGCATCGGCACATTTAACCAATGTTCTCAAAGGGGTTCCTTTTCTATGACCCTCAGTCTAATTAACTGATCAACAAAAAATAGGGCATTTTGATAAAGTAATCTCTTTAGCAGGTACCTGCCTTTCTGATTGAACAACTCCCATTGTTGCAATCAAAATTTAACTACATAATCTTTTGTATTAACCTATCATTACATCAAGTCATCAAGAGGGATTGCTATGAATCTGACTTAATTGCTTCGCTCTTAGTACGCATAGAGGGATACTTCGGTTCAAACAAGTTAAAATAGAGTTTGATATATATATATATATATATATATATATATATATATACACACACACACACACACACGAAAAAATGATGTATCATTTGACGAGAAATTAGTATCTCATGTAAGGAGAAATTGATATCTAGCGAATGTACTTTACAGGTGGGGCCAATGTCACTCCCACCGGGGGGAGCAGCGGCAGGACAAGTCAGGTTACATTTACGAGAATGAATTTATATCTTCTGTGCAGGCCAAGGCCAATGCCAATGCCAAGCCGAAGTGTTTTATACATTCACATGAGCTGTTGCTTACTGCTAGAGAAGTCACCCATTAGTTTTCCCCTTCCTTTTTGGAAGGAGTTAAATTTCACTTCTTTACTACTAAAAGAAGTATTAGTAAAGTTTTTGAATCTTTTATAGAGACAGTGGGTCTAATATTTTAGTAACACAATGTGTGAATTCAGTCTAACCAACGTCATAATGCACCACTTTATTCTATTGCATCAAGACATAGTTATTAAATGTACACCTTTTCGTCATTAAAGAGAACAATTTGTCGTTACTATACCTTTTAATGATAAAGAGGTCTAAATAAGTTTAACAAAATGTATATAAATTTTGTAAATTCAAGCTTCCAAACTATCAAAGCATGCGTCCTGCCTCTCTTCACAAATGCTCAGCTTCAGCTTGGCCCTTTACTTCAGAGCTAAAAAGTTTTTGTAAACTTGGGCATAAAGCACCAAGTAAAGTGAAAAAGTCTCTGCAAGGCTAGGGTTAGGTGCATCATCACTTTGGTCCCAACACCTGCAGGTCTCTGAACATGCTGTCCCAAACAAGCCCTTTTCCCCCAACTTTGCCTTGCTTATTGTTCAAGCCTCCTACTTTCAACGGGGTCATAATTACCCTAAACTGTCAGTCACGTTTGTCCAATTTACAGTTCCCAATAGTTCTAAAGGGAAGGGTTATCTTTGTCTGAGATGGCAATGGCATGTTTGGATGCTGGACTGAGATGATGATCAAGACGTGCACTGAATGCCTCGACAATTTTTGATTGTGATCTTGGATCAACCCTCGCAGTTGCTCTGGGGGGAACTGTTTCCGTCGAGAATTAATTGGAAGTTGAACAGTGGAATGGGCTTTCTAAAGAGCCATCTTCCCTGAGCAGGGCATGCTTCACACCCTTTACGTGCCAAAACAAGAAAGAAAACAAACTTGTTCAATTTTTTTGGAGCTAATTATACTTATGTCCTTCAGGTTAGGGGGTAATTACAGTTAAGGACACAAAATTTCAAAATGTAATATTCCGTAACCAAAAGTGTTTCAAATGTATCACCCGTATCCAACCGTCAGGGTTCCGTCCAAAAAATGTAATTTTCATCATTTTGTATTTTAAAAATGACAATACTGCCCTTGTACAGTATATCCTGAATAATTTTTATAATTTTTAAATTAGGATATCAAATCTTAATTCTTTAAAATTAGGTTTTGAAACTAATTTGCAAATTAAGCTTTTAAAATTTACAAATTAAGCTTTCAAATGTCCAAATGATTTAATTAGGGTTTAAAAATCAACCCTAATTTAAAAGTTAGGGTTTTGAAACCTTAAAATTAGGGTTTCAGAACCCTAATTTTGAAATTAGGGTTTCTCTTATCGGAATCTTGTCGCCGGCAGTCCCAGCTCCCTCCCTCGACCCATGTCGCCGGTAACCCAAGCCCCCTCCCCTCCCCCAAACCCACATCGTCATTGCCCTTCCCTTAGCCCCGCCTCGTCGCCGCCGTGACAGATCTTTACCTTCGCCGCAGATCTCCCATACAAGCAGAGTGGTTTCAGTCAGTGCGGTGAAGTTTCAGCCTGCAGAAAGGGGGTATCGTGGCGATAAAATAGCGCAGTTGCTGATCCGGGGTGGGCAGTGACGGGGAAGGGAGAGGCAGGCAGGGTGCGACGCCGGGGAAGGGGAGGAAAACGGGGTTGGCGGGTGACGGGGAAGGGGGAGGTAGGCGGTGACGAGGAAGGGGGAGGCAGGTGGGGTACTGCGCCAAGGAAAAGGAGGAAGAAGGGGTGGGTGGGTGACGGGGAAGGGGGAGGTAGGCGGTGACGGGGTGACGAGGAAGGGGGAGGCAAGTGGGGTGCGACGCCAGGGAAGGGGAGGAAGAAGGGGTGGGTGGGTGACGGGGAAGGGGGATGCAGATGGAGTGGGTGGGGGTTGGGGGGGTGGGGGGTTAAGAGTAAAGTAAAGATGAAGTATTCTTTTTTTTTTTTAACGAAGTAATGGCATTAAAAAAAATAAGGTTCCAACTCAGGGGTAATACAGTCTTTTCATTAAAACCGTTAAGATTTTTAGGGTTCCGTTTGGTCAATGGACACAAGTGTAATTTGTCCAAACTATTGTCCTTACTTGTAATTACCCCAAAACCTAAAGGACATAAGTGTAATTAACCCATTTTTTTTATTTTATTTTGAGTTGTAAAAATCACGTGATCTGGTAAGAGGAAATAATTGAAAAGGCACGTAAAGCAAAGTGACTGTATTTCTATTGTTTTCTAACGAGTAATCCTACTGTATCTCCATTGTTTTATAAATTGTACATTTATGTGCATAAAAAGTAGAATTAAAGTGTCATTAATCGTAAGAAGCGCCGCTAAGCCCGCCCTTTATGTTATTTTTTTTTATTTCTTTGATGAAGTGGCACTTTCATTCAATACAAAAGTTGGTACATTTTTCTTAGAATCAGCATGCCCAACCTTCCCGTGGCGTGAAATTATGTGATAACTTCCAAGTTGTCTCCTTCCACCATAATCTTTGAGCAATCCATTTGAATTCCAAGCTCTAATACCTCCCTAGCTGCAACACATATTAGGTAAACAAAAAAAATTACATGTATATTATAGGGCAAAAAGAAATAACCCCTTTTGACTAACATAGAGAGAAGGTTGGAAGTTGTACCATAAATTGTTAGAATAAAGAGGCACCATAAAACAAAGCCCTTCATCCAACAAATTTTAATAGCAAAATCTCTGAATTGCCCGAGAAAATGTAAGATAGAAAAAGTTAGAAGGAACACAAACTTATAGGACTCCTTTTTATTGCTTTATAGTACTCAAATTTTCAAAGTAACTGTTTGGCTAAATTGAATTATCTGTCTTGGCTAACATAGCGCCATGGTTGAAAGTCATAAAACATACCTTGAATAAGCAATCATAACTAATTATCTGTCTTGGCTAACATAGCGCCATGGTCGAAAGCTCGGTAGATATGAACTAAAACTAAGATAAAGACTGAATCATAACCAAACAAAAAACAACACCATTTATGAGCCACCAATCCAACTCCCAGATGCCTGTCACCATCATTGCCATGTTGCCTCGATTCTTGTGCTTCATGTCGACGCCAGAAACGCCACTTTCGCCGGTCATCCCACTGCTGTCGAGCCCGAGAGTACAGATCACCAACAGAATCTCATCAAAATCACCACAACAAATCATCAGCCGAGTCCCTCACATCCATAGCATCGCCAAACAAGACCCCATTACCAACTGAGCAAGCACCACCGAAAGCGACCTTATCGAAGACCCTGCAGACCACTATCAGGCACTAACCGATGCCACCTCTGCCTTTTCCTCAGACAAAATCAACCTAAAACAACAAACAAACATAAGGGCAAAAATCTAACAAGCTTCGATCACTACCACAAAGCCTTTTCAGAACAAAGGAGGGATGGTGGGGGAGGGGGGGAATAAACCCTAGATGAAAGGAACCCTGATATAAACTCTCCAACCCACGGCCGCACTTCACCCAACAACCCTGACGGCGAAATTAAACCCCCACCAGCAACCACCACAACTCGAACAGGTAGCTCCTCAACCCTGATCTAGCTCTTCGAGAATCCGACAACATACTCCGCAACAAAACACCAACCAATCGCCGATGCTGAAAAAAGCAAACCACAACAAATTGATTGCAACTGTCGTGACCTCGATGGCTGTCCAGCTCACCGAACCCACCGAGAGCCCAAATGAAGAAACCCTAATTCAAACAGATCTAATCTAGTCTACCACATCACCACCCATCAAGAAAACCCGCAGTGGTGATGAAAACGGATGAGACAGGGATAGGTTTGGCGGAGGAATCACTCTTTTCGCCTCTCTCAAAGGCGCTTTTTTTGAGAGAAAAATATATATTGAATAAGCATATCTAGATTTCAAAGCTTCTACTGGGCATAACAATTAGGGTAAACCTTCAAACTGTAGCACCTTAAAGGATCCTCCATCAAACTAACTTGATAGCAAATCTTAATTTATACAATTATAACTAGTGTCATAATACTGCTATTCTATCTTACAAGCGTGCCTCGTACGGTACAAAGGTGGTTTTGGTAATCTAGTTTCTTTTATATTAAAGGGCAATATAAAACAAAGGCATGGACGTTTTTCCCTATTAAAGCTTACATTCCAGTGATATATCCATCAGGGAAAAATATGGCAAGAAAACATGTTCACGTCTTTGACAGCAAAATGCCTGATAAGGTTTCATACATCCCGTGTCCAATTCTTATGTCATCTCTTAAAGAGGCATTTACAAGATCCCTAACCGATAATATTTGTTAGGGTTAATTATATATATATCCCTGAGGTTAGGACATAATTACAGTCAATGACATTAAGTTTAAAAATATAACATACCGTGACCAAACACTTTTAAAATGTATCAGACATGTCCATCCGTCAGGGATTCGTCTAAAAAGTGTATTTTTTGGCTGATGTCATCCATGCGTATTTTCTAGATGTCAAAACTACCCTTATACCACATATCTACGTATACACTGTATAAAAATTAAAAACTCTAATTTACAAAATTAGGGTTTCAAACCTAATACCAAATTAGTGTTTCAAAACCTAATTCTCTCTCTCCAAATTAAGGTTTTAATCTTATTTTTAAATTAGGATTTCTCTAATAGAAATTAAGTCTTTTTTCCCAAATCAAATTACAGATTTAAATTCTTTTTCTTCAAATTTGTGTTTTTTTATTGGATTTAATTTGAAACCCTAAGTTTATCTCTCTCTCTCTCTAACCATCATCATTTTCAGAATTTCAATGGGGCTGTCGCCCCATCACTCCAACCACCATGCCGCTGACCCTCCCTCTCCCCCCTCCACCCCCACCACACCACCCTTAGCCCAAATAGAAGTCCACTCCATCGGCCATAGTCGCGGTGCCAACTTATCTAGCCGCGACCAGGGCACTGCCAAAATCACAAAAGCAGTCGCATAACCGCGAAGGAGAAGGGGAGAAGGGAGAGGCGGCATCGGCGATCTGGGTGTGTGTGATGATGCGATAGAGGGAAGAAGAATGGGGCACTGGCGTGGTGGGGGAAAGAGGGAGGAGTGGCGACACACACCAGTGTCGCGGTTAAGATTTGCCCATAGATTCAATTCGCGATACTGGTTTCGCAATTCGATTGCATGTGCAATCAGATAAGGAGAGGGAAAGGAATCCTAACCCTAGAAACTTGATCTACAGATTGCCATGGCGAAGATAAGAGGACGAAATTCAAAGTCAAAATCCAATTTAGAGAATGAAATAACCCATTCCGAAGTATATCCTGATAGAGAAATCCTAATTTAGAAAAAAGGGTTAAACCCTAATTTAGAGAGAGAATAAAAGTTTAAAACCCTAATTAGGTCCAAAATGAATTTTAATTTTTAACTTGGGGTTTTGTATCTTTATAATGGCATTTGAAAGAAAATATCACTCAAATTCAGGGACAATGAAGTCATTTTATTGAAACCGTTAGGGTGTTTAAGATTCCGTTTTGTCAATGGACGTAAGTGTAATTTGTCCAAACTATTATCCTTACCTATAATTATATTTTAACCTCAGAAACATAGGTGTAATTAGCCCTATTTGTTATTTCACCCCTCAATTTCATCAACTCCGGCACCTATCCACCGCCACATATGCCGGCATCACCGATGGTCGGAATGAGCTCCTATCCGCCGGAGAATACATGCCCCCTCCATTTTTATTGGCTACTCCAAGTCTGTCGCCCCTTTCAATTTCGTCGCCACCTGAAGGGGAAGACATAGGGGTTTGCAGACCTGGATTGCAACGGCAACGGGCTTCATCAGCATGCAGTGGCAGATCTAGGTGGCCCTCGTGCCTAGGTCGTGATGGCTTGTACACATGCATGTGTGCATGGAAAAAGCCAGGTTAGCAATGGGATCGGGTGGTGGGATGTAATGGTGAAGGTGGAGGGGTCACAACAGAAATTAATGTATTTATCGAATTTTTGTAGTGCACTTAATCAAAGTACGCGGCAATAATGATTTAAAAAAAACACACAATAATGATTTCAAATAGCCAAATGAAACTAACAAGTTATCCAAGAAAGTGAAGAGAAAAAAAAAATCATCAGTTGCAAGGAATGAGGATGCCCTTAAGAATCTCCACTCATAGAAGTGAGACTCCACCAAACGACCAATGCAGGTCTCTCTTTATTTGAAATCTGCTTAAGGTTTCCTCCACTATCAAACATGCAATATCGAAAGTCACAATTAGAATAAAAATCATCTTCTTGGTGTCTTAAAGTATAAAAAGGACCAACGAAGATGCGTGATCTCCTGGAAAAGTAAGGATGGATGAGATTATCCAAAACAACTCAAATCCAACCTGCAATAATACGATGTTGCCAAACCATAAAGGAGACAATGAAGAATTCCTAACTCTTTTACCTCTTGTAACGTCTTGGTGTTGGAGACGGACTTCTTTGATGCTTTGTAGTTGGCATTCGACTTCTATGGTGTCGATGGGTGTCAGATAGACTTATTCACCCGTTGCAGTTTAGTAAGCAATCGAATTATAGTAACAAACTGCCAAATTAGCTCAGCACTAACTGGTACTAAAGGTATACAACTACATGACAGATTGAACCTAAAACATTCATACAAATGTGGATTAGCAACAGGAAAAAAAGGTGTGTAAAATCAGTTGCAGAATCTACATCGCCGTTCGATCTCTATGACAGGACTCCGGTGATGGGGAATTGCAGTGTCGCAGAAGAAGTTGCTCTCAATTTGACGAAGTTAAAATTGAGACTTAATTGTTCATATAAAGCAAATTGCATGTAATTAACATCTACCTTAAGAAATTTAAAATTTTGTTAATCATTTTAATACATTACAGCAGCTAAAAGTTTAGTTATTCAGGTTTGTTTCAATGTATAATAGCATTTAACTATGCAGATGAGGGGCTTCTAACAAATCGTTGACCGACATTTACAACTACTCTGAGTCACGAGTTGGCGAGGCGATCCAGGACGAGAAAATAGTAGCATCAGGATGGTCTGACGGCACGAGTGGCTCAGCTGAAGAAAATAAAATCACCAGATCTTGACAAGCACTAACATCACCACCCATCACTTGGTGAATGTTGAGGTTGAGAGCTCTATTTTGAGGGCTCAGACAGTGGAGCTGAGCCAGACGCAGCAATCTCCAAAATGATATCCTCAATTACATCAACGCCAATAATAATAATGGGGTGAGACCAGTGTTATTAAAAGCGCGCTTAGGCGCCAGGCGCAGCAAGGCTCACATAGAGCGCCTCGCCTAGGCCTAGGCGCAGCGCGTTCAAGGAGGCGCGCGCCTCGTGCGCCCAGGCGCCAAGGCGCTAGGCGCGCAGCGGGGGTGGAGGCGCCAAGCTAGGCGCCAGACTTTGTAGCCGTTGGATTTTGTTCACATGGGTGGTGGGCCGTCGATTTTCTTTTTCCTGTTTGTCTTTACCAACTCAAGACCCCCTTCTGATTCACGCCCAAGCTCTCTGTCTCTCTCGCGGTCTCTCACCGCCCAGGCTCTCTGTCTCTCTCGCGGTCTCTCACCTCGCGTCGCGACCCAAGAATCAAAGACCCAAATCAGTTCTTCGCCATCGGCCGTCGCACTCCTGTCTCTGCTTGCCGGCGCATCCCTTTTTTCCTCTGGCGTCTGCGCTCCAGTCGCTGGCCTGCAGCGCCTGCTTCAGCCGCCTGCTGCACTGCTCTTCAGTCGCCGGCACATCTCTCCTTTCCTCCGGCGTCTGCGCTCCAGTAGCTGGCCTGCAGCGCCTGCTGCCCTGCTCTTCAGTGCCCCTTCGAAAAAGTTTGGAACTTTGGTTGCTGACTTGTTAGGTAACCAGTTGGGTTTTCAAACTTGATGTTAGCTTTGAATTTTTTTTCATTTAGCACAAAAAGATTTTTGGCTGCCATTTGAACAGCAGAATTGTTTCTTGCTGATTAATATCGATAAATACTTGATAAATGTGGTTTGTATTATGAGCAGTTATGCTTGAAAAGTAGCTTTAGGAAATGTATTTTGAGAGATGTTTGTGAAAGCAATTGATTGTACGTAACAACAATTGAGTGTCAATTGCAGCAAATTTTTTCCTCTTTTAGTTTACGAAATTGACTATGTAGACGGTTGTTTGATTCCATTTGAAGAAAGTGTTGCTGCCTTGGCTGTTAGCGATGATGAGGATGGTGGTGTTATGTTCATTTAGTGTTTAGTGATTTGTTATTTGTCAGCGGATTTAAAACTTCTCTTATGTTGGAAACTTGTCAAATTATTGCGTGATGGAACTTGAAACTTTTTCTAATGTTTGGAAGTTTGTTAATTGTCTTGTTCTTATTTTTTTTTTACATAATTTATTGTTTTAGTGTATTATTATTTATTTATTTTTATTTAATTTAATATTGCGTCTCGCTTCGAAAAGGCGCGCGCCTGCGCCTTGCACCTAGGCTCCGGGGACCTTTTGCGCCTTAGGTGCGCCTGCGCCTTTAATAACACTGGGTGAAACTCAGAAGATCCTAGCCAGTTCTGATATGAACTACATGAACAATCCATGGTTTATGATGTACCTCAACCAACAACCAATCATGCGTTGTATTTTATTTCTGTGGTGTTTAGTTCATAGCTTCAATGTGTGAAAAATATAAGCACGAGTCAGGAAAATGTCGTGACCTTTATATGCTGATGGGCAAACTTTGTAAACTTTCAATTATCAATGTTATTCTCCTATTTATCAAAAAAAGGGTCGAAAGGGGAAAAAGTTTGTACTTTTACTCCACTTATATTATATACTGCTTAACCAGTTTTGTTTAAGTTAAGAAGTTAAGAGAGGTCGTGGGAATGGCTTCTTGGTTGTACATGGGTAAGTAGTGACATGGAATGGCTCGTAATAGATTAAATGTCGCCTAAAAAACTATTGGCGACAAATAATAGAGTAACAATTTTGTGCAATGCTACCTTATTACATAGAATGAGCAAGAGGTTGAATACATGGATAATGGTCTCACAAGAGGAGGCCATAAAACAAAAAGATATCAAAGAGCATGACGATGTTAATAAACTTTTCTACTTTTGATTTGTTAATCTTTTTCCTTGATATGTGTTTCCTCATTTTCTTTGCAAGGTCACTACATCTGGTTTCCATGGGTGGATCATCCCAGACCCTTTTGCCATTCCCCCAATCTCTTATGTATATTCCTCCAACCTGGTAAAAGCACCTAACACGCAGAATCAGAAACTGACTATACGTACTCAAGAAGAAAATTCTTGATGCTTACAAACTACTGAACTCAGAAATTTCACATATGACTAATCAATCAAAATTATTCATTTTTTAGGAATATAAAGTGCATACTCATAGCAATGAAATCCAATGCCATGAAACAAACACTCAATTGCAGAAGAGGCATAAAACAGAAAATGTGCAAACAGATATTGCAAGCAAAAACAGGAGCGAAAGATTTGAAGTACCTGATTCCACATCAATCACAAGGGCCCTAGGATGAGTTCCTTCAAAAAGTCCTCCTAGAGTTGTTTCTAGCCTAGCATGACTAAATCCCATGCTATAATTAGAACCATAGTTGCAGCGACGAATAACATGGAAAGAAACCTAAGAATAAAAGGAACAAGCACACGGCAGAGAAATTACTTCTGCAAATGCCCTAGGGGAGGATACAATGACATCGCCATCCAAAGTCTCAACATCAAATGGAGGAGGGTGCACAGAGCTTCTTCCTTGTATGTCAGAATGCCCAACTCGAGCTGATCTCCCCTCCTGATCCTGGTTCTCATTCGTGGTGCAACATTTAGATCCACGTCCAGTAAAATCTTCTACCCTCGAGTATTCCTTGCATACTTGAAAGGAAGTACCCTTAACTCCCAGGAGCTCCGGCTAAATGTATTTTCTGTACAATTATCACACTAATCATGCATAAGAGGAACATGCTCAGCACCTAGTCATACAAAAAGCACTTTAGATTCCAAATATGATATATAACCATGAAATCAAGTTCCTAACCGAAACAACAAAAAATCCATGAATTTCAGTGATAATAGCTTTACCATAACATACCAGCTTTACAAACAGAGCATCTATGTTCACGCTTCAGATATATACTTGAACCATGAAACGAGTAAAGGGTGCTGAAATATCAGCAAAAGTTATCACAAGTCCAATGTACAGAATAATTTTTTTTCATTAACCTTAACAAAGTGTTATAGTTCAAAAGTTATGAAAAAGATTTACTCCTGAAGTCAGACCTATACAATCATGGCACAAACTTTGTACATTTTCAAACCCAATGTGCCCCCCCCCCCCCCCCCCACCCCTGCCCCCAAACCAAAAAGAAAATACGTCAAGTAAGATTTTCTACAGCGATGCCCGGAATAACCAAACTTCATGAAAATGTCAACTTCTTTAAACATTTCTTCCGAAAGACTTAAACTTTAGCACAAACAGTACTTCTTCCCTCCAAACTTCTCGTATCTATACACATATATAGAACGGCAAGGCAATCTAAACAAATTATGCAATTCCCATAGAGGCAAACTAAACAAACTCAATGCAAAAAAATTCATGATGCAATTTCAGACAAACTCAATCCAAAAAATTCATGACGCGATCACATAAGCTACGAAGGAATTACACATGAAATTAACATTTGATTAGAATAAGCACCCCCACTACAATAATCAGAAAATGTGGCTTCCCAGAGAGTGATTAATATAACCTGAATGCAATTATAAACATAAGCACACCTGATATTAAGATCCGCGCCGTTGTGGATATCGGATTTGATATGCAGTAGGCAATTTGTTTGGTTTTCATACGGAGTTCTTCAGGCAACGGCGAAATGGGCCAATTAAGATGTCATCTTTGCTGAACTGGAGAGTGAAGGAGGTGGAGCCACGGAGACGGCGGTGGAGCCGATGTCGAAGGACATGAAGGTGATGCTATTAGTATATATTAGGATGAGGGTGGACGGTTGTTTTTTTGTAAAACAGTTGGCAAAGTTCTAAAATGCATGTTGATCACCTTAGCGCCTTTTACATAGGTGTGTAGAAAAAAAAAATACCAGCTAGAAAGATACAAGAAATCCTAAGCAATAAAAAGGCACCCTTCTTAAAAGGAAAAACAACAAACATTAAAAAAGAAATAAAAGAAGAACACCTTGACTACCCTTGCCACCTAAAACAGACAACCCTGAGCGAACCCATAACAAAGTTGCTTTTCACATTGAAACTAAAGCAGCATACAGCTGAGATATATTTGGAATGTCTGCAACAATGTTTGGCCCCAAGCAATCAATGCTCATCTTCCTGTAAACAAATTGCGAAGAGCCTAGAGATATATTTGGAATATACACTAGCTTCTGTCCAGTGCCTTCTCAAAGCTCCACTGAATTGCTTCAATAATATATATGAAAGGTACATTTCAAATTGATGACAAAATTGCAACACATCATGAAATATGTTCGTGTCAAAAATTAAGAGATGAGAGAATGTAATCTAAACTGCAATGCAAGGAGAAAGGAAACTTTTAGTCAGTCTTCCCAGAAGTTCAAGCCTATTCCTCCTCACTTTAGATGAACATATTCGGAAGGGGCCTTACTGCCATGAATGCATCAACCATCTGTGGCAAAGATGAAACACATAGAATCAATTATGCATGCACTCTCAAAAAATCGCACTATCATTATTATAGCAACAATTGTACAAGGGACTGAATAATAGCTTTAGATAGTAACGACACCCCCCCCCCCCCCCCCCCCCAAAACCAAAAAAAACCCCAAACACACACACTTACTTCAAAAAACCCAAATAAAATAGCACATACATTATACAAGAACTTCATCTTGATATTCTTAGCAGAGAATCCCACAAGATATTCTCTAAGAGGGTGTTTGGGATTAATTCTAGAATGGTCAAACCTGATTTAATTATGTGAGTATTTGGCAAAAAAATTAAGAGATTTAATCTGCCTCAAAAAGCTAAAAACTGATTAAATCCATAATTCTGGGAATTATGAAAGAATCACGTTTCTCATAATCAGGTTTGACCTTCTAATTTACCATACAATCCTCCAACTTCTCACAAAAGGACATCTCATATCATTTAACTAATTTGGTAAAGTTATTATACTATAAGCATTAATGTGAGATTGTGGGTGTTTTTTATTTAAGATAAAAAAAATAAACAACTTTTATAGTGAGTGACAATAGCTTTTCTACAATTTATTTGCATATTGTAGTTATTTACGAAGGAAAGTCATGTCAACTTTACCTTTCTAAATGGAAATTAAAAATTTCTTTATTAAAGTGTCATCTATGGTCATTTTGTCACAGTAGAACTGATTTAAGCACTTCTTATCCAAACACTTTATGTAATTTAAGTAAGTTTACAATTACTTTTACCAATAGCGACCTTAATCTGCTTAGAGTAGATTAAATCTGATTTTAAAAACTAATTAAGATTTAGGACTAATTACAACTATATCCCTGAGGTTAGGGTATAATTATAGTCAAGGACACTAAGTTTCAAAAGGTATCAGCCGTGTCCTTCCGTCCTCCGTCCGTTAAAAAATCATACATTTTGATGATGTCATCTGTTACGTATTTCTAAAATACCAATACTAGCCTTAGTACAAATTTAAATAATTTTGTCTTAAAAAAACCCTAATTTTTTCACTCTTTTTCTTTCTCTCTCCAACTCCCCTTTCTCTCTCTCGTAGTGGGGCAGCGCTGTGCTCTAGCCAAGGCTATCGCTTCTGAACATGGAGGAGAGTGATCATGTCAAGAAGAAAATCCTTAGCAGATGCTCTATGCTCTCCCATCGTCGTCCTGGCCGGACCTCACTGGCGCCGGCAACCTGAAGTCCCTCCCGTGGGAGCTCTCGAACCAGGTGGGCCTCGACGACTCCGACAACGTCCCTTATTTGAATAGGAAGAAGACACCGACAGAATGGCCGGAAAAGCACAAGAACACCGCGAGCAGCGCCGGCTGAGGAAGAAGACGCCGGCAGTCTGGGTTGTTGCAGCGGCGCATGTGAACGGGGTAAACGGCGCTGCCATGAGTTGTTAAGGCTGCCGGCGATGGGGTGGGAAGGTGAGGTGTCGGCGCCAGCGTCGGCTTGGGGAATATGATTCATTAATGCTTTCCTAAAACCCTAATTTGAAAAATGAAACCTAATTTTAAAAATGAAACCTAATTTGAACAAATGAAACGCTAATTTGAAAAATTAGGGCTTTAAAATCCCTAATTTGTCAAATTAGGGTTTTGAAACGCTGATTTAGAAAATTTTGAAACGCTGATTTGAACAAATGAAACTCTAATTCGATAAATTAGGACTTCGAAACCCCTAATTTGTCAAATTAGGGTTTTGAAACCCTAATTTGAAGAGATGAATGGCATTTGAAAAATTATGTTCTTAAATCATGGGCAATTTGGTCTTTTTGTTTCAAACCGTTATGTATTTGTCTCTGAAGCATGGACACCTCTCCTAGGTGGAGGTATGGTGTCCTAAACGGACGGACACCCCGACACCCTCCGGACACCGCCCGACACGTGTCGGACACGGCTCATCGGTGTCGGAATTTTTTTTATTTTTTTTTAATTTCCGACACCGTGTCGGACACTTCATCAACGAGTATCGGACACGGTGTGGAGCAGTGTCTTACCGTTTGAGGCCAATTTCAACAGATCTGGTGTTGCCGGAGCTAGTCGACCGAGATACCAAAGCCGAAGCCAACAGATCTGGGCTACAGTTGCCGAAGGAAGAGAAGCTAGCCACTGTCGCCGTCGCCCGTCGTCGTCGCCAGAGGTCTCGCCATCGTCGCTGGAGCTCCTCCGACGCCGTCGCTGACCTACAGGTTGCGGCGGTGCTGGTTCTCCTTTCCGTCACTCCCTCCCTCCCCCGTCCTTCTCTTTTTTTCTTTTCTTCCTTTTGTTGACCCGTTTCTGTCCTCTCTTTTTTTCTCCTTTCGTCCTTCGTTTCTGTCCTCCTCTTTTTTCTTTTCTCCTTTGTTCTCTTGTTTGTCTTTTTCCTTTTTCTTCTTTTGTCCTCCCAGTTTTGTCCTTTTCCTTTTCATCCTTTGTCCTCCCATTTCTTTCTTTTATTTTTTTTCTTTTCTCCCTTTGTTGTTGCATTTCCAGTATATTAACTAAATAAATATTGATCAAATAAATGATAACTTATAGTTTTTCATTATTGTTTGTTATTTTAGATTGTGAAATATATTTGATATTTATTAAATATATATATATATATAATATAAAATATATTTAAAAAATAGCGGTGTCCTGCGGTGTCCAAAATCTGATTTTTTGAAAATTGCGGTGTCCGGTGTCGGTGTCCGACACCGTGTCCGTGTCCGACACCGTGTCCGTGTCCGTGTCCGTGCTACCTAGGTATTTGTATTTTCCGTTTGGTCAATGGACATAAGTGTATTTTGTCCAAACTATTGTCCTTACCTGTAATTATACTCTGACCTCAGGGACATAAGTGTAATTAATCCTAAGATTTAAGCTAAATCTGCTTTTTAAAATCAATCTCAAACGAGTTCTACGATGAATATCTTAGTTTTTATCATGCCCCAACAAAAAAGTAATGACAAAGGCCATGGTCAACGCTTAAAAAAATCTGATGCCATCCACCATTTTTTAGCATGGTTGCCATTAAGAAATGACTCTAAATATTTAGCTAAATTATTGAGTTTGCTACTCAGGTCAACTATATAGAATTAAATTCACTATCTATGGACAGCCAAACTAGAAACTAAATTATCGAGCGTGCATCGAAGCAGCTCCATACAATCACGCTCACCATGAAGAAAACAGCCAAACTAGAAAATCAACACCAACACAGGACACTGAGGCACATGTAAGGTGCAAATAGAGTTTCACGAGAACAAAAATCTATCTGGGCACGTTAATCACATTTTTTCTTGAAACTTTTCCAGCATAAACATGAAATTTATGTCCACCAAGAAGTTACAGTGGTGGTTAGAGTGAAAAAATTGTAAAATCTTTTATAAGTTGGATTTTTGGAGTTTGATATCTTGGGACTTTTGGTTTGAAATTTAATTCAAATTCAACCTTGGCAGGCTTGAAACTTGTATTTTTTGTCAAATGGCTTCAACTGTTGCTAGAAACACAATTTAATTTGTATAAAATAATACATATGATAAACTGCCTTTGGTGCCTCCCAAAATATCATGATTCATTTAAAAACGCGAGCAGAATTTGGAGTTTATAAAAGACAGAAATAAATGACATGATTTCCCCTGCCATTTGAACGTAATTCATCCTTACAAGTTCCTTTTTCCAGAATTTCTTGTCTATTATCGCCTGTCTTATGTTCAGTGTATGTCTAGTTAGCTAACTGTATTAATGTATGTATCGCATATACATCAAAAAGCGCAGGCAAAGTACCTCATCAGTAACTGCAGCTCGAGCCCTACGATGTCTTTCCACAATTTCTGTCAAAACTTGAATAAGCCTATCCTTCACTTGACCAGTAAACAAACGTCCAGCACCATACTCCTGAAACAAGCTCACTTGAACAAGTTCAGAAACATAAAAGCAGTGCTATGCTACACGCTGTTCACCCGTCATGGGTGACTATTATTTTTTGAAAAAATAAATGATAAATAAGCAGTATGCTATGCAGAAGAGTTTGGAAGGAAACGAACTAAATAAGAAGAGTTCATTTCTCATAACAGAAGGATAATGATATTACCGTGCGTATGTGTTCAAGTTCGGCATCATCCTCCAGGAAAAAACCAAGGTACTTGATTGGTATATCAACCTGAACAATATACAAGAAAAAGAAAGACCAGAGGGAAGGAAGAGATTAGAACTTATTCGAATTCTTTTATAGCGTGAAATCCTGAACGATTATTGAGCATATTAAGTTTGCTGAGAAAAAATGTGGAACTTTTGAAAAACCTCCGACATGGTACAAGACAGTTGATAGTGAGAAGGGAAAACTTCTGGTTTGGGATTGTCTCATAACGCATTTCGTTAAGAGTGATTTTACAGCATACATCAGTTAAACAGTACCTCAAGATTTGCCCCAAGCTTCATATGTTTCTCCTTTGAGTCTTGTCCACCAGAGAATGCATATTTCCTTATCTGTACACAATTGCAGTCTACCAAAGATTACCATACCACTAATCTGGTTACTACTAGAAAGACATGGGCATATCCAATGTGTTTATATGGTCAAATTTTACTAAGCTATTCTTTTCAACCACATAATTAATATCTTCTAATTACCTTCCTATTCAGCCTTTCCATGATACACAAGCAACTAAAATTCTTGGATTCATTAAACTTAACAGAAACTGAGTTGCCACACAAGCATATATTAAGTGAGAATTGACAGAACTTGGATGAACTAACTCTTGTGTAATTTGGACGTGCATCTCTATGTTTCAATGTAAGTGTGCATCAAAAACTCAAAGGTTTGCTTTCAAGAGCTGATATAGATGCCATTAGACATTGAAAACATGAAGTCAGTCAACCCAACATCTCAAAAATCTCCACAAAACCTGAAAGAATAATGAACTCCGGAACCTAACTTGTAACAGTTTATTTTGTGCATTTTGGTGAACTAACAATCTACAAGCTTGCAATCTTTGAAGTGGTGAGTTTAAGAGCAAGGTAATCCCCATTTGCAAAGATGATAGGCCAGTACGGGAAATAAAACTTAAGAAGCTTCTGGATGGAGTCCTCGTGAATGGCTACCTTAGTTCTTCGGCGCAAGTGACTTACTCTTGAAGAACGAGGCATAATTACTAGCAGACATAAACAATCGTATCAAAAAAAAAAAATGTCGCCATAAAGGTCAATTAGTAGATTCCTAGAGAAGACAAAACAACAGCCCAACAACAAAAGTTCCCGTTAGGATTCTCACGGGCTACAGATTTGATCATCTTCCTCACCCTGATGTTACTATTTTCGTCACCAAGTACCAGAAGCACAAATGAGAAACCAATTTTCTAAACCTGAAAGTAGCTGGCAAGAGTTATGCTATCATAAAAAGTACTTTTACATGTCTTGGTACAAATTTGATCATCTCTCACCCTGAAATTCTCATTCCAGTCCTCTTCTCACCTCTTTAGCAGTAACATGCTCAGAGATCCTTTGCCTGGTCATTCAGATCAAGTTACAAACTGAACTGAAAGTAAACAAGGAAATGGCAAGTCTTATGTTGGCTTAAGTAAACCTTCAGAATTACAGTGACTTCCTTATAGGAAGAGATGTTAATAACAAAGATAACCAGGACCTTCCCTTCCCCCCCCCCCCCCCCCGGGCACCGTAATTGTTCCCTGAAAATTTGGGGGGTAAAATCTGCTGAAAGAGGACTAGGTTTCAGCCATGTCAATAAGAAATGTGAATTGGTACTGTTTAGGTCTTTGAATTATGAATTGGTTAGTACCAACACTTGTTTACAAGGTCAGCTTTCTTAATCCATCAGATTTATTTCATTATGGGGGCATCCTAAATTCTGGACTGAAGGGTAAGGATGGTTGAAGTCTGGAGGCCAGCCAGACCCAAATTCATCATTGGGTGTGATTTTGCATGGCAAAGAGGGATTTGTGCCTTTCGGTCTAGGAGTTTCAGATATCTCAGATGGGGCTTTCGCATTTTCTATGGACCTTTATCGATGTGCAGCTTCACCTGTGGACTTGCCAAAGGGCCAGGTAACCTCCTATCGAGCAGATGAGAGATGGAGAAAGTTATACAGTAGATGTAGAAAATCTATATTAGAAATTTATGCCAAAATGAACTGCCATTTTATGAAAAAATAACCATCAATTGACTCCCATTTGCCCCATTCATAAGCAGAATACACGGAAAATCACATTAAGAAGTTGAAAGAACCTTAGAACCAATGTCCTTCCCAGAATCAGTCACATATATTGCTGAATTTGGATCACTAGCAGACATCTTTCCCGTCTCTCCCTGCAAATATTTGGATGTAACAAAGATGCCAGCTATTAGTCACATATAGAACAAATACAATTGCATACGAGCACGAAGCAACTACAGAAACACACACCAAAAACCAAGGGGAAGGTGCTTAAACAAAACCAAGGGCAAAAAGAACTGATTGCTGATAATTTGTTTACCTAGAACCTAAGAAGCACAGACACTGGTGCGGAGACGCGGATACAGCATTTTTAAAAATTTTAGGATACGGGTGCGGCGGGGATACGGCATATTTTATAAATATTTTTCTAATTATGTATACTTAATATTTAAGTTTTAAACAATTTAAATATTAATAATCATTATATATGTGTTTGATATACGTGAAAAGATATTAATATTCCAACCAAAATACTGAGTTTTTAAGTTTAATGGGTTCTTTTATAAATTTTAAAGCTTCAACCAAATTAGTAAGAATTTGTTAAGTTTAATGGGTTGTTTTATAAATATTGAAATGGGTAAATTACACTAAACACCCTTGAGGTTTTACGTAATTACACTCCACTACCGCTGTCTTTAAAAATTACACTCCGTCCCCCCGAAGTTTGTAGCCACATTACACACAACTACACAAATTTAACGGCAGGCCCAACTCCGTGAAAAGATTCTCTGACACATCACTTTATGCAATTTTCATACCCAAAATACCCTCCCTTTGTCCTTTACTCACCTGGGCGTGAAAGAAGTGACTCCGTCACCGCCTTGGTCCCCTCAGAAACGGCGTGCTTGGCCAATTCACCAGGAAGCACAAGCCTAACAGCGGTCTGGATCTCGCGGGAGGTGATGGTGGGCTTCTTGTTGTACCTGGCGAACCTGGAAGACTCCTGGGCCAGCTTCTCGAAGATGTCGTTGATGAAGCTGTTCATTATCCCCATGGCCTTGCTCGAGATCCCTTCCCGGTGGACCTGCTTCAAGACCTTGAAGATGTAGATCTTGTAGGTCTCGACGGACTTCTTGGACCTCTTCTTCTTTTTGTCTCCGGCAGCTCGGAGCCGGCCTCCTTGGGGAGCTTCTTGCTGGCCTTGGGCTTCTTCTAGGCAGGGGCCTTCTCGGCGATGGTGGGCTTCTCCTCTGCCGGCTTCTTCTTCGGCGATGGACTCCGGCGTCGCCTACAGTGTACACCACGACACAACAGCGGTGACCACAGCGCCACAGCCACCACCGCGCGGGATTTATCATCGGCGCCATCTTCGGTGCCATCTCGTGGTCAACCACCCCTCATTCTCCGGCCACGCCCCTTACCGGAAGTACCGCCCAACACCCCCGCGCACCATTGCGACACTGAACACCGCACGGCTTCATCACCGGTGAACCCAAAGCCGCATGCCTGACACCGTCGCCCTCCATTGGAAGCACCGCCCGCCACAACCTCCAAAACAGCCATGGAATCACTACTGTCGGCAGGGTATCCGGTCCCCGATGGCCGATTCCAGCCAGTGTCATCACAAAAACAATTCACTAGTCAATCGGAAAACTTTGAGATTCATTCCATTTTCATGAATCAAGGAAATAACAAGGATTACCGGTCCCCAATCCTTCATATCTCTCTCTCTCCCCCTCCGATCAGAACAAAATTCGCCTATCGGCGATGGCGATCTACACTCCCCCTTTTTCCTACAAAAATCAACCGACGATGGCTATAGATCGGTGCCCGACTGCAACATTTTTTTTTTTTTTGACTTGATGTCTGTAGCCAAGAGTGAAGAGCCAGACATCTCAGTCCCTCCAAAATCCAAGACGATACTGTGTAGTTAATATACAAGGGTAAAAATGTCTTTTTGTGTCCCACCATTAACACCGTCAAAGAAATGGAGCGGAGTGTAATTTTCAAAGATAGGGGGGTCCGTGTGTAATTTGGATAAACCTCAGGGGTGCCGTGAGTAATTAACCCTATTGAAATTTTAGAACTGAACATAATAAAATTTTTATGTGGTATCACTTCTATTTTTTTGAACTACTGGGGTTAGTTTATATAATAACTTAACAATTTGGGGTCCTTAAATAATATAACAAAACAAGGTCAATAAGTCATCAAAAGTCAAAAGTCCAAAGATAAGAATATCAACCCATCGGCACAAAGCATCGACAAGCGGACTCGGCGCACGGGGATGCCGCAGTGGATCGCCGGTAAGTCTCCTTCTCCTTCTTCTTCCTCCTCCTCCTCCCTCTTCTTCTCCTTCTTCTCTCCGGCGTCTCCTCTCAGATTTCCGGTGGTCACCGGAGTTCCCAAAGGTCGCCGGTGGTAGCCGGTGGTGACAGATCTGAGCCGATACGCACCTGATCCGCACCTGGGATTTAAGAATTAAAAAAAAAATTTGCTGGACACGCACCGGAGGCGCACCCGCACTAGACGCGTATCCGGTGCTGGTGCTTCACCCTAAGTGCTGCACCTGTGCTTCATAGCCTAGAACTTTAATTTCTTTAAAAGCTAGGATTCAGGAATAGTGAGCTCCCATGCTACTGCTTGAGAAAAAGGATCCTAAATTTTATAGAGTTGCAAAAGAAGATTTTTGAAAAGTATAACGCGTCTAAGGAAAACCATAGGCATCCACCTTTATAAAACATCTGGGTCTATAGAAAAAAATAAGCCAGGGAAATAACACTGAGTAAAACATGCTAGCAATATCATATCATGTCTGTACCTATGGCATCCCAAACAATTACAAACTATTAATCCAAATTTCTACAAAAAAGCCTGAACTAGATATCATACTGCAGAGCTTTCTATCCAATTAATACGAATTTGTCAGTATGGCAGGCTATATGAGTTGCCAAAATTTATACCAACAAAACATGTCTACCATGGTTGACAATCAGAACGCATTTAAACACTTCTGACAAAAAGTAAGAGCAACATAATGGCACAACTACATACTTCGAAGAAATTTATAATGTTGATTAAGTTCTAAAGGCATTCAAAATAACAAGAGCACAAGCAAATACAGTAGCTATACCAAAAAAAAGCTACTACGTACTTTTGATAAGAACATAAACCTTAATATCACCAAACAAATAATAGATACCTGAAGGGCAGGAAAGAAGGACGACTCAATCAAGGCAGGCTTGTGATAACCTAATCTGGGAGCAACATCTCGTGTCATTCTGAAATAAGGGTCCTGAAAAAGTAACAACACGGGGAATACCATATGAAGTGGATATATACGGAGCCAAAAAAATAGCAGAAATGGTAAGGTTCACTACTCTCGTACAACATTACTATCTATCACAATCCATATGTATATATGCAAGCCACTGTGATAAGTAACAACTTGGGGCATTTTTAATGTTATTTAGTTGCACAGTTCTCCTTCAAAATGAGTATATACAGCAAAATCCTCCATCAAAGTACATCATTAGTTGCAATTCTTGGCTTCTTATGCCATGTATAATCGAAAACATATTTACTGCGCCAGCCTTGGCCCCTCGATAAGGTTGCTTTTTTATAATTTGGAGCCAGAGAATGTAAATGAGGAACAGCGTCTTTGAACAAAGTGGAGTA
This sequence comes from Escallonia herrerae, assembly GCA_033070095.1. NCBI lineage: Eukaryota > Viridiplantae > Streptophyta > Magnoliopsida > Escalloniales > Escalloniaceae > Escallonia > Escallonia herrerae. The sequence continues at coordinate 737,758 of JAVXUP010000119.1, forward strand.
AGGTCACAGGTCATTTGATAGGTACTCCCTTCAACAATCATATCACAAAATGAAAGTAAAGGACAACAAGGAAAACCCAACTCATCTCATCAGCATCAAAACCTCATTAAGATAGCTCAAAAGCGTCAAGTAGCTGACGTTCTGAATCCTAAATTTGCTTCCAAAATATGGGTTCCAAACAGTTCTCGTACAACAAGCTAAGCAAGTCAGAGAACCTGTGCCGCAAAGAATGCTTAGTACACCATATATCTACCAATTTCTCACTCTGCTGGAATTAACAACCATAGAAAACCAGTTGAAGCTACAAACAATCTAATCATCCCAGTTTCTTGATCTTGTGTAAGCACAAACACCCGACAATCCTGCTAACTAGCAGTTCGCCAAAAATTGTCCTGCAACCTCATAGCACCCCAAATGAATTTCCAGAACACTACAACAGTGCTCGTCAGCACCTCTACCCATTGCGTTCGAGAATCGAAATACTATGCATATGCCCTTCTCGCTCGATACGGCTATACCCACCTATAAAACTCTTCCTTCAGGGAAACTGCAGCAACTCATCTCACGCTTCAATCCATTATGGACTATAGATATCCAAACTGAACTGTCCTCTCTCTCTCCTTGCCCTTTTCCCGATATTTAACAAACAGAAAGCTATCTCCCAGGTGCTATACAGGGTTTCAAGAGGAATAAAGATCGCGTAGTTTAAGTAATATGATGACATTAAGCATATCAGATGATACAGTGCTACCTACAACTACAAGTCACTGAATCATGATCCTTGATACTTCACCAATCAAGAAATAACAAGATTATCATAAAGAGTCATCATAAAGAAATGATTAGCGGATAGTGGAAAGCGGACACTGAGGTGAACCTGGTCAATTGCACATGGAATTAAGCACCGAAGTTTATCCTTTCCGGAGAAGAGATGGGGAAATGAACTGGGAAAAGATGGAACAGCCTGCAGTAGTGCAAAAGTAGCTCATTAGACTAAAAATAACTGTCTGCTAGTAGATTGATGGCCCAAACAATAACTGAAATCAGAATGGACACTGCTACATTCTTTTACCAATTTATCGTCTCTCACTAAGGCATATAGAAGCTAGATCTACAGAAGAGAAGAGAAGAGAAGAATAGCAGCCAGCCATGAAGTACCGAAACATAATTAATGCAACTTAGTTCACTAGACAAAATGGCCATAAGGAACAATGAAGATACCAGTGGAGGAAGACGGATCCTATATAACAACAAGTGCAAGAACTAAGGTGGAATCTGATCCCTCCCAAACTTTCCATAAGAGATTAATAATCTTTATCAAAGCTTGGCATTAGAACTGATAGGATGGAAGCATTAGAATCTACTATGTGCAGATCATAATTCACAGGCCGAGATCCAACTGCTGATATGTTAGAATTTAGAAACGTGCTTATCAAGTAGGTTCACAAAATAGCTTTCCAGTAGCCTCTCCGGTCTTTCCTCTTATTTCATCTATGAAATTAATGAGACCCCATTTGCGAAATGACACTCCAGAAACAATTCAACCAACCGTCGGAACTCCTATGTTTAAAGCTCCTACAGGGAGATCTTCTTTTTGCTCTGGTACACTACATGTACATGTTTCAATTCCATTAAGCGAGGCAAAGTGATTTTGACTACATGCGTACCAGTAGATTTTAATTGAAGGCCACACACTCATTTTCAGTACTTTTTTCTTTGACAAGTGTTAATGCACGAACGGCTAAACAAAACTGTCCACGGATGAGAATGGAAACACAGACATGACACAAGCAGACATGCTGAAGGTTTTAAGCCTTGACCATCAACAATTTTGAAACAAATAATCCTAGTACCAAGCTACACCGGTTCTTCTCTCTCAATCAATCTCCCTATATATATGTAAAGTTGTATACACGCGTGTCTATCTATCTCTGTGTTTGCATGCTTGTATTTGCTAGCGTGAGCATTGTAATATCAGGGAATATAATAGAACCAAGTTTTTTTTTTTTTTTACCTGAACAGGAGGGAAGCTTATCTTTCCAATATGATCTTCACCAGTGAAGCCAAAAATACCAACAACCTGCAACCCACCAGCCACACTCGGTTTGTTTTATGGAAGCTCGGACTACCATATGGGAAAAAACTAGATTTACATAGCTTCGCTAGTGAAACTAACCTTGTTGTATGTGACACATTTTGCAACCTTCACCATGTTCTTGTAGAAGGCACTGCATATAACATTCGCACATGAGCAAAAGGGATGTGCAATACGAGCACCGCATCTAAAAAGTAATTTCTGAAACGGCCACACTTATATCACATCAAAAAAGCGCATAATAGCATACGTAGCTAGATACAAACAATTCAAAAACCAAAACAATTGTGATATAATACATCGACCATGTAATAAATTTTCTGTGGAAGTTCATTATCTGTGAGTGTCAAAAGCACTGAATGCACAATTAATGGCAAGTAGCCCAGACCCAACAGTTACTAGGGTATGCAATAAGCAACAAAAGTTATCTTTGCTTGAACTAAACCAATAAAAGTCGGAGAGCACTTTTGTCATGCAAACAACTTATCATTCACAGTCATCAATTTGAAGATTGACAGTTAAACCTAACTTGCACACTACTTACCCACCAACATAATCAAAATCTGAAAAGATGAAGGTCCTTGTAATGTCAAAACCACATGCTATGATATCTTTAGCATTTTCACGGGCAAGTCTCTGGCTCTCCTCCACTGAGAGATTCTTCCACATGCACTTTTCATCGTCAGTTAGTTGTATAACAAGTGGCACCTTAAAGGCATCCTGCAAATATCTGCACGAAGTGTCTTACCTCTAAGTATAGATACAAAATTCTCTACATAAAGCATTGTGCTATGGCATCATTTATCAATTATTTTAGTTTATTTGGTCACTTGTTCTACTACATTGTTCACATAAAATAATCAAACACAATATATATATATATATGGGTTAATTACTCACGGCACCCCTGAGGTTTACCCTAAAATACACACGGACCCTCCTATCTTTGAAAATTACACTCCGCTCCATTTCTTTGACGATGTTAATGGTGAGACGTAAAAAGACATTTTTACCCTCCTATATTAACTACACAGTATCGTCTTGGATTTTGGAGGGACTGACTGGCTCTTCGCTCTTGGCTACAGACATCAAGTCAAAACAAAAAAAAAATTGTTGCAGTCGGGCATTGATCTATAGCCGTCGTCGGTTGACTTTTTGGAGAAAAAAGGGGGAGTGTAGATTGCCATCGCCGATAAGCGAATTTTGTTCTGATCGGAGGGGGAGAGAGAAAGAGAGATGTGAAGCATTGGGGACTGGTAATTCTAGTTATTTCCTTGATTCATGAAAATGAAATGAATCTCAAAGTTTTCCAATTAACTAGTGAATTGTTAGGCGATGACACTGGCCGGAATCGGCCATCGGGGACCGGATAAGCTGCCAACAGTAGTGATTCCATGGTTGTTTTGGAGGTTGCGGCAGGCGGTGCTTCCAATGGAGGGCGACGGTGTTAGGCATGCGGCTTTGGGTTCACCGGTGATGAAGTTGTGCGGTGTTCAGTGTCGCAGTGGTGCGCGGGGGTGTTGGGCGGTACTTCCGGTGAGGGGCGTGGCCGGAGAATGAGGGGTGGTTGACCACGAGATGACACTGAAGATGGCGCCGATGATAAATCCCGTGCGGTGGTGGCTGCGGCGCGGTGGTCGCCGCTGTTGTGTCGTGGTGTACACTGTAGGCGACGCCAGAATCCATTGCCGGAGAAGAAGCCGGCAGAGGAGAAGAAGCCCACCGTCGCCGAGAAGGCCCCCGCCTAGAAGAAGCCCAAGGCCGGCAAGAAGCTCCTCAATTAAGGAGGCCGACTCCGCAGCTGCCGGAGACAAAAAGAAGAAGAGGTCCAAGAAGTCCGTCGAGACCTACAAGATCTACATCTTCAAGGTCTTGAAGCAGGTCCACCAGGACATAGGGATCTCAAGCAAGGCCATGGGGATAATGAACAGCTTCATCAACGACATCTTCGAGAAGCTAGCCCAAGAATGAAGAGAATCCTTAAAGGTTGATGATTTTTCCAGAAGGGAAGGTAGTTTGGGGATGAAAAATCCAAAAAATAAGATGTCAGGGAATCTTTAGACGGAGTTAGGGTCCCCGTCAATTTTGTGGGGCTCCGTGAAATGCGGGTACAAACCTAGGAGAGCGGAGTGTAATTTTCAAAGATAGGGCGGTCCGTGTGTATTTTAGGGTAAACCTCAGAGGTGCCGTGAGTAATTAACCCTATATATATCTACATGCTACGTGTATAATAAGCCAGAGCTACTCGTCCCAAACTTTTTTCCAAAATTTGACTCCACAGAGATGGCGCATTCCAGTTCTTGCATTTGAGAAGAATGCTGCTATGTTCAAATACTTGGCTAATAGTTTTGCACATCAAAATTTACGAATCAAAGTTTACAACTGTTGTCTCCCCAATATCCACATTATTTCTTAATTCTCCTACAGTCCTACTCTTTCCTAGGTTCTCTCCTTGAAATATACGTTGCCTAGTATACACACACATGCGCGCGTATTAAAGCGGGTGAAAGAGATTACTTGGTAAACATGAAGGGGATAAGATGCCCCAAATGCAATGCCTCGGAGGACGGCCCTCTGCCCGTATACAGATAGAACTTCTCTCCTCTCTCATAAGCATCCAGAATTTCATTGAAATCCCTATACGCACACATACAAATACAAAAAACAATCAGAAACCTATAACAAATCACGTACAGCTGGAGAAGCGTGGGGAACAATAATGTCATTTACCGGTGAGCAAAAAAGACGCCGCGGCGGAGGAAGACGTGAGGAGGACGGCCGGTGAGGCGCTGGACGCGCTCGATTATGCCCTCATCGAGGCGCTGGCAGCCAAACTGGACGATAAGCTTGTCGTAGTCGATCTTGCCGCCGTCCTTGGCCGACACTTGCCATGGATTCACCACCTGCTCTGCGACTTCTCCTTCTCTTTCTTCCGTCGCGACTGTCTTCTCCATTTCTTCCCCAATTCCTATCTCCCAAGAATCCTACAGTGGACTTAGACATACTAAAAGTCAAATGGAGCGAGCATTGTGGAACTCAAAGAGTAAACTTACGAAGCACAACTTATACGAAACCCTAATTCTCGAAGGAAATTAGCAGAGAAGTAGGGGGTAAAGAGAAGACGCAGTAGAAGCAGAACCGAAGAACAAGATAGAAGCAGAGATGAAGGCGGACTTACCGGCCGGCGATGGTGGCGGCGGAGGTGGCGACCGGCGAAGGACGGCTTAAAACTTTTGGACCTTTTCTTTTTTGATCACTCAGCCTATTTTGAGTATGGATTTAATGAGAGTTTGGGCCGGCGCTCAAAACTAGTTCATTCACAGACAAGGTTTGGCCGCAGTTGACCGAGGGAACATGCCTTTCTGCCCACACTTGGCTATGTGGGTTCGCACCTGATTGGCGAAAAAGTTTTCGGTGTAATAATTGAACGATGTTTTACTTAACGGATGGAATTTAGTGAGTAGTAATATTTTTTTTTTTTTGTTAATAGGAGAATTGCATAGAAAGATTGAAGAAGTATCCGGCCTTAGGGCCATACAGATAGGTTACAAACAGAGACAACTAAATGTCACGGACCGAACTTTCTCACTACGTCGAACCGTGCGGCACTTAGCTAGTGAGTCATTTGCTCGTGCTAAGTCAGTCTTTTACTTGGGCTGGGCGATACTAGAAGCAAAAGCACCAAGAAGAACACAAGAGAGAGTCTAGGAGAATGTATCCTTGTATTGCTTGTGTACAAGAATACTTGAGTGATTTGGCCAAGTTAGGCCTCCGCTATTTATACTACTACACCTCTCGACGGACGGTGGAAATACATTCCGTCCAATGGATCATATTCCGTTTCTAGAATTCTTTTGCTATTTACAAGGTTTTCTACCACTCTAGAATCGTCTCTAGATTTATCTCTTATGTACAAGAAGAGTATAGAATATTCTGGAGACTTTAGCCCAGTCATCGCCTTCGTAAGCGTCTTCGTAAGCGTCCATTAGGCACTTGTATGGCGTTTCTTCCATAATTAGCTTCCATATCAAAAATTGCGGGACATCCTCCCCTACCTAATCTCGCGACGCCCTCATCACAACCTCCTCGCGGTAATGTCTTGGAACTGCCAAAGATCATTTGCTAATTCCCATGTAGCTTATCTCTCTGGCAATCCCTTTCACTTCACCAAGTAGTGTCGCGTTGGTGGAACTCCTCGCCTTCGTTCGAGCCTGTCGCTAAGCACGTACTCGACTTCTTTGTCATAGGATTTCACCACGATTGTTGGTGCTCTATGACTTTCTCCACGGCTCGGGTCTTCGTTGTCGTTGTAATGAGGCTTTAGTAAGCTGACATGGAAGACCGGATGAATCTTCAGTTTGGGCGGCAACTCCAACCGATAGGATACTTTCCCAACTCTCGCCACGATGGGAAAGGGTCCCTCATACCTTCGTATTAGTCCTTTGTGTACTTTTCTCAGGGACTTGAATTGTTGCGGAAGCAGTTTTAACATCACCATGTCCCCAAGGTTATACTCTTTCGGCCGCCGTCTCTTGTCCGCTCACTTCTTCATCTTGAGTCCCGACTTTGTCAAGGTAAGAGCGCGCCACGTCCGCTTGCTCGTTCTACGACCTTGCCACTTGTGCCGCCAATAGGCTTCTCCCCTTGTAGTCACCCGCCAATGCAAGGGGAGTGAGCGGTTGTTGCCCTATGGCAATCTCGAAAGGACTTTGGTTTGTGGCTTCGCTTCTCATCAAGTTGTACGAAAATTGTGCCACGTCCAAAAGTCTTGCCCAATCTATCTGGTTGGCACTAACAAAGTGCCGTAAGTAACACTCAAGTAGAGCGTTCATCCGTTCCGTCTGTCCATCTGTTTGGGGGTGAAAGCTCGTTGAGAAGTTCAGCTCCGAGCCAAGGAGTTTGAACAACTCCGTCCAAAACTTGCCCGTGAACCTTGGATCTCGGTCGCTCACTATGATCTTCGGTAGTCCCCAATATTTCACCACATGCCTTAAGAATAACCGGGCTGCTTCTTCTACTGTGCAGTCGGTTGGGGATGCTACGAATGTCGCATACTTGGAAACCGGTCCACAACTACCATAATCGAGCCACATCCCTCTAATTTTGGCAAGCAAGTAATGAAATCCATGCTTACACTTTCCCACGGATATGAGGGGATGGGCAAAGGCTTGAGTAAACCCGTCGATAGTTGATTCTCCACTTTGTCTTGTTGGCACACAAGACAAGTCTTCGCATAGGCCTCCATATCATCCTTTATTTGGGACCAATAGTACGATACCTCCACCAAGGCATATGTCCGTCGTCACCCCAGATGGCCTGCCCATGGAGTGTCGTGACACTCTCGAATGATCATCTTCCTTAAGTTGTTTCACTTAGAAACATACACCCGTTGCCTTTTGGTGTAGAGTAAGTCGTTCTCTACCCAAAACCGTTGCGTTTGTCCACTCTCCGCAAGCTTGAGGAGTTCCTTGGCTAAGGGATCATGCTCCATGCCTTCCTTGATTTCCTCTAGGATATCTCCCTTTGCCTTCGACATAGCTGCCAATTCTGCCTTTCGACTTAAGGCATCGGCTACCACGTTAGCCTTGCCCGGCTTGTATTCCATCACATAGTCGAACTCGGCCAAAAAATCTTGCCATCTAGCGTGCTTCGGACTCAACTTATTTTGAGATTGGAAGTAGCTATGTTGTCGGTCTTGATCAAGAACTGACTCCCCAACAGGTAGTGCCGCCAAGTGCATAGGCAATGAACCACCGCGGTCATCTCCTTTTCTTGCACCGTGTACCTCCGCTCGGTGTCATTTTGCTTGTGGCTTTCAAAAGCTATTGGATGCCCCTCTTGCATCAACACCCCTCCAATAACAAAGTCAGATGCATCCATTTGTAGCACTAACACCTTCGTATAATGGGGAAGAACTAGAACAGGCTCTTCCGTCACTGCCTCCTTCAACCCCTCAAAGGCAGTTTGGCACCTCTTGGACCATTCCTGTATTTTTCCCTTCTTGATTAGGTCCGTCAATGGGGCTGCTTTGGCTGAGTAGCCCTTGATAAACCGCCGATAGTAGTTAGCTAGGCCAAGAAATGACCGTAGCTCGGAGACCTTTGTGGGCGCCTCTCACTCCTTGATCGCCTTCACCTTTTCTTCATCCATCCGAAGCGTTCCACCATTGATGATGTGACCAAGGAAGTGCACCTCTTCCTTGGCGAACGAGCACTTCTCCCGCTTGACATAGAACTCGTTCTCTTGCAACATTTTAAACACCATCTTGAGATGCTCCACGTGCTCCTCCAATGGGTTGCTATACACCACGATGTCGTCGAGATATACTACCACGAACTGATCAAGGTAAGGATGAAATATCTTGTTTATAAGCATGCAAAACGTGGCTAGGGCGTTGGTCAAGCCGAATGGCATGACCAAGAACTCAAACGCTCCGTATCTCATCACACATGTGGTCTTCGGCTCATCTCCTTCGTCGATGCGAACTTGATAATACTCAGACCGAAGATCTAATTTGGTGAAGAACTTGGCCCTATCAAGTTGGTCGAAGAAATCCCCAATCAATGGAATCGGGTACTTGTTCTTGACCGTCACCTTGTTAAGTGCCCGATAGTCGATGCACATCCGCAACGAACCATCGTGCTTCTTTTGAAATAGTACCGACGCTCCGTAGGGTGCTTTGGAAGGTTGGATATATACCGCCTCCTTTAACTCGGTCAAGTGTCTCTGCAACTCTTTCAATTCTGGCGATGCCATCCTATATAGTGCCATCGATGGTGGCTTGGCCCCCGGCTCAAGCTCGATTTGATGATCCACCTCCCTCCTAGGTGAAAGCCGCTTTGGTAACTCGGGCGGCATCACGTCCTTGTTTTCCCCAATGACTTCTTCAATCTCCCTTAGTAGTGGCTCGGTCGACTCCCCCACGTTGTCCCCCATCTTTAGGGCCGCCAAGTAGGTTGCCTCTCCTTTCTTGACTCCCTTCACAAGTTGCAGCGTTGACAGCTGCATGGATGATAGGGTCTTGGAGCTAGACATCCCCGCAGACATAGGCACCACACATGACGCTCCCTTCTCCATGATATGCACCACGTTACTGTAAGGCGACACGAAGGCATTCACTTGTCGCAGGAAGTCAAGGCCTATCACGACCTTGAAGTCATCCATTGGGGCCACCGAGAAATCCACCAAACCTCTCCACGAACCAAGGCAAATCTCCACTTGCCTTGTCGTGCCTTGTAGAGGCTTTGCATTGGTGTTAACGGTCTTTAGCCGTCCTCCGCCGCCAACTACCTTGAGGCCTAGCCGCTTGGCCTCTTCCATCATCATGAAATTGTGGGTTGCCCCCGTATCAACCATTACTTGCGTGGGCTTCCCGTTTAACTTGGCCTCGATATAGAGCAACCCCTTACTTGTTGAGGCTTGTCCTTCTTCGGTAGGGACCTTTGTCATAGCTTTGGCGTGTAAAGCATTAAGGATTTGGAGTGAGCCCATGTGCACAGCTTCTATCTCGGACTCCTCCTTCTCCTCGACCAAGGCATTAAGCTTGTCGTGTCGTGGGCAATCCCTTGCCTAATGCGGTCCTCCGCAGAAAAAGCATCCGTCCTTAGGCTTGTTCTTGGCTCGCCTCTCCTCTAGCTTACCATGGCCCTCAGACTTGTTGGTGCCGGCTTGGTTGTTCCCTTTGTTCCACGTCTTGGGTTTGTCTCCCCCACCTTTGGCGTGGTTACCCTTCGAAGCCGGTTGTGCATTCTTCCCCTTTGAGGGGTCTCCCCCTCTTGTGTACTCCATTAACGACTCCGCTATCGCTATGGCCTCGTCAATGTCTTTCACGCCTCGGTGTTGAAGTTCTTGCTTAGCCTAATTTTAGAGGCCGTCAATGAAGTTGAAGAGAAGATCTTCCTCCGTCATGTTGGGAATGTGAAGCATAAGAGTAGTAAACTCCTTCACATAATCACTGATGATATTCTTGTGCTTCAATTCCCTCAACTTCTTCCTAGCTTCGTAGGTAACATTTTCCAGATATAACTGTCTCTTTATCACTTTCTTGAACACATCCCAAGTGTCTATGGTGCACAAGCCTTTTTCGATATCATTGTGCTTCCTACGCCACCATAGTATAGCCATATCGGTGAGATAGAGAGTGGCAGTCCTTACCTTAGCCTTTTCATTCGTGATGTAACACCCCCGAAGTAGCGATCCATATGCCATATGAAATTGTCTAGTTCCTTCGCATCCCGCTTGCCGCCAAATTCTTTCAGCTTTGGCGCATCCACCCTTGAACTATGAGTGACGCCGGCTCCACCCACAATGGCCCTCTTGCACATGGTCTTTTCTTGCCTCGTCTCCTCCACGCCAACTTTAACCACGTCGAGTTGTTCTTGAAGATTCGCGAACAACTCCATGAATTGAGTGCACAGTTCATCTTGACCCGTCACGGCCTTTTTGAGCGACTCGAACTCTTCCAACACATGATCCTCCAAGGTTTGGAGGTTTTTCTCGACGAAGCCCAAGCAGTCTTTCACATCGCCCATGGTTTCCTCCAAGACACAAGTGCGACCGTTCAAAGACACAATCGTATCTCTTGACTTGCTTTGGCCACGACCACCCTTCTTCCTACCGGCGGGTGGTAATAGATCTCGCCCATGTTCTACAACAACATTCTCCTCCGTCACTTTGGATGTTCCGACGTTAGTATCCTTGCCTGCATTGATGCTCCTTGCTTGGCACGACCCCTCGTAACTAGGCTCTGATACCACCTGTCACGGACCGAACTTTCTCACTACGTCAAACCGTGCGGCACTTAGCTAGTGAGCCCCTTGCTCGTGCTAAGTCAGCCTTCCACTCGGGCTGGGCTATGCTAGAAGCAAAAGCACCAAGAAAAACACAAGCGAGAGTTTGGGAGAATGTATGCTTGTATTGCTTGTGTACAAGAATACTTGAGCGCTTTGGCCAAGTGAGGCCTCGGCTATTTATACTCGTCCACTTCTCAACGGACGGTGGAGATACATTCCATCCTATGTATCATATTCCGTTTTTAGAATTCTCTTGCTGTTTACAAGGTTCTCTACCATTCTAGAATCCTCTCTAGATCTATCTCTTATGTACAAGAAGAGTATAGAATATTCTGGAGACTTTAGCCCACTCATCTCCTTCGTAAGTGTCCATTAGGCGCGTGTGTGACGTTTCTTCCATAATTAGCCTCCATGTAAAAAATTGTGGGACATAAAGCTGCCTGTAAAAACAGTGTACTACACATATCTATGAATGGTTCATCACAGCAAAATCAAAAGAAAATAGGCTAACATTGCACATGTTCATCAACCCAATCTTGGTAGACAGTAGTTCGGACCTAACAAGCAAAAGTAGTAAGGAAGCATGCTTCCTTCAAAAGGTGGAAAGCCGCCCAGTCAATACTAAAGTGATGGTAGTCCATTATAGTACTACAAAAGTCATAGATGATGGGTGCCACCGTATCTAAAATGTCCTCAAAGTCTGTCATCTGTTTAAGGATAAAAGAAAAATCCGTTAGAATTGTGATATGTAAAATTTTTTGTTTAAAAGCCCATGAAGATGCAATTTGAAGACCATGAGCTAAAGCAGTGTAATTGTCAGATGAAGGGGTTGAGAAGGCCGTTGAGCCACATCTAGAGTTATTTGAATAACAAACTAAACCAATGCCCGTCTGAAACTGCTTATTATCAAAACAAGAATAAAATGACCATGGTGATGGTGTGAGGGTTTAAACAGGAGCAAAGAATAGGGCTTTTATGCACAAGGATTGGTCCAGAATGGTGGGCCAAAAAAGAAAATTTATTATTTGTTGGACTCTAAGGCTGTGTTAGAGCACGGGTAGAATTGGGAACCCTATTCAAACCAGAAGTAAGGATATTTGTAACTGTAAGGATTTGTGGTATAATGACCCATGGGTCAAAGGGTATGTTCCGAAAAACTTGATTGTTTCTGTGAATCCAGATTAACCAAATTGTGACAAAAAAGTATATACTGGTCATGGCATTTGTACTCCTAGAGTAGGATTGTATGCATGCAATAAGCCATTCTCTTTTGAAGCACATGATATCTTCCGTATGTAATCCTGAAGGGATACCAAACCAAATTGGTCTAATACTCAGGCATTTCATGAAAAGGTGATCAAGTAGGATTGTATGCATGCAATAAGCCATTCTCTTTTGAAGCACATGATATCTTCCGTATGTAATCCTGAAGGGATACCAAACCAAATTGGTCTAATACTCAGGCATTTCATGAAAAGGTGATCAATGTCTTCAGAATGAAGTTCACATAAGGGACAACTGTCGTCCATGAGATTGCTGCGTGTGCTAAGTTTTGATCGTACCGGTAACCGATCCCATAGAATCTGCCAGAACAAAAAACAAAACTTAAAAGGCACAAGTAATCTCCATAGCTTTTCCTAGATACTCGCACCAGCGATGCTTGGTGGGAATGAAAGCTTGTTGCTTGAATTTAAGGCCAGAGCCTTTCCCAAATACTGAGGAAACTGTAAACTCTCCATATGCAGTTTGTCCCCAGACAAGTTGGTCATCTAAATCCAGGAGTGGAATATGTATAGCCAGGATAGAAGTTGCAATAGGAGGAGTAAATAGATTTTTAATCCTGATCTGATCCCACCTTCCATCCAAAATCAGGTCACTAACAAAATTGATATTTAAAGCATGATTTCCCACAAATGTCAAAGGACTGTGGTCGCTCGAGGGGATCCAATAATCATTCCCAATGGAGATACTTCTGCCATTGCCAACCTGCCACCTAAGACCGTGTAGTAATGTCTTTCTTCCGTTCAAAATGCTACGCCATCCATTTGAAAATTTACCTCGAGGCGGTGACGATAAGAAACTGTGTCTAGTACAGTGCTTACCTCGCATTACCTTGGCCAGGATAGATTCCGGCTCTATCATGATTCTCCATGCCAGTTTAGATAGAAGCGCTTGATTAAAAATCCTAGTATCCTTGAAACCCAAGCCACCAATATGTCGTGGCCCACATAACGCATGCCAATTGATCCAATCTATGCTTCGTTGATTTTCATTACCTGACCACCAGAAGTTTGCCAACAGGGAATCTATCTTTTGACATACATGTGCGGGAAAATGACATACCTGCATTTGGTAAATTAGGAGAGATTAAAGAACATATTTGATTAGCGTAGCTCGTCCAGCTCTGTTTAGAAGAAGTCCTTTCCAAATTACACATCGATGTTGTATTTTCTCAATTAAGTTCGGAAGAATTCTTTCTTTTTTGTGATACCATCCAGTTGTTTCCTAAGTAAGTCCCAAAGGATGATGACATATTAAAACCCAAACCCTGGAGTACTAGATTTATATCATCATGGCCAGCATTTAGGCTCAAGGTGACAAAGGACTTGCTGAGATTAATTTGTTGGACTGATTCAGAGCAGTAACAATCCAGGAGAGATTTAATAGTCGCTATCGAAAGAGGAGAAACCTTGGTAAAAATCATGGCATCCAAATCAAAAAAGATATGATTTATAGGTGGACTCTGCTTTCCCGCCTTGATCCCATCAATCTCATGCATACCCTGCACATGGGTCAATGCTGCTGAAAGACCTTCTGCACAAAGAATAAACAAATACAACGATTATGGATCCCCCTGCCTTGGCCCACACTTTGGTTGAATCTAAGTTGACGGTGATCCGTTGACTAATACTTCATAAGAGACTGTAGACACACACTGTATCACAAGTCTAATGAGATGTGTAGGGAACCGCATCTTTCGGAGAACAACTTCAAAGTAATTCTAGTTTATTCGATCATAAGCTTTACTCATATCCATCTTCATAGCACCAAAGATGCCCTTTGATCTTTTTGTAAGCAAGATTTTGTTGGTTAACTCTTGAGCAATAAGGATATTATTAGCAATATACCTCTTGGCCACAAACGCATTTTGAAACTGAGAGATAAGGTCACCAAAAGATCCTTTGATACGATTAACGAGCACATTTGAAACGATTTTTAAACATAGTGTTGCAAAGACTAATGGGTCTGAAATCATTTGCCGAGACCGGGTTTTTGCACTTGGGGATCAACACTATAAAGGTTTTTATTTATCTCGCGAAGCAAGTATCCCGATCTAAGGAAAGAAAGAGCAGCCGCCGTAATGGGTCTTCTCATAAAATCCCAACAATGTTGATAAACTAAAGCGGAATGCCATCCGGTCTAGGAGCTTTAAGTGGTTTGATTTGAAAAAGAGCTTGTTGGACTTCTAAAGCTGTGAAAGTTCTTTCTAAAATCTTATCTGGTCATCAGTAAGGGTTCCAGTAATCCCATCAACTGTTGTCATGTTAGCGGATTGTGCAGAAGGCTGGTTTAGAGGACAAAAGATGTGGCGAAAATACTCCACTAGACATTTCTCAACATCCTGATGAGAGGTGTGAGTGATATTATTTACATCAGAAATGGCATCAATCATATTCCAATTCCGTCTAATCTTGGTAGAATTTTGAAAGAAACTTGTGTTGCAATCACGCACTTTTAGCCATTTTATCTTAGCTTTTTGAGCCCAAAAGAGTTCCTCGCACTTCAACAACAATCTAATTGATGTCGGGTTTGATGTTCTAATTTTTGAGCTTCTTGGTTTGGAAGAAAAATTGGATAGTGATTCAATTGGTTGATAATGTCCTTGATCTGAGTTTGGAGATAGCCAAAACAGTTTTTGTTTGAAATCACTAAATCTTTCATCATGATTTTTCAACAAAAAACAACCTTGAACATAGGAGAACCCGCAATAGGATGTTGCCAGGCATTAAAAATAGTCTGTTTCCCCAAAAGATGTTTCAACCACGTGGCTTCAAATCTCTTAGGTCGGGGTAGGCAGGAAATCATTGGTTGTGTTAAGTAACAGGGTGCGTGATCAGAGGATTGAATCCCAAGATTAGCATGAGGGAACAAGGATATCCATGCAATATTTGCAAATCCACAATCAATCCGCTCATAAGTGCATGTGTGATCTTGATGGTTATTTATCTAGGTAAAAGACGGGCCCACCTATTTAAGATCAGTTAAATGATGATTTCGAAGGAAATTAGTCAGAATCTCATGTCTAGGTGTAGATTTAGCATTGGGCCTTGTCTTATCAGAGGGTGACAGGACTTGATTAAAATCTCCGATCAGTAGGGAGGAGATCTAACATCTGTCAAGGCTTCAGATATTTTTTCCATGTTCTTCTCCTCTTAGCCAAGGTAGGATGCCCATACACAAACCCCGTGACCCAATCTCTTCCATTGGGTTCTTGGAAATGAACAAGAATAAGATTTTGATCAGAATACAAAACAAAACCTTTAAGCGCCGTCGTCCATCCCACCCAGAAAACCCCCTTAGTACCCGAGGCACCACTAGGTTCCACTCCAGTAGTCAATGTGAAGCCCAACTTAAGGAATTTTGAGGTAACAAAATTATTTGGTTTTTTTGTTTCTTGTAAGAAAATACAGGTCGGTTTATACACCCGTGCCATCTTTAGTGCTGCACGAACTGATCAGGCAGGGCCAAGCGCGGCAGTTCCAGCAGAGTTGTATCATTGGGGATAAAGGGGTTGTTGCAGGCTAACACCCAAAACCCGCGACGAATTCTGTAAAAACAATACCTAGATCTTTTACGGGAATAGGGATTTCCCACTCGAACCTCCAAATGCAAAAGGTCTACCCATTCTCGATTTAGAGAATCACTCAAGAGCCGTCGGATAACATCTCTTGATAAATGATGTCGTCTCTTAAGCCACAGCGATAAACCCAAGTTCTGATTTGGCAAACCCCACTGGTCTTGACTCCTACACAGCTTATAGTTTTGCTCACACAGTAAATTAAAACCCACTGTCATATCCCCAAATTTATAACGCTTTGCATAAAAGTTGGCATCATAGATGACTCACAACTTAAAATCACATGTAATTTTATCTTTTTCCAATAGTGCGCAACATAAAGCATGATAAACTTGAAGTGGAAATAAATCAACAGGCCACACATCATAAGTAAATGCAAAGAAAAGTAATGAAAGGAACCTGGTGGCAGTGACTTTATGTCCTTAGCTTGCACACATAGTTTTTTCCTCCCATGATTGGTAATATCATCATCTTCAGGTTGTAGCCTTTTCCCTAAGATCACAGGCACTTGAGCAGAATTTGTTTTACTTTCATCAGAATTCTCCGTTCTATCATATCCATACACAGGTGCCATAAATCTCTTCGTCATCATTTTTGCATCTTGAGTGCATTTGCAGCATTTAAGTTTTAATTGGACAGAGAGGTGTTCCTGTAAAATTGTTCCAAATATGTTGTGCTTAGGAATCATCAAGGAGTTAGGGTGAATTATGAGAGTTAAATCTTGTCGAAGCTTATGTAAAGCAATCGATCGATCCCGTAGCGATAAATCCAATTACTGGCGACATATGCCAAAATCCATAAGAGTTTTTCCAGTTTGAGCTAACATATTTCCATATGAATCTCCTCCCTTTGTGTCCAGATGTGTAAATAAGGCCACCGAGTTGTGAAACCCATGAGATCCCAGCAGATGTCGTTCCTGTACGGAACTTACTAAAGAAGAAAAAGCACTTTCATGTTTACTAGAAAGATGGGCTCCGGATGTTGTTAGAGTCCATCGGGTTAAGTCAGAAATGGGCCTGTTCTGTAAATTTTCATTTTCCATTTCGAGTTGAATCCCAAAGTCAGGGAGTCTAGCAATAAACTGATGTAGATCCAGGGAAAAGACATTAGAAATTGGGCCAGGGCCTTGCACCGTGATCCACCTGGTATGACCCAAAGAAACATTAGAAACTTGGACCTGCATAGACCCATTAGCCAAACCGACCGAGAAGCCCTGTTCACCAAGTGGGTATAGATTTTTAAATAAGGCATGGGATACAGATTTAGATATTTCAAATTTAGTATATCTTGGATTGATCTGCAAATTTAGATTAGGATCCACCATAGATAAGATTTGCTACGTGCCTTTCATCTCACGATTATGCAGACCAAGAGGGTCGCTTGGTAATAATGGAAAAATCCTTTGTCAGGATTTTTTCTCTAGACGCCTCAACTTGTAACTCAAGGTTACTACGGCACACCGTTCCCCTCTCCAGTGCATGTAAGTTATTCACTTCTACAGGAACATCGGTAAAAACCATTGTTTCTTCCACCAGATTTCCATCTTCATCATTTGACGAGAATTCATCCTCGGTATCAGAGATGGTAATCATTTCTTGAGCTGTCAAAGTGAAGTCAAAATTTGAGTCACCCTCCTCTTGATCTGAGAACACGTCTTCCATAATCATATCTTCAATAATGTCGTCGAAAAAATTGATCGGCAATGGTGTAAAATCTTCTAAGGGAGGAATTCCACCATCTTCAACAATAAGTGGGTTCTCATCAGTATCAACATCTTGTATTTCTGCTACACCCGCAACTGCTTCTTCTAAATTTTCATCATCCCTTTGCATCCCAAGCAATTCTTCAGATTGGTTAGGATCTTTCTCATCATGGTTGAAACCAATAAAATAACCTTAGAGCGGGGGGGGGTAAATATGATTTTTAAAAATTAAGAGAGAATTTAATTAAGCACAATCATGAATCGTAATCAAATCAAGCAATTATATAACAATAAGTAAAGGGATTGAGTTAGAGATACTTGACAAGGAAATTTAAATGGTTCGGCTTAAACTACCCTCAAGCCTACATCCACCTCTTCAAGGAAGTCCCTTGCAAGAGCATTAGAATCCACTAGTAACAATCTTCTTCTGGGTCAAGATCAAAACCCTTACAATACTTGGTGATATTCCCACACCAAACACAAGCCTTGAATCCACAAAGCTTATCCGAGAGTTGACAAACCCAAGCCTTGATCATAATCCTTTTACAAAGATCAATTGTGTACAAAGAAACCCTCTTAAAAGGAAATGAGTACAAATAAAGCTCTAGTACAATAGAGAGATAAGAGAATTGATGACTTGAAGAATGCTCACTCTCAATCAAAGAATTGCTCACAAAGATGCTTTCTTTAATGATGTAAAATCATGAAGATAAAGAGAGAAAAGTTTAATCTATGAGCCTTGATGTTTCTTTAATGAATGGAGGCTTAGAATGTGGTTTCCATAATGTATACTGAAGACCCAAATCATTTATATAGAGAGCAAATGAAATATAGCCGTTAGAGGCAAAAAGTGAGCAAAACTGACATTGCAGTCGACTGGTTCCTCTAAAATAGCCATTGGAGCTGAATTTTGACCAATGCAGTCGACTGTATTACCCAACTGCCTATCGGCTGCCTCACGGAACTCCCTTTCCTATTTTGGGCATAACTTTCTCTAGAAAAATCGGATTGAGGTATCATTTTTTGCATTAGAAAACTAATGAATTTTTTTTATCAAAATATGAAAAGATTATCACCAAAAATATTTTTGAGAAAATCTGAGTGAGCTCCAAAGTTCACTCATTTTCAAGAACCACACTTGTGTGAAATGTTATGAACTCACATGCAATGCACAAGGTGTCCTAAGGTCTTTTTAGGTCATAGTCATCAATCCAATCATCAAACCAAGACTAGTTACATAATAGTAAAGATCAATCATAATCGATAGTAACTTAGCATTTGCATTCTTTTTTACTCTTTGACATTGGACTTGATGAAGCTTCTATAGCATGTCCACTATAACTTTAAGCTTCTTTAGCTTTAATCCATCCATTCAACTTCTCAAATGTGTCTTCATGAGTGTGCATGTATATACCTACTAACAATACACTCAAAGTACACATTAGAACATAATCAATGTGTAATTATCATCAAAACAAGATGTAAGCCTAGGTTATCCAACCATAGGGCTAACAATGGTCAACTTCCCCCGAATCAGTGGTAGAATGCAAGGAATTTGATGCGTTTTCAAAGCTAAGATCATCACTGGATACAACTGATAGGGCAGGAGAGAATGTGTCAAACAAATGGGTAAGATGAATACCTTCAGCATCAGCGGAGATCACAATCCTAAAAGATCTATTCCAATCCGAGTTTGGTAACGCCCACATCGAATTGGCGAACATTGGACAATTGTTGAGAATATGGGTTGTGAAAATTTCAGGAGCAAGTAAACTAGCAGTTCTTTTGGACAATAGCTCCACTACATCCATCTGTGATGCTTTGGAATTGATGTTCTCATGGCCGATACAGCCACATTGGTAGCAAGTGTTGAAGACTCTCTCACACTTACATGGAAGAATTAGCCATCCTGCTCCATCTAACAGAGTAATTAAAATGGCAGGAAGGAAAGGCAAGTCCACATAGACCCTTACTTTAATTTTGAAGTAACCTGCATTTGAGACCCTTTTCTCCGACCAATCAACCTCCAGTAATGAGCCCGCAGCCCATCCTATACGTTCCTCTAGAGAGAAATGATAACAATCACATGGGATATTACTAACCTTCATCCATAAATCTGCTGTAGGAAATTGAACAATGGCATAAATCATATGGGCAAACCACGGTTGAAGGATAAGTAAAGCTCCAAAGAAACTCAAAGGTCCTTTGTTAAGCATAAGCAGAACATCTGATGTTGTGGAGAAATGAAAAAATAAAACATTGGGTACTTTTTGAACATGAACTGGACCTTGCAAAAACCAACATTCATTCACCCTTTCTGGATTTTCTTCTGTGAAAATGAGCGGGAATCAATAAATTTCCCTAAAAAGATCTTGTTCTTGTCTTCACGTGCATTATGAACGAGCATAGGGTTCAAAGGAATCATGACCGTGCGTAAGTCCAGGTTGTTGTCTTCATGGATGTTCAGGTCAGGTAATTTTGAAGTGGGTCTTCCATGTGGTTGACGATAGTCAAGAAAGAGAGAATCTTGTCTGTCCACAAATAGCAATATAATAAAGCCAAAGGAGACAAGAGCCTTAAAGGGGAGACTTACCCAACATGGAAAGCTGGAAGAAGTACTAAAAGCAGGTGGTTGAAAAGTACAGTAAACTCACAGGAAAGGTAGTAAAGTTACGAGGAGGTCAGGCATAAAGGAACAAAAGGGAAGCTGTCCAAAGAAGGAAAGAAGGAAGGAAAAGCAGAGAGATTCTGACACTACACGCATTTCTCTCTTCAGTTGTGAGATTGTTAAAACCATTGATAATAAGTTCTTTGTTTTTTTCAAATCTCGATCATTGGTTGTAGTTGTATTACATGATCATTACAACCGTTGCACTGAAAATCTTTATCCTGATTGACGGCAAATGATAAGATATTATGTTATATTTATTCGGTTACGGGATAAGGGTTGTTTTAGGTTTATTATTTTTTTTAACAAAAGGTATTTCAAATTGGATGAGGAGTCTTAAGACTCTAAGGAAAGGAACAAGAGGCAAAACTGAGGATTTGAGGGCATTCTTGCCCTTGTTTGGTTAGGTATGGATGCACGAGCCGGTGGACTGTATACTGAAGAGTACATTGTGTGTTGTCCTAATGGCTTGCTATAGGTTGATCTCACCCTGATTAATTAATTACTAAATTATTATGGTGTGGTTCTTCGCTTCGCTTTTTCACCAGCAACTCTAGTTATCCATGCTCCTATGTAGATAGTCGCAGAATCATCCCAAGGTAGGGGTCGACCCATTGGTATCCTTTCATAAAACGATACCTATAAAGGGAAACAAGTGCACGAATTAGACAAATATATATGAAATAAAGTTATGCATTAGATCAAACATAATTACGTATAGATTTATGTTTACAAGAGAGATAAGTAACCGCAAGGCACGATAAAATATGCAGATACGGGTGAACCCTAAGAGTAAGAGTATATCTCACAAAAGTCATCTAACAAGTTAAGATACTTCAGACTCACAATGTTCTTCGATGTTGTAGGGAACAGAATGGCTCTAACAACAAAAAACATAAATGCCTTTTTCGACAAGTAAAATTGTTCTAGCATATAAGGCTTTCTCAAATTGCCATATTGTTGCCTCAACTATTTCAGTTTGATGCCACATAATGTTAAGTTTTCATGAGTTATATCTGATAAATGTTGTGCCAGTTTCACTAATGACACCTCAGCCTTACCCCGAGTAACGGGCTTTTCATAGCAGGGTAGCAAGAATTAATCTGCATCTTCGAGGGTTATGGTCATTCACCAAATGAAAAGTGGAATGTGTTTGTCTCACTCCTCCATGTTATAACTAAAGAGGATATGAAACATTCATTTGTGATGAGTCTAATTAGACAAATACATAAACACTCCAAAACCCATTTCTCAGACCACTCTTTTTTGCCTTTCGGTTAAATTCCAATTCGCTATGTGACCCGTGATTTGATGTGTTACAAATTTCCTCTTTCCACCCCATCAGATACATTCCTCACGAAATGATCAATGTCAACATAAAAGAACGGCGTATTAAATTGTTTAGGATTGAACGTTATAAGTTAGCACTAAGACAAAATTTACAAGGCAATATGTTAAGTAAATACCGTACTTGACATTAATAGCAAAGAAAACCTAAACAATGTTACAATCCTAAGCTCTAATTGATGTGGATAACAAACACGTTGCAAATAAGTATGTGCGTAAAGAAAACCTAGATGATGTCATAACAAACAATGTAATAGATAACCATGTCCATAGTGAAAACCCTAATTGAAATCCCTAACTTAAATCCATAACAAACCCCGATTTTGCTATAATTTGATTTCATACACACAAACAAACTCTAATTTGGCTCAAAGCATTTAAGTGTTAATCAAGGACATAAAATGGTGAATATAGAATATATTGAACGATTCATGGCAACCCCCCCCCCCCCCCCCCCAATTTTCACTTATGCATATGAATCGTACTATGTATTTTATTTATTATTCATGTCTTTGAGTAACACTTGAATTCTTTAAGCGCAATTAGG
The DNA here is from genome assembly GCA_033070095.1 of Escallonia herrerae. Taxonomy (NCBI): domain Eukaryota; kingdom Viridiplantae; phylum Streptophyta; class Magnoliopsida; order Escalloniales; family Escalloniaceae; genus Escallonia; species Escallonia herrerae. Next base: position 759,767 of record JAVXUP010000119.1, read on the forward strand.
GTTTTTTGACATATGATTTGTTCAATGTATTCATAGAAATCAAAGGTTGTAGCAAAATTAGGGTTTGTTATGGATTTTAATAAGGATTTTCAATATGCACATAATATTTAGAACATTATTTACTATCGACATCATTTAGGATTGTCTTTATGTACATTCTTATATATAACATTATATGTTATCCACATCTATTAGGGTTTAGGATTACAACATATATAAGCTTTTCTCTGTTTTATATATAGGAGTTGATCCCTGTACATGATTTTTTTTCTAGCTATGGTTGTCCACGCCACATGATCTCTTTTTTTCTTTCAAAATTTTGCCAAGGAGCGGGCTCCTTGCAGGAGGAGACTAAAATATGTTCTTCATACTCCCATGCCCTCTTGTTGGTGCAAAAAGACCAAAAAAAGGTCATGCATCCCGCTTTGCAACATCAGGTTTCCAATACTTTATTTATTTTTTGGTTTCTCTTTTTCCTTCCACCGACCTGCTACCTCTTCTCCCACCGATACAATCACCCAGCTAAGTGTGCAACTTGGGTGAGTTGTACCTAACCCCAAAAAACCCCACATGCTTTTAAACCCAACAAATTTTAAGCCAAGAAAAAAATTAAATTATTTGGGTTGGTTGAGTATACTTGGATTTGAATAAATTGATTAAAAAGTAAGAATTGTTTCTATTTTGAACAAAAAAATAATGTGGTTGTGGATGGTTGACAGCGGTGGTGGTAGCTCCTGGCAACAGCAAGAGGTGGCCGAGGTATCGGTAATGGTCGGTGGTGGTCGACAATAATAGGTGGCATGGACAGCGGTGCAATGACAGGTTGTTGGATGGTGCGGTTCTTATTTATGAAAGTTACCAATAAAATATGAGTTTTACATAAATGGGCTTTAAAAGCCCAACCCAAGATAACCCACTATAATTTTGAACCAATCATAACGCATATCGAAAGTGAGTTAAATCAGGTAAAGCTCATATTTTCTTGAGTTAGGTAGGTTAAACCCATAAGAACTCAACCTAACTTGCAGCTTAACACCAAGCCCACCTCTCATCCCTATCCTCCCATCCACTCTCACATCACACCACTGTAACCCCCCCCATCCGCCTCAGATACCACTGTGCGCAAACAATCACGGTCACGGTTGCACACGTACACAAACGAACACACACAATCAGTCACATGCATAGACACTCGGAACACATACACACGACCACACTTTTCTTATTCTCCAAATTACTTTTTTGAATTAATCCTGAAAATGAGACGGCAACTCAAGTGTAAGATTTTTTTTACTGTGCATTGTCACACTTTCTTTATTATGCCTCTATCCCCTTATATTTATCATCTCCACCACTGCACCACTACTACGCATCAACGAGTCCACCACCAAGATCCATCTCACCAAAGCCTCGATAACCATGACAAAACCACCGCGACTCTACCGTAAGACAATGATGCAAAGTTATCAAGCCTCGCCATCATAAAAGCCTCACAGTTGTCAACCCAGCCACAAAAAGCACCACCTTTATGACTATGACTAGTTATAATTTTGGGTTTCATATTTGATTTGAGATTTTTACTAAAGATCATATTCATCTTTAATGAAGATTCTTCATTTATGGAACTTTTGTCTTGAATTTTAGTTTCATTTAGTGGTGGTTGTGCTTTTGGTTGTGATGGTGACCGGTAGTGAAGCAAAAAATAATAAAAATGAATGGATGAGTTCAATGTGGTGTTTAGATCCAGGCATGGATGTGTACTTATAAACACGAGTAAGGGCTAAAAATACTGACCTAAAAGAAAATGGCTTGAGACAATGTGCCACATCATTTGGTGCATGCTATGAAAAAATAATGGCATTTGGTAGGGATACAAGAGGGCCATTTTTGTCATTATGAGCAGTGCACCAGGCTATACAGCGCATTGTTTTTTAATATTTTTTAAAAAAATATGATTCGGAGCCGTCCACGTGGCCATGGTAGACGTCTCTAGATGGGTTGGAGAAATGAAGATCCTTTTAGTGGGGATGGGCTCTCATATACATATGTACTTAAATCAAAACAAAGGTTTAGCTTTATTTAAAATAAAATAAAAAAACTGAAAACAAGTAGCCCTAAGCATCTCAAATATACTCTAAACAGTGCAATTAACACATGTTACACGGACGTAGCACAGTAGCAAAATCGATGCATGTGATGAGAGGTTATAAAAGTTTGACCCCAACTACTGTGGAACCCCTTTAACTCATTAGATCTTATCTACCACTTGCAATATGTGTTGCAATGAGATTCAGCTAACTGTCTCCATTATAAGTCAAAAATATCTATTCTTATTCGGGTATAGTTGGAAAAAGGATCTATATGAAAAAATAGCAAGGCTATGAATTGCTTTAGACGGTACCCCTATTAGAACTACAACATGGACTTCACCTATTGAAAAATATAGGTTGCCATAAGATATGAGACGTGATAAAGTCAATGGAATTGATAAACTCTCTTCAAATTTGAATTCTCTCACTACAAATGGCTTTTAATGACACTTATTAACTACACAATTTCAACTTTTAACAACAAAAGTAGAACGGAGTTATCAATACCCATATGCCATGGAAGACCTGAAAAAAACGTAAGTAACTATATGTAAAAAGAAAAGGCATGCAGTAGGAGCAACCTAACAAAAAGATGCACCATTGCAGGAGCCCACCAAAAGCAGCCAAGAATAACCTTCTAGACTGAAACAAGAGCTAAATGGTAACGAGTGGCAAAACTGAAGAGGGCCAAACCAATATGATGAATAATTAATCTCACGTCCACACATAATCGCTTTGTTCATCTATGCTCTTGATCTTTTTATTTTCTTTTTATGCTTAAGAAGTTCTATTCAAGCTTTTGTAATATGTATGACTAGTTCTGAACGACCGTCTCATATGATAATTGAGTTTTGACTTGTTGTCTCTGTAGATGATAGCTACATTTTGTCAAGGCTAAATAAGGATCCTGTGATGCTTTGGTGTCTTTGCTGAACTGTTGTTGCCAAGAGTTTGAGTAGGTGCTTAATCCACATAAGTCGAATCTTTTTATCAGCCCTAATGCCTAAGGGATACAACATACTTTCAACATCCTTGTTTCCCAAACAACTGGGAAAGTATTTTTGTTTCACCTTGATATTATGGATAAAAAGAAGGAAATTGTTCCGGAGCCTGTGGACAAAGTGTGAAAGAAGTGCTAGGATGAAAGGTGAAATTTGTTAATAAAGCCGGTTGAGCTACTTTTATCAACTCGATAGTTCTATCCATTCTTATTCAGTACTTATCTTTATTTCTCTTGCTAATAAATGTTTGACATAAGATTGATAGTACTATCATCAGTTGAACCTGGTGGTCGGGTGGTAATTCGATGACAATTTATTCTTTGTGCAAGCTAGGCATAATTGTGTAAGCCACATATTCACAAAGGTCTTGGAATTAAAGGTTAACATGACTATAATTTGGCTTGGTGGGGGAATCTATACTAGCATTTGTGGAAAAACGACAATTCTATTGTCTCAATTTCTTCTCTCCAAGTATTGTCCATCTTCTTCGTTGGAAAAAAGGTCCTCGCAAATGCAACAATTCGTGGGCCTGCAAAGTATTCTTTCTGCTCAAGATGTCTTCAAGGAAAGATGAACTGGACTCTGGAACTGAAATGTAACTAAATTTTGGTAGGATGAGTGGGTCTTGGGAATAAAGGACTTGAAAGCTTTTACATGTTTCTTACTGCGAGATGATTCTATGAAAGTGGCAGAAGGTAGTATTCCAAATGAAGTTGGGATGTTGTTAAACTTTAGCAGATGGTTAGGTTGAAAGTTTTGAACACTATTTTAGCTACACCAATTTCTCGTCGGAGTTTTGAAGATATACTTATTTGGGATCTATCAAGTCCAAGAACTTACTCAATTCAATCTGCCTATCACATTATTCCCTGGTCAAAAAAGATGAAGTTTTGGAAAGCCCCTCTAAGCAAGTCTAGTCACTATCATTCATTTTAGAGAATTTTTTTTTGGCAAGTGTGAAAGCTACCCATCCCTCTCAAAACTATTACCTTTTTGTGGCAAGAATGTTTACCTATCCAAAAATGACTTCTACGCATGAAATGTAGGGCACATGCGATCATGTGTATGTGTCAACATGGGCATGAGAAAACAGTAAAGTCATATTGCCTAGATTTGACGCTAGATCTTATCTCCCTAATGCCCATACACCGGTCTGTCATTATCATATTGGCGTAAATCAAGATTCTCACATAAGCTTTCTAAAAATCAGAAACGTTGTGGTCATTCACTCTCAAAGAAAATTTTATAGTGTGGTGGGTGTATCATTGTGTCAAATTCTAGAAGAAAAGAGTGAACTTTGATGGCGTCGGCTACGTAGAAATTCTGTTTTACTTGCTTTTGTGAATTAGGTGTTAGAGCGGGTCTCAACTCAAGGAATCTCTTAACTCGACGTAATGTTCAATAGTCGCTTTCTGTGGATTCAAATCGTTGACATAAACAATACAACACAAAGAACATCTTCGAGCTTGTTTGGTTTGCACTACTAAACTTGTTTTGTCAATTGTTCTCTAGGTGTTCTCTCGGGGGTTTAGGGAAAAGCTTATCGAGTGATTTCACATTATTATAGGCTTTGTGTTACTATTCATGTATCACTGGTGGAGGCAAAGAAATTTGCAAACGCAGTACATTGCACTACCGATGTGCACTTCAATTAAACCGTAAGACTAGCCAGACTTTAAGTTATGAACGTAATCTTGTTGTTATTTATAGTGACAGACACTTATATTTCTTTAGTATTGGCTTGAATGTTTCTTTTTTGCGCTTCTGAGTTAGTCAATCAGGTTTGTTTTATATTAAGCTCTATTTTTATAAACAAAATTTTCTAAATTTACAAAAATAGAATTCAAATTATACATTATTGCTTTAGATTTAGAAAAAAACTGCATCTTCACGATCCAATACATTATTATTAACAATAAAAGATAATAAGCTAAAAGAGCCTGTGCCTGTGAACAAGTGGGTGATGTTAAAGCTCAGCTCTTTTAACAAACAAGCTTATAGGAGCACCATACCATATGTTTAGTAAATGAAGAGGATTCGTTTTTTTTATCCTAGAGTTGCAATTAAGACCTTGACTGTCATCGAGACTTGGGGGCTCTTTAATTACTTCAAAACAAGTGTCACCAGAAATTTAGTTGTTTGACGGTTACAAAAATGTATTTTCTGAACTTTTACTTTATTTGAACAACAATTATGTTATTTTTATATCTCCAAGGCGTGTAACACTGAATTTTCATATTGGATGGTTCTCGGTATTTCGAGAGACGTTCTCGTCCAATCATAACCCTCTCGTCCAATAGAGGAAAGTCTCAAAAAGGCGAATAAATGCGAGACTAAACCTTCTTAGTGGAGTAAGTAGGCCGGTCCACCCAATACCCTAAGAGAGGTTGTGCTACGAGAGTAAGTGGACTATCCACATGTTTCCATACTTTAAGCATGACAGTAATAAGAAAAGTAGTTAAATGTGATTTTTAAAATTGTGAAAACACCTTAATTATATATTTTACTTACATTTTTTTAACTTTTAGCGACAAATAAAAAGATAAATTAGTATTATTAGGAACAAACAAGCTTTAGGAAAATACCCAAATGAATATGCAGGCTAAGCTGAGGGGAACTTCATTTCTAACGAACCATGAAACTCGGTCTACTCACCACTGCCCATCCATCTCCCCCTGCCTCTAGCCCCTCCACTCCATTCCCTGCCCTTCTTCCTCGAACCCTTACGATTTCACATCAAGCTTCGAATTCCCAATTCAAGCCCCTTCGGTTGATCACCGCTTGTTCGCACAGCACCCTCCCAAATTCATCAATTTCGAGCCCACAGACAGAAGAAAAACTTCCAGCAGCAGAGAGTAGCGAGCCGCCGGCTCAATGGAAGGTCCAGGTTGCGAGCCCCGGGGTTCCGTCGTTTGTTCCGCCGGCCAAGATGAGCTCGAGCGACCAAGCCTTCTTCCTCTTGGCTTTCATCGCTTGCACGGTACTCTGCTTAATCACGCACCTCCCCGCGCGCACACATCACATAGTCGTAGCTGCTCCCTATGTTTCGTCATGTTTCTTCTTTGTGACTTCTTGTGCATCTTAGGATGGAGCACTAACCGGTTCATTTTGACTCTTTGTAAATTCCTAGGATATGTTCAATCTTCTCCGTCTGATTTTTTTCGAAGTTTTAGAATATATTTAGTACGCCTACCCGGCAACTCTAGTTAATCAAACACCAACAGACGGCAGACATAGTTGTAAATGCTCCCTATTTTTTCAATGTTTGTCGACTTTGACCTTTTGTGCATTTCTAGGATAGAAATTGAACATCTAGCCGTTGTTCCCTCGGTTTCATAGCGTTTGTCCCCTTTGAGTTTTTTTGCGAATTTCTAAGGTAGAATTATACATGCATTTCTAGGATAGAAATTGAACATCTAGTCGTTGTTCCCTCGGTTTCATAGTGTTCGTCCCCTTTGAGTTTTTTTGCGAATTTCTAAGGTAGAATTATACATCCAACATTGCTACCTCTGTTTCATAATGTTTGTCCCTTTTAACTTTTTTTTCCCCCAAGTATATAGGATAGAAAGTGAGCATTTAAAATGTTGCTCCTTCCGTTTCATAATGTTTCTTCCCCATTGCTCCCTTTATTTCATAATGTTCATCAGCTTTGACTTTTTTGCAAATTTCTCGGATAGAAATCAAACATCTAAATTTTGCTCCCTCTAATTCATATTTATGTCCTCATTGGCTTTTTGCCAATTTCTAGGATAGATATTGAACATTGAAAAGTTAAACAGAACTTACACAGTAATTACAAATTAAAAAAGCATTGTTTGACAAGTCAATCAGGGGAAACCAACGAGAAAAATCTAGACTGACTTGTTCAAAACCTAGTATAGGAATTTTAAAAAGTGATGAGGAGAAAAGTTTCAGAGGGAGTAATTTGATTCAGTTCATTAATCCTTAGAAATTACTCCATCTGTTCCATTGTATTTTCGTAATTTGACATCTTATGAATTCATACATTATATTTGGTACCTCTAAATTTTAAGCTCACCTTTTGCTTTTACCATAGCCTGACTTGTTCAACTCAATGTTTACATGGTAGTAAATCAATCTTAGGAATCCACAAAATATTAAAGGATAAAATCGAATGGATCGAAGGGAGTAGTAATCACATATCAAAATCCAAATAGGAAAATGAAGAGAAAAGTCGAGATATGCATGTCTGACAAGTCAAACTAGGAAAATAAAGCGAAAAGTTGAGATATGCATGTTTGAAAACTATTATAGGAATTCACGAAAATTGTGAAAGGAAAGGAGTAATTTACCTCCACAATTAATGGTATAGAATCTGTCTTTACTGAAATTATTTTGGCCACAGTGCTCCAAATGTTGTACGTGTGTCGCTAAACGGTTGAATATTGCTAAAAAAATTGTTATCTTAAAATTTTGTTGCTGAAGGATGTGAATCTTAGTAACAAATCCATGAATTTGTCATATGTAAGTAATTTAATGCTCGTTTGTCTTGGTATCATGTAACATAAGCTTAATTTGATTGCATGCAGACTTCGGTAGCATTTACTAGCCTTGTCATTGCAGCTGTACCGGCTCTATATGTAAGTAATATGACGTTTACGAAGTTGATCTTTTTTAATACATTCGTTCTAATCCCATTTGGTGTGGAACATTGAATATGCCTAGTTTAATTTCGTTAATTTATGGAATACCAAATGTGAAAGTAAATTTTTGGTACAATCTGGGGAACAGTTTGGACTCCATTCCCTTCATATTGAAGGAAGTTGGTTATTTAGAAAAATCTTACGTCCTCTATCTATTTCAATTTTCAATCACTTAGAAGGATATTTCGTTGCTCAGATTGAGCAGTACGCCTGTACCTGACCTATTTTAGCTAGAATGCGCACGATGAGACTGCTTGTTCTTTTTCTTTTAGTCTAGATGAAACTTAAGAATGTGCTATATGGTCAACACATTGTTTCTGAACAAATACTTGGTTGGCATATCTGAATTCAAAGGGAACCTTTTTCTTATTTATATCAAAATTACTAACGATACTTAAAACATCTGTTTTGTTTATTTGCTCCATTGGTTAGTGATTTCCCCCCCGAGGAGTTCTTGATAAGGGCACAGCCATAGTGCTCATGTAGCATGTGATGTGTCACTTTTACACACTTCGGCTGTGTCCTTGTATCCTGTCCATCTGAAGTGCTCTGTCAGCATGAACATTATTGGAAGAAAACAGTTTAGCGTTGAGGTATGGGTTCTGTAACATTTGATTGTCAAAATAGATAGAAGCGGTAGGTTGGACCAGATGTATTTTCTACTTTCAGAGTTCTCTTCACTTATGCTTTTGTTTGGAATAGGCACCTGACTAAGTTGTTGGAGGTAACGGATCTAAAGAAGTAAAAGATTCCAAAATTAGAAGGGTTAACTTCCCTACTATAATTGCTCAATGCTGTTTAATGAAGTTACTCAATAAGGTGCTTGAAGTAATGGTGACTAGTTTCTGCGAAGGGTTGCATGCAACTTGTGGTGAGTGCCAGCAACTTTTCTGTGAATCTGTTAAAGCCAAAGTTTCAGTTCACATGATTGCATCTTTAAATCCGACTCCAAGTAATTTGGGATGAAGCGTAGGATGATGATGATCACCTCAACTACCAATCAGTTGTCTATGTATATTGAAGGAGTATATGGCCTTTTTCTTTCTCATTTGTTGATAAGTAAAAGCAGTAGGAGCTGACAGAGAGTCCGAACCAATTTGCACAAAATATGTAAGAAGAAACAATCTAAACCTCCCCCCATCCCCCTACCCCCATTCCACATAGAAAAGGAAAAAAAACCTTGAATAGTACTAACTTAAATGAACAGTTGGTCTAAAAAGAGCTTAAGGAGATCACCCCTGACCTCAAAGACCATGAGCATGAAGACCTCAAGAAAGATTGCTTAGTATCTACAGAGGAAGACAAGCCTTCCAAGGTACGTTTAACTTTATCCGATCTAATGCACCATGCAAGACAGGAAGGATCTCTTCTGTAGCATTGGCACAAGACATCCGACCCTGGAGTCCATAAAAAGCAAACCACGTCTACTATATTTCTCCATGATGCTTAGGCAATATCAAGTACAGAGAAAAGAACTGACCAGATTTATTGAGGAAATGAGCAACAAACATAAGAAGGCAGTTAACAGTTTCTTGGTGTTGTGATGGCTAAAATTGGGAGAACAACATTTGAGGACGATTCATGGAGGCTCTTAAAAGTCTGAACGGTGAGAAGGCACTTGGATGCAATGGTCAAACAGTTGCACTTCTACAAATAACTGTTTTGGAACCATGTATTACACTTTAAAGCATCGAAATCATGCGGGAAGTCTAAAATTTGAATTGCTCTCCCGTCTCATTGTTTCTTAATATAAGAGCAGCTGATAGCTGGAATTCCAAACCATTATCCTGCTAGCAAAACTATATGTTTCGGGACACTAGCAGGTCTTTATCTTAGAGGGAGAGTGCCTTAGTTGTGGGTATAAGATTCTGGATTTGGTGGCCAATGATACCTTAGATTCAAAATTAGCGAGCCAGGAATTTTCTTGTGCAAGATATGGAACTGTGGACAATCTATGAGTTGGAGCAACCAGCTGTATGTGATGGAAATTTTGGGCCTTGTGGTGGATGAATATATTGGACTCAAGTGTGTGTACGGAAGTAAGGGGCTTTCGATGATTAGCTTAAGAAGTAGATTTCCTCAATGTTTATGGTCAGTGGCTTAGGGTAGGGGCCTCGAAAGAGTCTCTCTTCCACTCAAAAGTCTCTCTTCCATAGTGTGTGTGTGTGTACGTACGTATGTATGTATATATTTTTTTGTTTTAAATGTACTTTTGTGTTGGCTATGAGCATTTTATGGAGAATATGAGGCATACGGGTTTGTTGAGCGAATTTTGTTGGGGACTGGTGGAGAAGTGAACTTGGAGTTGTCCTTTCTTTACTGATGGATGGTGTCATGCTGTTTGCTGATAGAGACCAGCTTTTAGTTTCACATATTTATCAAAAGTCCCTTGAGCTGAGAGTAATTTTCGAGTTAGTTAAGATGTACATATTTGCTTCAAACGGTTCAAAGCTGCTTGCTTTCCTCTCTAGTTGCTGCATATTGCGAGAGTCAAATGCCACTAGTCTTTCTTCATTGGTTCGTTGAAATCAAAAAATCTTTGAACCGAGTCCCCACCAGCATTTCACCCAAATCTACTTGCCTTTCTTCTTCTTCACGGTCGTATCGTCGTACCTGTTTCAGCTCCAAACTGTAAAGCTCCCAATGAGAGGAGGTGTACATCCCAGGACGCCTCGGGCAAAGCTAGGAGCAAACAAGGACCTACCTTTCTACTTTCTAGCTTACGACTTGACGAGTTGAGCATCCGGCAATGTGTCGTCTGCTATGTGCTAGAGGCTGTGAATAAGAGCTTGCAAATGTGCTCTATCGTGGTGGGACAGGTGGCGGTTTTTGGCTGAGAGCTTACAGTTCGATGTGAATCTCGACCTTCCTTATATCTGTGCTGTTGGGGGATAAGGTAGTTTGTATGAAGTGGAATGATTCGAAAGAAGCTTTGTGGATGGAAAAGTGTCTTAATCCGAAGGGGGAAGGTGTCGCGTGCACAAGTGCTCTATCAAGCCTTTTGAGTTAGTTTGCGTCCTTGCTTGTTTAAATTTCCTAATCTCTATTGGCAGGATATTTATTCTTGTCTTTCATTTGACTTCTTTTGTGTTGTTTGCTTTGTTCTTTTTGCTACTATATTTGAAGGAACTGCTCATATATCCTGCGGTTTGATATTCCAGTGAGATTTAAAATGGCCATGCCTTTAGCTTTGAGGCTCATTCTCTGCTTTTATTTTTTTTGTGTTAAATTTATATCCTTGGCTAAGGACACAGGACTGAAAGTGTTACTGCTGTTTTTTGTTTGTATTACAGGCAATGGGCAGAGCTGCTATATCTCTTTCAAAGTTGGCAGATACTGCTCGGGAGGAGCTCCCTAGCACAATGGCTGCAATCAGGCTTTCGGGCATGGAAATCAGTGATCTTACTCTGGAGTTGAGTGATCTAAGGTAACAATCTTAGAATTGGATCGGTTTGAAGATTGAATTTCATGCTTTTGCCTAAACTTCCGTCATTAGATGATACAAATTGGATTGCTGTGATTGATTTTGTTCGACAGTCGGTCAAGGCTGGTATAATTTTGTGCCAGGCTGATATCTGTATGTGCACATACAGGCTACTAGTATATTGTTTCCTTTTGGAAGACTTTCTTGTAGAGCTGGAGGTCTTGTAAGTGGTGGGTTCCTTTTACTGCTTTTTGATGGTGTTGCTAGCCCATTCTTGGCCGTTTTCTGTGCCACATCATAATAAGTCAGTGGTCAAAGTCAACCAATCAAAGTCAGCAAGTCACCTGGTTCAATCAGTCAACTCGATCAAAAGCAGCGTAGCCAAAATGATGCCGAAGACCCAGGCTTCACAGTTAGGGATGGCTATTTGGGGGCCTAATTGGAGCCTCGCCACGCCCCACATGGTACCGTTTGGAGAACTCCTAAATAAGTTTGGGACAAATAGGGATTAATCAATTTGGGGCTAGCCCATATACGTGCTTTTTTACACCTCTCTCTCTCTCTCTCTCTCTCTCTCTCTCACACACACACACACACAGCCAACAATTAGCAACCGCCAGCCGTCCAATTCCGGCAGCTACAGCCGACAATCTCGGACAATCCTTGCCAGCCAACTTCGGTAGCCACCGCAGCCGTCTAACTCCGGAAGCCATCTTTGCCTATCACTGTTGCCATACGGATAAATTAAATTAAAAATTTTAATACATGAAACAAGGTTAAAATAAAAAAATTAGAAACCAAAATGGTTGACCCGTATCAAATCGGGTAATAGGGTGGGTTGGATCTAAATGGGATGGGCGTAGCGGGCTGGATGGGGGCACATTAAATCAAAGATGGGGCAATTGGGGATAGGACGACCTGGGCTGGATCGGGGCTGGGCACCCCATATTGCCATCCTTATTCATAATACATATGGAGATGCCACAACGAATAAAATCTGGGTCAAATGTCCCAGCCTGATGACGAGGGGCAGCAAAGACAGGAGCAAGGGAAGAAACTGAGGCGACTAGGTGGAAGCCAGAGGACTGACAGTACTGCAAGGTTGAAGGTGCAGAGCAGGTCAGGGATGGCGGTTGAGAGTCCGGGTCCAGAGCAAGGGTATCCAGCTGAATTAGTTTCTCTCTAGAAATCTTCGAAATTTAAGGTGTTCTTGATTTATAGGCAGCTAAGGATAATGTGTCAACACATGACACACGGAGCTCACTGGAGCTGCCACCCTGCATATGCGTGCCACATGTTGATGTGCCGATGTTCTGCGGTATCTATTCAGTTGGCTACTTGGCTTGCCCTGCACAGCTTCACCTTGTCCTCTTAGATTCCCAACTCGCATAATGCCGGTGCAACCGGAGTAGATTTTGCCAGTTATCCAATACCCTTGTTAATTTCCATGAAGGCGTTTAGAGACAGAAACCTATAGTGATGTGTAAACCCGACGCCTGACTGTCACGTGTTCTAGGCACGATGCCCTCAAACCCTCAAAGACCTACTCCAGTTTTGGAGTGACCTGTGGGTTGTGATCCTAGAGGTGCCGATGACAATCCCTAGTGCCAGAGCATTGAGACTAATCTCTCAGTCACTCAGGTGCTAACAAGGAGAGGCCTCAGTATTGGAGCACTTAGACCAATCCCGCATTGGCGTAAAACGATTCGGAGATAGTGTCCCAAGAGGGAGTTGCCTTTCAAGTGGAGAGGATGCCTCCTGAGCACATGATAGTCCTCGGGGTGGTATCCCAGAGAAACTGCCAACCTACAACGTAGAGGGGTCCTCATGCTGGAGCAGTACGAGCGAAACTATCTTAGAATGCTACTTACTACCAAAGCTGCCAACCCACCTTGCAAATTCTCTTTTTCTTGGATCTGCAGGAGGTGAGCCCTTCTCTTCATTTTGTTCACGTTCTTCCTATTTTATATGCGAGTATAATTCAAGTGTAGAAGAAGAAAGTTGTAAGTTATGGTATAAACATATTCGCTGGTGTAGAAAGTCATGTGCCTGAGTGGACCCACTTGAGTTGGTGGAGGATTTGTTTGCTGTAGTTTGTGGATATGATGTTGGTGGTAGAGGATGGCCCATGTAAATAAGTTTATAAGATAAAAAGATTGATCAACGCCCATGCTTTTTATTTCTTCGATCTCCATTTCCACCTCCATACTCGAGGGAAAGATGAAGAGTTTGGTGAGCATGAGGAGTGAGGACGAGAGAGAGAGAGAGAGAGAGAGAGAGACATTTGATCGGTACCCATGGAGGATGGTGCGGACCTTAGCCATAGAGAACTTCACATAGGAGGATGTTGGGAGATTGCAGGCAGATTTACAAACAATAGCTGGGTTAGATGTGGGATGGTTGGAGGAGTGCATCACTGCTAGTCCGCGTGCTCACCACTTCTCCAACCATTCCACCTCTAACCCCAAACCACTATCGTCTGTAACCTTTGCCCGCAGTCCCCCTACATCCTCCTCCGTGAAGTCCCTTGCTGTCGTGGTCCGCACTATTATCCGTGGGTATCATTCAAATGTAAGAGCTCTCACCTCACTCTCTGGTCCTCATGCTCTCCAATTGTATATTTCAAAAATATTGGCAGTGAAAGCCTGGGGTTTATGCACTTTTTTCTATTAAGATCTACATGAGGTTGTGTACACCCAAAAAAACTTTGCAAGTGACGGTTGGGAGCTTCAGGGGGAAAAAAAGGTGTGTAAGAAAGGGAAAGAGGGGCTCTCACATTTTGGGATCTTTCAACCCACAGCACGTGGGTTTTAATGAAATAGCAAAAGGAGCAGAAAGGAGGAGGGAGGTGGGACAAACAAGAGAAGGAACCAACTGCTTGTTATCTCTTAACACGCATGAGTGACCTGTGCTTCGTTTACGTGCTTAAGCACCAAAGCGCTTTATCGACATCACTGTGGATCATGACCCCTGGGTCAATCCATGACGGGAGCAAGTCTTTGAAGGACATTGCACCTAATGTGCCTGGCAGCAGGCATCGGGCTTCCAAATCACTTCCAGCTCTTGACGCCTCTTGATTTCTTCGTCGGATGTAGCAAGGGTATTGGACATGCGGCTTGTGAGTTGGACTTCCTAGACACAGAGAGTCCAAAAAAAAAAGGAGAAAAAAGATGCAGCAACCGTCGGTAGTAGGTGGCGCGACGTCGAGTGAAGGCGATGAACGTCAAAAGCTAGGGCTTCGGAGAAAAAGTAGGGGTGGACGAGAGGAGGCATACCTGAAATTCATAGCAAGATCTATAGGAATCGGTTTCAAGAGTACTTTTTGTCTTGTTATATTCTACGGTTGTTTATTGCTATACGTGTAGTACTTGATACAAATTTGTGCACACTTGTTCTATGTTTGTGTACATTTATCCCCACATGTTAATATGCCGGAGATGCTTTATGAAATACTACTGTATACTAGATTTAACAAGTTTGTACTTCATTGCATTTTAAAAAGATACTCCCTCCATCCCAAAAAAAAAATTGAATTTTCAGAGCGCATAAAAAGTAAACAGAAAGTAAACATTTTCCAATTCTACCCTAAGAAGAGGAGGAGGGGGGGGGGGGGATGAAGTGGGTCAGGAGAGATAAAATGAGTTGGTGGAGGTTTAAATATGGAGACAGAAATAAGAAAGTGTAAAAAAGGGTAAACATGAAAACACACTTACAAAATCTTTTTAATTGGAAGTGATCAATTTTTTTGGGATAACCCAAAAAGGAAATATGATCAACTTTTTTGGGATGGAGGGAGTAACTTTCAGTCAAAAAGAAGTTTTTGTAACTTGTGGAAAAAACATTTAAGTACCGTAATATTCGACGTATCCTAGCCACACCTGTATCCAGAACTTTCAGATTAGCCGTAATTCGCATAACCACACCTGCACCCGAGTCCGTGCCTCTATAAACCCTTAGCTTAGTAAATTCTAGAGAGAGAGAGTAATTCAGCTGAATGTCTTGCTTTGGACCCAAAAATTGGGCCTCGGCAGCCATCCATGTACTTGCTCTGCATCTTCGCCCTTGCAAGCACTACAGTTAGACCTAGCAAAACAATGCCCGTATCTGCGGGTTGACCCTACCTGTTGCCAAGAAAAGGGGTATGGGCATATAAAACAGAAACCCGTTGAAATTTGATTCGTACCCAAGCCGACCCTTAAATCCCTGCTCAATTAGGGCCAGGTATGTGTTACTCGAGTTTACCCAGATATCTATATCTATATAAAAGAATCATACTTTTTACTTGAGGGTTAGGGTTTGAGACTTTCTCTCACTTTGTCCTCATCACTTCTCTCTCAGCTGCCATCGCCCCTCCCCGTGTACAGCAAACCCATCGCCTTGGCTTCAGAGAGTATATTGAGGATATGATTCTCCTTAAATCAGATTGGGTATCCTCATATGTCATGATACGACCTGTTTTGTTGCCTTGTTAACCGGAGGAAATTGACTGTGTCCTGTTTCTTACGTAGACTTCTACTGAGTTTGAAAGGCCAAACAAAAAGTGGCGGTTCCACTTTGTTTAGATGGTTTCCCAGAGTAGGTGGAATGGCACACTCAACGATATGAACTAATCCAGTGGCCCTTTTGTGTCTTAGACAAGGTGTAAGATGCTCATTGTGGTCTATGAATTAAAAGTTCTATTTGTCACTCTGATCATTTGTCCCCCTTCCCCTAACCCAAGGGTAACCCTTTTCAGGCTTTCAACAATTTCTATTGTCTAAGCAAGGATGCTGACCATGTGTGGATAACATGCATCTTTTTCATGTGGTACTCAGCCAAGAGATTACTGACGGGGTAACCAAATCTGCTCAAGCAGTGCAAGCAGCAGAAGCTGGAATTAGACAAATTGGTTCTCTTGCTCGTCAGCAGACAATGTGTAGGGCTACATTCTTTTGCTCTCAGTTTATATGACAGCTATATTATTTTGTTTTTATTCAAGCATGATGGATAGTAACTTGCTGTTTTCGTTTGCAAAGCAATGATACAGGAAAGAGCAAGCCTGCCAATCATCTCTTTACAACCAGCAGTTGCGGGGGCTGCTAAGAAGACTTCTCGTGCTGTTGGCCAGGCGACAAAGCGACTTATAAGTATCATCTCTCAAGGTGAGTACGGCTCTGAAAATAAAGGTGACAACTTGGGGGATAAGTTAGAAACATAGCAAGTACACAACTCCCCTCCACCTTGTGCGGAACGCATTAGGCCGTAAAATTAGTTTAGCTTATATTTTAGTACCAAAAAATTGCGGTACTGAGTTACTGTACATGATCAGATAGTATAATGCTCAATAAGATCAGCACATAAAAGCACCATACGCCTGCCTGGTCAATTCTGTATGTACGCATTTTCTCATTTGCAGTCTGTTTTGGTACCTTCGTTTTATTTGTTTCCATTGCGGAAGGGAACCAGACTTGTTTGTACCATGGTGGAAACACCAAAAAGAGATGCTTCCGTAACTGAAATATGGCGTCGACAGTGTAATGATAATTGCTCTCAAATATATGCTTACTAAGACGATAACTAGAAGACCTTGTTGCAGTTTCTTTCTTGAACTGTGTTTCTGAACATCTGATGGTAGGTACCATGTGGTACTAGACTTATTTCGCTCGGTATTGCGCTAGACTTATTTCTTTCTTGAACTGTGTTTCTGAACATCTGAGACTGGGTATTGCGCTAGCTTAAAGACGCGTGGGGGGGGGGGGGGGGGGGAGAAGAGAACTTCTCGATTGGCAGGTTTTGTGGTAGAAAGACCTGTTAAGGAGAGATTTACATCCTATTTTATTACCAAATTGACAGATAAGAGCGACATGGTCCTAGCCATTGATCCCGATCATCTAGGACCGTTGGATGAGAGGGATGAGGGATATGAGGATGGGTTAAGGGAGGCACGAGGTTCTTGTATGATATATCCAACAGTTCTTAATGGTCTAGACCATTGTTTCAAGACTACCCAGTATTTTCAATGAATAAGAGTCTTAAAGTTAAAAACTGAAACCCTTATGTTGCAGCAACAATTTGAAATTCCATTTCCGTGAAAACATTCGGCCATACTCTTGTCAGACCATTAATTTCTGTACATTGAATGATGTGTGGACGTTCATCTTCGATGTACCTCACCAAATAGTTGTCCAAAATCCAAAGACCTTTCCCCGTCATCATAAAAAGCATCAGAAGCGTATGAGCAGAGGCTCATGCATCTGCTGGTGATGCACCTTTCTTCCAAGCCAGCTCACTCGCCATCAAGGATGTGCCATCGTGCGCTGCAATTTACTGTCTTGAAGGAGTAGTTATACAATTGCTTCTTATCCTTCGGACCAAAGTTATGAATTTCGTATTGGAATGTGTAACATTTTCTTTGTAAAATGGGACGTATTGGTACCACTATTGCCTTGGTACCGCCTTGAATATTATATCAATAATAGGTGTGTGTGTGTGTGATACTCATTCATTGGCTAACTACAACTATACACATATTTTATTCCTCACGATCTCCATAGAGCATGAATTACCTCATTTTTTTAACAAAGTTATATTCTCAACCTATTCTAGTTGCACCCAAAAGGCCCACGTCCTATTTTGCACGACACGTCTGCACAAACAACATTCAATATTCAACGCTTTCAACCTGTCAAACACATGCACGCTCAAGTCACGTGCACTTATAACTTTTTTTACGTGACTTCGTCACTAAGAAACTCATTTTTGCACGACTCCTCATCGCTCCTCGACTGTCGCATGCCGCATGCCGCATGTCGCTCGTCGGTGTGCCTTGGCACTTGCCCAAGGAAGTTGGCCTCAGCCTTCCCCTTGGGGTCGGCCTCGGCCTCCCCTAATGGGGTGGCCTCGGCCTTGGCCTTCCTTATGAACTCACTTCGGCTTCTCCTAAGGGTTGGCCTTTGTCCTCCGTCGTTAGGAACTTCACTTCTCTTCGCTTGGACGTCACTGTCACTCTGCAACCCCGTCGCCGGGATCGCCGATGTCCGGGTGTCACTCCAACACTCCGCCGTGCGCGCCGTCACTGTCACTCTGCAACCCCGTCGCCGGGATCGCCGATGTCCGGGCACCTTACACACTCCGTCGCGCCATGCGCCGCGCACTGATACAGCTGCGACCCGTGGCTCCCTGACACACTACCGTGCCCCGACACCTTACACACTCCGTCACGCCCGTGCGCCGTGCTGCTAATACAGCTGAGTCCTATGGCTCTCTGACACACTACAGTGCCCTCGACACCTTACACACTCCGTCGCCCCCGTGCGCCGCGTCGCTGATACAGTCGTGCCCCCAGGATCTCTGTCACAATGTCGTGCCCCCGGCACCATATGCACTTCGTTGCTCCCATGCGCCACAATCATGTTACATGCCCCTGGGCACTACACTCATTCACCACACCATGCACCCCCGCCATGGACGTGGAACATGCTTCGACCCACTCTCCGGAGTGTGCAGCATTCCGCGGGGATAGACGACTCTTCCGGGACACTATCTCTGCCAGGGAGCTTTTCAACTCCCCTTCCGCAAGGTAGACGGCTCCTCCGGGATGCTACCTTGACGCGCTCCGGGTGTTCCCGCACAAGGACTCACCCGCGGGATAGGCTCGCTCTCTAAGACACTATCTCCGCCAGGGAGCTTTTCAACTCCCCTTCCGCCAGGTAGACGGCTCCTCCGGGATGCTATGCTCCGACACAAGGACTCACCCGCGGGATAGGCTCGCTCTCTAAGACACTATCTCCGCCAGGGAGCTTTTCATCCCCTTCCGCCAGGTAGACGGCTCCTCCGGGATCTTACCTCGGTCGGCCAGGTAGACGGCTCCTCCGGGATGCTACCTTGAAGCGCTGCGAGTTCTCCGGCACAAGGACTCACCCGCGGGATACACGACTCCTCCGAGACACTATCTCTATCAAGGTGTTTTCATGACTGGCCTACGTGCTCTTGCATTGGGGGCTTGCGTCAGCACCCCTATCGACTATGACCCCCGGGTCACTCTGAGACGGGAGCAGGTCTTCAGAGGGCATCGGGCCTAGTCCGCCTGGCAGTTGGGCGTCCGGTCTTCCCCACCACTGCCAGGCCTGTGGGACTCTGCAAGGGTTTGGATTGGTGGCTAGATCAAGGGGGTTCTCTGGCTACACAGACGCTGTGGGAGCCAGTCTTTCCAAAAAGACAGAGCGACCCTGTGTCGGGTAGGCTGGATGAATATGCGATTTGACAGTTCGTGGAGCACCGGCAGCTATGGACACCTCAGTGACGTGTCACTCCAGGAAAGCACCACATGTCGCGTGATGACATCATCATCTCAACCTCTATAAGTAGGGGTCTTGAGAATTCATTTGAGGGGGATTCCATATTTTCACTTTCTCACTCTAGAATCTTAGAGAGAGAAACATACAAGACCCTGATTCTGGACTTAAGCATCGGACTGTGACTGTCGTCGTGTATTCACCCTGCGCCATCTCCCTCGCAGCACTGCCACCCTCAAGGCTCTGTCTGGGAAGCCCTTGATCTCAACCCTTGATCCATCCTTGCTGTGTCCTACATCATCATACTTGGCATCTGACTCGGACTGCATTCTTGTGGCACCTCCACGTTGACTGCGAATCCTTTTTCCTTAACATCATTTTGGCGACTCTGCTGGGGAGGTGAGCATCGCAGTGCAGTTCGTCCCTTGCCTGACACACCCAAGCAACTATGCCTCTGCAACGCAAGACTACCTGGGCTACCAGCCAAAGCCTTAACGCTGCCATCCAAGAGGAGCATCACCTCGAGGACCAAGAAAAGACCAGCCACAACCAACTCCAGGCTCCCCCCACAATGGATGCACCTAATGTGGCCGCGATCGTTGATGCCATAATCCAACACCTTACTCCTACCATCATCGAATCTTCTCTGATGGTTGTCATCTTAGAAATGCAAAAATCAATCCAAGTCTTGACTTTACTGTCACCGACGTCTCAAGGCCTTAGAGCTCCCCACCTTGTGCCCGCTGCTCACCCTGTGTTATCCCAAGCTCTAGGGTTGCCCTGCTCAAATACAGTCTTCAGGGCCTGGGCTAGTACTGGACACTGCTCAGGTCCCAGTGTCGCAACCATCGCTGCCTTGGTCCTCCGGGCCCTCGACAGTAGGACTCGTGGCACCTCAGCCCTCGACGCCACGTCTTACACTTGCTCGAAGTATTTTGGAGACTCGCGACTCAATTGAGATGGAGCCTAACCCAAACATAACCAACCGAAACCTAAACACAAGCCATTCCCTCGACTTACTCCAGTCGACCCTTCTTGACGACCGGCCTTCAGTCGCTGACACCACCCTTGATGCCATCACCCACTCCCTTAGGGGCTTCACCCCTTCCCAACCCCTTTTGCCTCACACTGCAGTGACTTGGTACGTGGTTCGCGGGGTGGCTCGAGCCACGCTACTACGGTCGCATCATCACCCCTCATTCACTTTTTTTGACACTTCAAAAAAAAAAATTTCACAGCCGGTCATCGGTGATCGCCCTCAGCGGTCTCCCTTGACACCATTGTCTGAGCTCAACTCTTAGAAAAATTTTCAACAAAATTTTTTCACGCCCTTTCTCATATGCTCCTTCCAACACTCGGGAAAAATTCTCAACACTTTAGAAAATTTTTAAATTTTTCTCACCCCCTTCGCCCTCCTTCCCTTTCACCCTGCCTACTCGTGGTCTGGTCACCACCCTTTTATCCTCGTTCTACACTTAGCCCGAGCGTCCCAAACCCGACCCGACCAGCGCACTCATTCCTCTCTGTGCCACACCCATATTTGCAACCCATTTACCCGACCCACCTGAACTCAACCCGTGTCCCCTAACCCTAATTTTCCATCTCTTTCTCTTTCTTGTGCCGCCGCAGCCCCCTTTGGCGCCGCTGCCCTTCAACCTTGCCCTCCATGGCACGCCCCACCCTGGCGTCATCCCCGCCGACCCCCCCTCCCCAACCCCCTCAATCCTCAGTCGGCCGTCCATGTCGCCGCCGACGACCCCATCCTTTCTCTTTCCTTTTCTTTTTTCTCACCACCCTACCGCCCCTCCCCTTCCCTCTCCCCCCGTCCCTCATCCCGCCCCTCGGCCTTGCGCCGCCGCGGCTGCCCACGCTTCCCCCTCATCTTCTCCCAACATCTCCCTATTTTGGCCAACTCCACCAAGGACGAGGCCGACCCATCCCTCTCCACCACGGCTGAACTTCGGCGACCACCTTTGGCCTCCCACCTTTCCATCTCTACGTCCCATTCACAACCAAAGCCATCCACTTCGGCCCAAAACATGACCCCAACCACCCCCATCGACAACCTCCACACTTCAGTCACCACACCCAAGTCTGCCACCAAACTTCAGCCAGCCCACATTCACCCAACGGCTGAACACTAACACCATCACTGCCATCTTCACAAAAAAAAAATCGTTGTGACAACCAACACGCATCTCACGCCCCTTACTCATCTTGTACTCTTTTACACTTAGAACTTTTTCTTGCAATTTTGATCACGCCCCATGTCGTGACGACCCTCGACATCAATGTCCTTGGTAGGTGGTGCACGAGGCAGCTCGAACCACCTACGTCTCTTCATTATTCAAATGCCCAATGCCATACCACGGAACCGTGACACACGTCGTCCAGGCACCGACTTTGCGACCCCCATTGCCCGCCGTGCTCGAGTACCATCTCCACGATGCCTATCGACCACCTCAACATTGCGACGCCTTGATCGTGCCCCTACACCTGTCGTGGTACCTACAAACTCAGGCTTTAGTAGGTGGTGCACGAGGTCGCTCGAGCCACCTACTCTTCACCCAACGTTCAATAGAGATCGACGCCCGTCGCCCGGGCGCCCGCAATGACTCGCCGACGTCCATCGCCCGGTCATGTGCCTCATCGATGTCCTTTGCTAGTGACGACTCGCCGACGTCCATTGCCCGCGATGATTTCGTGACGTCTGTCGCCCGCGACGACTCACCGACGTTCGTCGCCCTCGTCGACTCACCGACGTTCATCGCCCGCGTTGACTCCACGACGTCCGTTGCTCGTGCCAACTCCGCGACGTTCGTCACCCGCGTCAATTCACCGACGTCTGTCTCCCGTGATAAATGCCCTCATGTCAACGCCCAAACATTCAAAGGCTTCAGTAGGTGGTGCACGGGGTGGCTCGAGTCAACTACTCTTCACCTTCATCATGCAATGACGATGTCAACGACTTTCTAGCCAAAAAACATCAAAAATCTTGCTAAGTGTTTATGCGTGCGGCGCCCGCTCGGGTCGCCCCTCCGCGCACACCACATGCAGGGGGCTTATGTTCCCAACCTATTCTGGTCGCACCCAAAAGGCTCACTGGGGTCCCATTTTGTACGACACGTCCGCACAAGCAACATTCAATATTCAACGCTTCCAACCGGTTAAACACATGCATGCTCAAGTCACGTTCACTTCTCACTTTTTCTATGTGACTTCGTCACTAAGAAACTCATTTTCGGGTGATTCCTCATCGCGCCTCGCTCGTCGGTGTGCCTTGGCACTTGCCCAAGGAAGTTGGCCTCGGCCTCCCCCTGAGGGTTGGCCTTTGGCCTCCATACTTAACACCTTCACTTCTCTTTAACGGACCATACATCGTCTGCGACCATCATCGTCCGTCGCCTGGACGTCATTCCGAGACCCCGTCGCCCGAATGTCACTCCGCGACCCTGTCGCCTAGACGTCACTCTGTTACCCCGTCGCCCGCCCAATGTCATCTCCGTGACCCCATCGCTGGTGTCCAGGCGCCGTACTCCAACACTCGCGCCATGCGCCGTGCCATGCCATGCGCCGCGCCACTGATACAGTCGCGCCTCCTAGATCTTTGTCATACTACCGTGCCCCCGACACTTTACACACTATGTCGCGCCCATGCACCGCACTGCTGATACAGTCGAGCCTCATGGCTTTCTGACACACTACAGTGCCCTCGGCACCTTACGCACTCCATCGCGCCCGTGCGCCGCATCACTGATACAGCCACGCCCTAGGCTCTCTGTCACAATGTCGTGCCCTCTGCACCATAAGCACTTCGTCATGCCCATGCACCACAATCATGTTACATGCCCCCCGGGCACCATACTCATTCACCACACCATGCGCCCCCGCCATGGACGTGGAACATGTTTCGAGCCACTCTCCGCAGTGTGCAGCATTTTGCGGGGATAGACGACTTTTCCAGAACACTATCTCTGCCAGGGAGCTTTTCAACTCCCCTTCTGCCAAGTAGACGGCTCCTCCGAGATGTTACCTCGGCCAGTTGGGTAGACAGCTCCTTCGGGATGCTACCTTGATGCGCTCCAAGTTCTCCGGCACAAGGACTTACCTGCGGGATGGGCTCGCTCTTTAAGACACTATCTTCACCTGGGAGCTTTTCAACTCCCCTTCTGCCAGGTAGACGGCTCCTCTGGGATGCTACATCGGCTGGTCAGGTAAACGGCTCCTCCGGATGCTACCTCGGCCGGCCAGGTAAACTATCTCCGCCAGGGAGCTTTTCAACTCCCTTTCCACCAGATAGACGACTCCTCCGGAATGCTACCTTAACGCGCTCCGAGTGCTCCAGCACAAGGACTCACCCGCGGAATAGGCGACTCTTCTGGGACAATATCTCCGCCAGGGTGTCTTCGTGACTGGCCTACATGCTCCGGCCTGGGGGCTTGCGTCCGCACCCCTACAGACTATGACCCTTGGGTCACTCCGAGACGGGAGCAGGTCTTCGGAAGGCATCGGGCCTAGTCTACTTGGCAGTTGGGGCGTCGGGTCTTCCCCACCACTGCCATGCCTGTGGGACTCTGCAAAGGCATTGGTGATTAGATCAATGAGGTTATTTGGCCACACCGACGTTGTGGGAGCCAATATTTCCAGATAGACAGAGTGATGCTGTGCGGGGCAGGTCAGGTGAATATGCGATTTGACAGTGCATGGAGCACCAGTAGCTGTGGGCCCTCGGTGACGTGTCATTCTCGGGGAACGCCACGTGTTGCGTGATGACATCATCATCTCAACCTCTATAAATAGGAGTCTTGAGAATTCATTTGAGAGGGATTCCACATTTCACTTTCTCACTCTAAAATCCTACAGAGAGAAACATACATGACCCTGACTGTGACTGTCGTCGTGTATTCACCCTGCGCCATCGCCCTCCTAGCACTGCCACTCTCAAGCTCTATCTGGAAAGCCCTTGGTTTCTGCCCTTGATCCATCATTGCTGTGCCCTACATCATCATACTTGGCATCTGACTAGTACTGCATTCCTTGTGGCACCTCCACGTCGACAGCGAACTCACTTTCTTGGCATCAAGCTGTATATTTCCAATTAAGTTATTTGTTCCGATACAGTGCCACTAAGAACAAATAGCTTATTCACCTATATAATTTCCCTTCTTTTCAACTATTTCATTAGCGAAATCTTATAGAAGAACAAGTTGTTTGTTCAAGA